>OX451380.1:9342414-9789976 GCA_949629185.1 Apamea crenata | reverse complement strand
AAAATTACTTTGTATAAAGCCAAAACGACAATAGCAAAAACGAGCAAAAGAATTTACAACATCATAGAAGCAAATTGGAGCCAATTTCTTCTGAAATCCATACCGTCGTGCGCCCCGGACCAGACCGGTTGTCTCGCATTCGCTCGTAGTGTAAATTAAAAGTACCTATAAGACTCAAGTGCGCGCAACAAGTCGGGTGTGTGTGACTCATTGAACTCGTTGGTGTTATCGTCTATTTTTTGTGCGAACATTTTTACCTCGCACAGAGTAGTGTTTTGGACAGATACTTTACTTCATATCATGAATACCATGAACAGCACATATGACCATACTAGTGATGTTGCTGATTCACCATGTCCTGGTGAAATGAGCATCGATGGGTCTCTAATCGAAAAGGAATCTCCTCCTCCGTATGTCACCTTCCGTAAAGGTATGACGGGCAACTGCGATATGGATTGGCGTGAAGTTCTTCATGATTTCCAGACAAATATGAAATCTATGGTTGAAAATTGCTTGAAAAAACAGGATGAAAAATTTTCTATACTCCTGTCTGAATTTGAAGGCATAAAAACGTCGATCAAGTTTATAAGTGACAAATACGATCACCTGGAAGAGAAGTCAAAGGATATTGCCACACGCATTTCTAGACTCGAAGAAAAAGTGTCTTCACCTCAGGAAGTCGAACAAAGAATTGCTTTATTAGAGACGAAGTTGGAAGCGGCTGAACAAAAATCCCGTAATTGTAACGTCGAGATAAGCAATCTGCCTGAGAGACGCGGAGAAAATCTCATGTCAATTCTTGAAAATGTTAGTAGTTTAATCAAGCAACCGCTACTGCCACGTGACGTCATCGCTATTCACCGTGTTCCATTATTGAATCCTAAATCTACAAAGCCAAAGAACATAGTCGTAAAACTCGCTAGTCAGATACTTCGTGACAACTTCATTGCTGCAGCTCGCCTCAAAAAGGGTATCACGACTGAAGACCTAAAGTTGAGTAGCAATCCACAGAAAATATATATTAACGAACATCTTACACTACAGAGAAAGAATTTGTTTCGTCAAACCAAAGAAATTGCAAAACAGAATGGACATCGATTCGTATGGGTTAAACATGGAATTATTCTTGTTCGCGCTGACGTCGCAGAAGCGGCCTTTACCGTTCGTTCTGAAGAAGACCTGTGCAAAATTAAACCATATAAAGCATCCGGATAATATTAATTTCTATCTTTCTAACTTAAAAGTGCGATTTATCTCGATACCATGCGACTTGTTGTTTTGTTTGCCTTGCGGTTTGTGCCCTCTGACATTTTCATTACTCTGTGTTGTTTACGCAGTGGCGGCTACCAATGAAATTAAATGTTTTACAATCACCCTCACTTATCTAAATAAATTTGCAGTGTACATAAACTGTAATTCTTTGGATTATATTGTGTCAGCTATTATTTGTATTCAGGACAAAACAGTTTTTTTGGACGTTAATTTTACATTGAATACTTGTATAGGTTGTGCTTTAATGTATTGCGGAACATTATATTTTAATGTATTCCAGAAATGTTATACAATCACCCTCACTTATTTTAATAAACTTGTAGCGTACTTAAAAAATAATTCTTTGTATTATAATATGTTAACTATTATATTATTATGTAATCAGGTCAAGACAGTTTCATTAGAAGTTAATTCTACATTGAATACTTATATAAATTGTGTTTTAATATATTACAGAACATTAATAACATATTTTCTCCTACATTTCTACCGATTATATTTGCAATTGTTAAAGTTTAATGAGTTATTTGTTCCACTATGCCAGTGTGTTTTTGTGTATCTTAATGTCATTACGTCGTTGATTTTAATTGTATTGGACTGCAAACTTTGTTTTTTAAGCGTCATTTACATTATTTTTGTTTCCAATGGATAAATACAGCTTAACTTTTTACTATCAAAATTGCCGAGGACTGCGTACCAAGTTACATACATTGTTTATGAATATTTTGTCTTACTCTTATGACGTAATCGTTCTTACGGAAACTTGGCTGATACCAGACATTTCTGATAGTGAATTCATCGACGATCGTTATTTGGTATTTAGATGTGATCGCGACCGCTGTGCCACGGGTAAGCGTGACGGTGGTGGGGTGCTTATTGCCGTTTTACGTTCTTTACGACCAACTAACTTTTTTACGCGCCTCTCGCACACTGATTTCGAGCATGTACTAGTACAGACGCCAGCACATCAAGTTACCCCACTTTGACCTTGAACGCGTTATGAGCAACAACAGCGAGAATCGTGCGAAAGAGATGTATAGCTTTTTGTCAGTTCTTACTTGTAATATTTCGTGCTGCAGCGCGTACGTGAGGGTGTGTGCGTGTGCGCGTCGTTGTGTTGAATAAGACACTATGCGATAAGAAATATCGTACGTAGCAGGTTGAATACTTTTGACGTTTTGACTTGAATTCGAATCGAAATACTGGCATGGTAATAAAAACAGGCGGCCCGCGCAATGCCTACAATACATACGAAAGCTTATAATCAATTTGTTTTATTGAAATGATATCTTCTTAATCCTTCATTTTTACATATATGTTTCTATGTATTACCTATAATTAGTAAGTAGGTATTACCTACATTTAAACAGGTAGGTAGGTATGGTATACACCGTTACACAATTAATTTGCGAAATTTGCTCTTTGGATAAATGTTGTTAAGTAGCCAGGTAGGTATAATCCGATGTGAGAAAAACATTTTTTTTTTTAATTTCAAGCAGCTTTTAATAACCTTTTCCTGGTTTTGTTACCTACTTACTGGCGGGCTGGCGGTCAACTGTTTTCGTGCGTTCCTTGCTCTTTTATTGCTAATACCCATTACACAATCTCCTTGAAATTTTGAAATAAATATGGATAAGTGCTTACCCCATCACTTAATTATACCTATAAAGTTTAGCCAATTAATTATACCTATAAAGTCTCTTGTCAGTCCGCCGTGTTTGAGATTAACGTTACGTCCGCGACACGATCTTATTTTACTAAAATAATAAGTTTGAACTTAGTAACGGAATTATCTATTATACTACCTACCGAAGTTTGCTTTTACATGCAAGTTCAACCTTATTGCGCTAGTAATAAGATACGATTTCGAAGATTATGAATTTTCAAATAAAATTCTAATCTATTATTATCGTTTCTACATCATCAGCCTATAGCAGTCCACTGCTGGACCTATGTTCAGCCGTGGACTGCCGCCCCTCCTATTGCACGCCATTCAACTCGATGTTCGGAAAGAAAAGAACATGGGTTCCGTAATGGGGCCCATATCAAATTACCTTGGTGGGGTCTTTTACAAAAGGACAGTGACGTTTTCAACAGACTTCAAAAAAGGAGGAGGTTCTCAAACCGACTGTATTTTTTTTAATGTTTGTTACCTCAGAACTCCGTTATTTATAAGCCGATTTACAAAATTCTTTTTTTATTTGTAAGGATATACTTCAGATTGGTCCCATATAAATTTCCTCAAAAACGGTTCAGTAGTCTGGTTTTTAAACTAAAATTACTGGTAAAACTTACAACTTAAAAGTGAAAAAAAACACTACAAAGTGAAATATAACTTTAATCTCGGAAGTCGGTGCACCGACTTCCGAAATTAAAGTTATTTTTCACTTTGTAGTGTTTTTATGGAAGTCGGTTGTTTTTTTTTGTAAAAAAGTTTTTATTTTTCACTTTTTTGTTGTGATAATTTTTTTGATTTTTCAAAAACCACTTGTCCGATTTTGATAACATTTTTATGGGACCATTTCAGAAGTATCTCCGTTCGAACAAAAAAAGAATTTTGAATATCGGTCCACAATTGGCGGAGTAATCGCGTAACAAACACACAAAAAAAAAACATACCGTCGAATTGAGAACCTCCTCCTTTTTTGAAGTCGAAAGTAAAAACTTTTTTACAAAAAAAAGCCGACTTCCAAAAAAGACACTACAAAGTGAAAAATAACTTTAATTCCCGGTGGCGAACTTCACAACGAAAATGCGAACCCAACGACACCGACTTTCGAATTTATTTATATAATTTTGGAAGTCAATTGTCTTTTTTTCAAAAAAGTTTTTTTGAGTAAGTAATAAATATGCCGTCGGGGCCCCGTATAATAGATACGGCGGTAGCTCCGACCTCTGCTTTTGGCGCCTTAACCGATCATCATGCAATTTTGCATACCTACCTATCAGAAAAGGACATAGGAATAGGATAGGTTACTACGGGAACGCGTGTGACACCGCGAAAAAATCTCAAAATAAAATGGGGAATAATAATCTTAATCTTTTTATTTAATATTACTTAATTGAAAACAAAAAAAAAAACTTATACCTACTCTAAATTTAAATATACCTACTTACAACAAAATTTATAAAACCAAACTACGAGTATACAATAGATTAAAAATAAGTAGATAATATTTATTATTTATATTATTTTTTACAAGTTTTTATTTTTAGAAAGAAAGAAAATACGTTTATTTGCGGTAAACATGACGCGAAAAGGAACACAAACACAAAAAAAAAAATATTTGCATTAGTTTTATTGATATTTGTGACAGATTAATTATACCTACAGTAACATCTCTATCACCAATGGTTGCCCAACAAAAGGCCCGGTACGCACAGGTGGCACGGCACGACAATTTCATTGATATGTCACAGCCTGCTTTGGCATCCTTCGGGACGTTCTGGCATGCCGTGGCATCCCGAAATGTGAATGCCAACCATGATAAAATGAGATCACAAATCATTCGCGCTTACTAAAATCCCTTGTCGTGCCATGCCGCCAGTGAGTGACGGCCCTAACTTAAATTATCACTAACAAATTAGTAAAGGAAAAATGCTCAACAATTTAACAATGGTGCGAAAAGAAAAGAAATTTCAATTTACACATCTTTATCACGTTATTGGAAGAATTATCCATACTAATATTATAAATGCGAAAGTAACTTTGTCTGTTTGTTACGCCTTCACGGCCAAACCGCTGGGCAATTGTGATGAAAACTATGGAGATAGTTTGAAGCCTGGGGCAGGCAATGGAGGAAGCTAGTTTATTGTGACACAACATCAACGAACGACATGTCTGGCGTCTTTCCCAAATGGAGCAATGGAAGAATAAGCGTTTGAGAAACAGTGGTTGGAAATACCTATATTTTGATAAATAAAATAATTACAATATTAAAATATACATAACTTATGGATTGTAAAACTGTGCTACTATTTAATGTGAACGGAAACCCGGGTGATTGAAGTGCATTATTTAATAGTGCCGTAGAATCGGAGGTCGTCATCTAATGGTAAGTTTAGGCTACGGCACTATACGCCGTGCACAGTGTCTGTATGTGTGAACACACAAACTCAACGAATACCTACACCTTGCGACACCGAGTGTAAGTGTTCTGACACGGTGTCAGTGTCGGTGACATTGAGTGTACTGCCTATAGTGTTGTAGATTAAACTAAGTTCGCTCGTGTCTTATTAGCGACATAGAATATGCCATGACCTAAAAGAGCCCAAACTTGACCTCAGAAATACGCACCAAGATCGGCCTTTCAGTTGTTATGAAATACTACTACATGGGCATAAAGCGTTGCCAAAACAATATAATATTATTATTAAATTATGAATAAAAAGTAAATTAAACTCTAATAACTATACCTAGAAGATACTGCAAAATTGTAATAACATAACAATACAAATATATAAGCAAATATAGGTATTTATTTATTAATATTATTATAAAATGATTGTTGAAATGAAATGAAAATATATTATATATACTTTACAATATAATATAAGTATTTAATATTTGGTCGGACCACCTTGCGCGTCTAAAACGGCAACCAGCCTGTCCTTCAAGCCGGCCACCATGTTCCAGCAGGTGGCCTTGTCCTTGCCTCTGAATTGCTCCCATGTAGTATGGGCTTCTCGCCGCAAGTTTTCATTGTTGCGGATTTCTGAAGCATCCTAATCGAGAAACATGAGACCCCATAGATTCTCGATTGGGTTTAAGTCTGGGCTCTTTGCAGGCCATGGTAGGCGGATGACGTCATCCTGTGCCGCGAACCACGCCTGCACCACCCTGCAGGTGTGCACGCGGCAGTTGTCTTCCGGCGTCCATAAGGCGTCTCCTGACTGTGTCCATTGAAATCTAAAACAAAGAAAATTTTGTCAATTTAATACTTACCTAGGATTCCGTAATATGACAAATAGTCCGGGCCAATTTAACTAATCTGCATTCGCGATTTATTTGCAAAAAATGTAAACAAATATGAGTTTATGGAAAAATAACTTTAATTACTACACCATAAAGTTCAGTTTACGCAACAACTTCAAACATTTTATTACTGCTAGTCTAGTAGAGCCAGTCACTCTAAAATCAACCTAATGACCATTGAAATAAAGTTGATATTTGTTCAACTTGAAATAACATCAATTTGAAGCATTAGTTGAATAGACTTTAGATGAGTATGGGACGGTTAAAAAATATTCTTCAAATTATAAACATAAACAAAAAAACTATTTATCGAATTGAGAACTTCCACCCTTGTTGAGGTGGGTTGTAAAGAACTGAAGATGTATCTAATACATAGTAGGTAATAATAATAAGTAGTAAGTAATAACAATTCAGACTGGCCGCGCGGCGCGCGTCAATCCGGTAAAATCCGGTTTGCGTGAGCGCCGAGCGCCCTTCCAACTACCTACTACAAATGTCTATTAGGTAGTAGGTATGATTTTAATCACAATTTTGTTATTCACTTTTTAAGAAAACCATATTTTATGAAAGTGATGAATAAGTTGAGCTGATAAGGTATGATTACAAGCTACACATGGACTCACCCTGTACGAAGTTGATGTTATTCGTGTGGTCAGAAAAGGATCGGCAGAGTGTGCGGCGTCTGCCGTCGTACCGTAGTGGATCTCGCGTAGAGTTGGCGACGATGGGCTTCTATGGTTCCACTTTCTTCCCGAAGCCAGAAGTAAACATATTTTTTCTGGAACGAAACAAATAGCTATAGTTTATTTGCCCATTATTACTCAATGACTATAGGCAAAGATGTATTAATACTTATAATTCCCTACACTACAATAATAAAGTTATTAAGTTATTTAATTACACACAAACATCGCTATCATTACAGGGTTACACCCAATGCGATAGCGTGGTAGGTAACTAGATTCTAACTAGATTGTGGGGGTCGAACATGGACTAATCCTAACTAAGCAGGGGCTGCAGTCTCGACATTCATAGCGATCGCTTTAAGACCGAATTCGGTCGCAAAGCCCTGTCACTCCATACATTAGGTACACGTACACCTGTTAATCCGGGACTTTGCGAGTTGCGACCGAATTCGGTCGTAATGCGATCGTTATGAATGTCGAGACTGCAGCCCCTGGGCCCTGGACAAAAAGAAAGTGCGTAATTGCTTAGATATTTACTATAGAATCCAATCCAAAGAGTATAATAATAATACGGATCCAATCACTACCTACCTACTGGATTAACTTTTGTTTAGAATGTGTCATCATGACATGGAATCAAAAACAATAGTTCATCGAATTCTGTTAACATAATATGTATAATTATTTCTCTGAATTTAAGCTTTCACAGTTACTCTACATTTTAGTGACGCTTGGAACAGCGCGCAGCGTTAACTAATTTCAAAAATTCTGTATAAAAACACCATTGACACATTTTTTTAATATTAGACTTTCTATTTAAGATTACAAAAAATATTACTCACCGATAAGCCCGTCTGCCGACAAATATCTATCACCCGGCATCCACTCAATCGAAGCGCTATGATGCGCTCTCGTTGAATTTGCGTCAACTGAGGCGCCATTATATTTATAAATTTATGCCATTATGTTTTAAGAAAGTTCACAGCACAGCACACAGTACGATTCCAAATCACAGAACTTATATACCCTAACGGGTTCCAAATGCGTACGCAACTGACTGACGTAAACTAGTGAATTGTGACGAGTGACTTTCGTTTAATTTCGTGAAGGATCGGGGAAACTCGGGAGCAGCGGCGGACGCGCAGGGGCGAGTGGGTGTGGCTTATTCCTAGTAAAACATGATAATTGGCTCCCAATTTTTAGTATGTGCACCCATTGGGCAATTTTAAAAACGTTGAAAACTCCACCAATCGTGCCAAGGATACTTTCTTTCTAACACTCCGCAGCGCGTCGTAGTTATATTTATGTATAGGGTTTACGTTGACGTGCTGCCGTCTGTACAACTGCCAGCGTCGCATCCTACCAAGCGCCATATTATATCTGCAGCCTATATACCGCCGCGTTCTCCCGAGGATCTTTATTCGTCTCACTTTGATACGTTGCAGAACATATTTAGTGATGCCAGTACTGACGTATTTTATGTTATAGGTGACTACAATTTACCCAACATTGACTGGCTTGATAGTAGTGGATGTAACTATGTGGTACCTCAATCGAATGATAATATTGGCATTCTTCTAGGCAATTTTATTTCTTTTACGAACAGTTTTCAATACAACACACAAAAAAATAACTTAGGGCGCATTCTAGATTTATTCTTGTCGAACGTTAATTGTGAAACAAAACTTTGTGATCCATTGCTACCGCCTGATAATTATCACCCTCCTTTCTCAGCGATTACTTCGCTCGCTACAATTATTTTACCTATGAAGCGCCACAAATCGACTAGACACAATTTCTTTAAAACTAATTATGAAATAATAAATAATGAGTTGAGTAAGATTGAATGGAATCAATTGCTTGACGATCTGACTGCGGAACAATCGGTTAACGTATTCTACAGTCAAATCTACAGCTTAATTAAAACACATGTTCCGCTTACTAGGCTCACAAATTCACGTTTTCCCATGTGGTTTTCTCCTGCCCTTATTCGCATATTCAAATCTAAAGAGAAATCCTGGCTGAAATGGAAAATATATGGGAATATCTCGGATTATGAAAGTTTTTCAATACATCGTAAGCGTTTTAAATCCGAATCTGTCAAATGCTTTGAAAAATATATAAAAACTGTCGAGGATAGTATACCGCTAAATATTAAACACTTCTGGACTTACGTTTCCAACCGAAAGGGCAGGGCGGTGATACCAGCAAACATGTATCTAGATGACGTACACTCGAGTGATCCTATTCAAATAAGTAATATGTTTTCGACTTTTTTCACCTCCGTTTATGAACCTTCTAATTTTGATCCCACAGTGTGGCAGCCACCAAACGCATACGCAGATAATGCGTCTATAATTTCTGATATTTACTTGTCAAAGGATGTTGTACTTAATGCAATTAAGAAACTAGAATTGAATAAGGGTCCCGGTCCTGATTGTTTACCACCCATTTTTTTTAAAAAGACCGCTGAATGTATAGTTTGTCCTCTCCATATAATATTCAACAAGTGTTTACGTGTAGGAACTTTTCCCGATATTTGGAAATGCGCTAATATTACTCCGGTCTTTAAAACTGGGGACAAACATGATATACAAAACTATCGTCCTATCTCGATATTGTCCATCTTGTCGAAGCTTTTCGAGGGTCTTGTGCACAATGAATTATACTCACACATCCACCACCTTATTTTAAGTGAACAGCATGGATTTATTAAGCGTCGTTCGACCAACACTAATCTCCTGGTATTTACTGACTTTTTATTCAAAACGATGGACGATCAAATTCAAGTTGATGCTATTTACACGGACTTTCGGAAGGCTTTTGACAAGGTGGACCACAAACTGCTCTTAGATAAAATTGCCTTCAACGGCATCCGAGGTAATCCGTTACGCTGGTTCATGTCATACATTTTTAACAGGTCACAAAAAATCGTTATAAATGGCTATCAGTCCAATTCCATTGTCGTTAGTTCCGGTGTGCCCCAAGGCTCAATTTTGGGGCCATTGCTTTTTGTCCTGTTCGTGAATGACATAAAAAAATGTTTTACTCACTCTCGATTTCTAATGTAGTATGCCGATGATATCAAAATTTACAAGTCTTGTAAAAACATTCATGATTGTCTGTTACTACAGGAAGACTTAGATAGGCTTTCTCGTTACTGTTCGAACAATAAACTTCAGCTCAGTTTGCCTAAGTGTAATGCAATCACTTTCACAAAAAATAAAAATATTATCACATATGATTACAAGCTAGATGATATGATTCTAAAAAAAGTTAGCAACATTAGAGATCTTGGGGTCACAATGGATTCTAAATTGCATTTTGACGTCCATATTAATAACATTATTAATAAAGCGTATCGTATGTTTGGTTTCGTATTGCGATCGTCAAATGACTTTAAAAGACCGTCTACTTTCCTACTTCTATATAAAGCTTTAGTTCGTTCTCAATTGGAATACGCAGTCCCGGTTTGGAGTCCCATTTTTGACGTGTATAAAACTAAATTAGAAATGGTTCAAAAAAATTCTTGCGAGCCATGCACTATAGAACCGCACACTCTAAGATACCATACAAACAACTGCTGAAACGTTATAAACTTCAGAGTTTGGAGTCTAGACGCAGCTTATTGATGACCATGATGCTGCATGGTTTGTGTAACAACAAGTTTGACTGTCCTGAAATAACAAATAACATATGCTATATTGTACCTAGAACTGTGATGCGTCGAGAGGCGCGCGTGCCCCAGCTGTTCCACACTGCAAGGTGTAGAACTCATGCGGGGGCACGGGCGCCTCTCCGACGTATGGTAGATACGTATAACTCACATTATATAACTCTTGATATTTTTGCACTTTCCAATTTAAAGTTTAAAAGAATGGCCACTGAAATTTTATAGCCCTTCACACGTAATTATATATTTATATATGTATATATTTTATACCTTTCTGTTCCATGGTCGCACGCGCTTAATTTAATAATTTCCATTACATTATTCCGCGGACATTAGTGTGGGTTACACATTTAGTTTTTATTTTTTGTATTTCGTTTATAATTGTATCTGGAATGTGTAACTGTTTTATGTCCCAATAAAGAAAAATAAAAAATAAAAAAAAAAATTGGCTCAATTTAAAGCAGGCACCTATATAAATTCTTTTGCAGTCAAAATTTACCTAGCAGCTAATATTAAAAACACTAACATTTTACTAGACAAGCAAACAAAGATTAGCGACAAGCATTCGACATCGAGGTGGTCCATTGAGCTCGTTGATCAAAAGAGGGCAAAACACAAGACGCCGCATCCGAAGCACTGTACCAGTCGAACAGCACCTGATACCAACGGAAGCACAGATTGAGAGCCGGAAATACCTTGGTAAGAAGCGGGTCCGAGTTACCGCACGACTAAAACCAGTTTCACGAAACCCAGCATCTTTGAGTTTATCTAGATTTATTAAGAATACAGGACGAAAATATTTAAATAAACATGTAGTAATAAGATATAGGATAAGAAATAATAATCGTAACAAATTAGTATAAGAAAAATATGTCTATATAATATATTGCACATATATTAGGATAGTCATAACATAAATATAGTGTAGATTAAGCTAGGGATACAAATATTTTTAGCAACTAATTAGCATAGGTAGACTCTAGGACAAAAAATATATAAAAAACTCAAAAATATACAAACAAATTCCTTTTTAAATATTTAGTAGGTTTTAGCTTTATGAATAGTAGAATAGTACGAAGTGAGGTGACCGTTTCCAAAAACAGGACAGCCCTAAATTAAAGCGACCAGGAACAAGCAGGACCAATGACTAAAAAGGTCTCTGATCATGTCAGAGGGACACTGAGCAAAGGCAGGAGTGGGTTTTAGCCGGTAAGAGTCCGGCACTGCCCAGACTGCGTCATTAGTGAGGCAGTCTGGGCGTCCATGAGGATTTCCCACTCCTGCCAAAACAAAAAAAAAAACCTCCAATACTCAGCATGACATTATTTGGGCGTTATTTTTTTTATCTACCAAGAAGTAATTTTTTCGTTTTTGGTACCATTTTAGATTTTCATAATATTTTTTTAACTAGCAACCCTTTTATTTAATCGAACAATTAAGATATTCAATAATTATGCTTCTTTTGATATATAATAATAATAATGACTTATTCACCAGCAACTTGCTTTGAAATATAAACTTGTCGACTCTGAGGTACCATATTACAAGTATGTGCCCGACCCAGTTCTCGAAAATGGCCAGGTCACGTTGTACTGGGATCGATCTATCATCACTGACAGGACTGTTGTCACCAACAAACCTGATATAGTGGTGATAGATCGATTAGTGCGCCGCGCAATGATTGTCGATGTTACCATTCCACATGACGGGAACCTCGTGAAAGCTGAGAAAGATAAACAAATCAAATATCTTGACTTAGCACACGAGGTTGTTGACATGTGGAATGTGAGCTCGACTATCATTGTGCCGATTGTCGTATCGGCCAATGGCCTGATGGCCGAAAGCCTCGATCAACATCTATCGAGGCTCTCGTTAGGCGGTTGGAACAAGGGCCTTATTCAGAAGGCAGTACTCCTCGATACGGCTCGCATTGTGAGGAGGTTTCTGTCTCTGGAGCCCTAACCACCGGTAGCTTGGACCCTGCTCCCGACACCGGTGGATCACTACTTTTTTATATTTTTAAATGTTTTTTTTTATACTAATATTTAAAAATGTACTAAAATAAGAAAAGTAAATGAATAAACGACATAATAATAATAAATCATTTTATTTCAGGCATTGTATACATAATTACATATACATACATTTCACCCATAGTGACTACATGTCATAAATAAGCATTAATAAGCATTAGGTAATATGGGTATTAAATATAAAGTTAAAGTTATAAAGTCATTAAGTTAAGTCAATACAATTTACAATTTTAGTTCTTACAACTACAATTCTTATAATTTACAAATATGGTTATTAAATTATAATTTAATTAAATAAAATCAATATGTTCGTAGTTTTACGGATAATTAATATCTAAGTAAATTATGCATGCTTGTACATAATGTTACAAAATTATTATTAATTAAATTAATTCGTCACTTGGTTACATTATAGTCAATGCTCAGATTGAACAATTCGGTTCTAGTCACGAAAATTGTGCGGAATAACAGTATTCACAATATTATTTTTACAGTTGAACAATCGTGTTCGAAATGAAGCTCTCGCCCTTCTTAGCACGAAAAAGAAGTCACCCACTCGGTTTTCAAAGAATATACCAGACGCGCTACACCGCCACACATACCAGACGCGCTACACCGCCACCGGAGGTTAAACATGGCCCGAAATGCATTGTTGTACTGTACACGAAGTGAGTTGTAAGCTCTCTTCGTGTACTGGTACCAAAGTTGGCTGGTGTAGAACGCCTGGCAGTATGCCTCGAAAACTGTCCAACGCAGCTCCATGTGTCGCTGCATCGGTCGCTCGCCAGTACACAAGCCGCCTCGTAGGAGATCGTGCGATACCCCCTGATGACGCTGATGGCCATCGCTCCCTGCGGCTTCCGCAAAACTGCGATGCTACCGGCCGTCAGGTCAGTCGCCCAGACCGTACAGGGCCATCGATCGCACACCTAATACCGAACCTAACCAAACCGAATACTGAATGTCACTACACCACTGTGTAGCGCTGCACCGTGCACACCTTCTTTCCCATTTTCATCGATTAGTGCTTAGTCTCCGAGATATTATGTCATAGTCACTTTACAGGACATGACGAAATTATAAGGGTTCAAGTTTTTTCATATGGCTTCGGAACCCTAAAAAGCCCTTGCCACTAATCAATTTTTATTCATATTGAATCCATTCGTATTTTTCAAAAGCCATTTATATTCAACGTGGGTCGCGACTCGCGCGTCGCTGCTAATCTTTTATACAAATCAAATCATTTATTTGCTTGAATATGGGTGGTTACATGAGGTGATACATAATATACATAATATAATATTACATAACACGTTCTCTAAACCATATCCTACCTTAATAGGTGTGCAAATATCTAATAAAATAAAATATACACCTACATGAACACAAGCCTTCTTTCCATGAGGTTAGGCCTGGTGACCTGGTGAGGCAGAATACTACAGAAAACGCCACCTGCTACGATCCTTACACAATACTTTGGACTCGTTTATGTTCACACATCCCACGGTTGTGACAAAATATTTATTATATTAATCCATGATTTCAATAGATACAGCCGTTTATGCTGCAATTTTCCGCAAATTTTCGACACTCGCAAGGGAATCAAAACCTACCGGGAAAAAGAACTCAGAATCATGAAATTTGGTACGAAGCACTGTCTTATAGCACAGATAAAGGCGAAAAATTGCGAAAACCGTAAATTTTTAGTTACGTCATACAATAAAAATATTTTTAATAATTTTTAATTGTACGGAACCCTCGGTGCGCGAGTCCGACTCGCACTTGGCCGAATTTTTAGAGAAATATTTGACTTTGACCGCGGTCTAATGCTTGCGTAAATAATAAAACATTGGCTCGTGTGTGCAGCGCCAGCGTGGCGACCATTGCATGTACGGTGTGAACAGTGCTGTTCTGTGAGGAGTGAGGACGACACGCCAGTGCAGGCGACGCGCTCGGGACTGAGGTGCGTTATACCTACTTACTTTATTTAATGAGTTTGTTAAAATGGTAAAAAGATTATTGAAAATAAATATCTTCCGGTAGTTACCTACATATATAAATGTTAAGATGAAGATGTTGTGAAAACTAAACTAGGGTATGAATGTGGAAGGAGATGAAGTAGAGGAGCGAGGAGACGAGGGATGGATTGTGTGGCAAGATGATGTAGGGGGGCATACAAAAGTATCTGATATAATGTAAACAAATAGATCAGACCACGTACCTGTGGGCTGACGGTGCCAATGTGTAGTGCCATATGTACATACTATAAAGCTACCATTTACTGGGTACGTCTTCCATTGACTTGAATGTGCCCTGGCGGCTGAGAGTATGTCATGCTCACTCAAATGTCTCACTGATGGTGGCGCATGTGTTGGATCATTCAGCTCCCTTCTGAATGGTTAATCCATATCCATTGGCTAATCCATGCGTCTGTTCGTGAACGGGCGCCGTCAGTAGGGACTGGTCATCTCTTTGCTGCCATGGCTTATTTTAATTTAATTTAATATTTGAATTGGGTTTTTATTTTAATTTTTTTACATTTTCATTACTGCATCGTTCTCAAATTCATAATTTCTAACAAAAATGATGTAACCAGTACTTTGTAACCATATTATTTTGATTTAAAAGAGTGTCCGTGCAGTTTCTTGCCCGTTCTTCTCCATAGGTACCTACTACGCTTAGGAATGGGCAACTAGCTTCATCTTTCTGACTGACCGACCTCTTGACAATTCAAAAGTACCTGTAATAATTGGTTTTATTCAAAGTAATAATTTAATGTCTTTGGTTTTATTGAAATAAATACTTTGAGTTTGAGTTTGTGTTTGACCTGTGCCACTTACACATTGAGTGGTTTGATTTGGTTATTAGCTAATATTAAAATAATGATAAGTACATGGGAAAAAATAAACAAAATAATCATAGGGCATCAAAAAATTCGTCCGCATTTGGTTATTTGAATACTATAACTTTAACCCGAAGTTCTAATTTTTAATAATCTCCTCTATGACATTTGACAATTGAGTTTAATTTGAATACGTCAATTATCGTCGATGATGTTTCAACCACAGTATAATCATGATATTCAAACAAAGTGAGGTTGGGTGAGATATTATAGGGGATTCTTTTTTTCTTCTTTGACTACTGAGCCGATGTCGACTATTCTGCCAGCGTCACGGGTTTATTTATAAGCAGTGATTAAAGTTAAGTGACGTTTGAACGTCAAAAATATAAATATGTATATGAACGCTAAATATGTAGGTACATACAGGTGAATGTGTTGTGTGTCGTTGGTGTTGTGGACTAATTCCCTACAATAGTGAGTGACTGCGTAAGAATTTAACCTGAGTAGGGTTTGTTTACACTTTTGTTAGATAGTTTTGCAACAGACATTAGGAAGGGGTGACTACTGGGCTGCCGCGTGACGGCCGTAGTGATGTATGGAACAGGGAGACAGGTCGCCCTGAGTGCCCTGACCACTGTACATTGCGATATTGTTTCACCGATGGGTGCACCTTGTACGTACTAACGTACAGGTGGCAGAGACATCGACGACTTGTACGTACTAACGTACAGGTGGCAGAGACATCGACGACTTGTACGTACTAACGTACAGGTGGCAGAGACATCGACGACTTGTACGTACTAACGTACAGGTGGCAGAGACATCGACGACTTGTACGTACTAACGTACAGGTGGCAGAGACATCGACGACTTGTACGTACTAACGTACAGGTGGCAGAGACATCGACGACTTGTACGTACTAACGTACAGGTGGCAGAGACATCGACGACTTGTACGTACTAACGTACAGGTGGCAGAGACATCGACGACTTGTACGTACTAACGTACAGGTGGCAGAGACATCGACGCGCCACCTGTTACCATGGATGTAGTACATGATTCTGGACGTCAAAATTTGCTGTCGGTTATTAAAAAAAAAATTATATTCCATACAATTTGACCGCGTATGCATTTTGATAACTGACGGTAAACGTGTGCGCTAGGGGGTCATGTATCATGTGCTGAACTCATGGGTACAGCTGGCGCTAGGGGGTCATGTATCATGTGCTGAACTCATGGGTACAGCTGGCGCTAGGGGGTCATGTATCATGTGCTGAACTCATGGGTACAGCTGGCGCTAGGGGGTCATGTATCATGTGCTGAACTCATGGGTACAGCTGGCGCTAGGGGGTCATGTATCATGTGCTGAACTCATGGGTACAGCTGGCGCTAGGGGGTCATGTATCATGTGCTGAACTCATGGGTACAGCTGGCGCTAGGGGGTCATGTATCATGTGCTGAACTCATGGGTACAGCTGGCGCTAGGGGGTCATGTATCATGTGCTGAACTCATGGTACAGCTGGCGCTAGGGCTCATGTATCATGTGCTGAACTCAAGGGTACAGCTGGCGCTAGGGGGTCATGTATCATGTGCTGAACTCATGGGTACAGCTGGCGCTAGGGGGTCATGTATCATGTGCTGAACTCATGGGTACAGCTGGCGCGTCGATATGTCTGCTCCCTGCTCCCTGCCAGCCTGCATTTATTATAGTAAACGTATAAATTTGTTGTTTTACTAACTTTGTACAATTAAAGTGAAGTGCAGTGCAATATAAATATTTATGGAAGCCGAGCCGACCCCAATATAGTTGGGAAAAGGTAAGGTAGATGATGATGATAAAAACAAAATAGTAAGTAATTATTTTTAAATCAAACGTTTAGATTAACTTTGTCAAGATCACGACGGGTTTGTAGAATAAATAAATAAAGAATAATAACTTCATTGAAACAGACAAAAATACAAAAAAATAAAATAGTAATAACAAATAAATAAAATAAAATAATAAATAAATATAAAATACATATTACAAAAAATACTTAAAGATTAGAATAAACTGTTCTCTTAAGTTTCATCGCGTTTAGATATCAATACCCATCGCCTCTGTATACATACTTACATACAAATGTGAAAGTAAGTCTGCCTGTTACATTTTCACACCTGAACCACTGAACTGATCGTTTTCAAACGACAGACAGGTAACTTGGGACCTGGAGAAGGACATCGGCTACCTACTTTTATCCTGGTCGTTTGCATTAAAAAATATAAAATACACGCAGACAAAGTCGCGGTCGGGGCTAGTATAGATATGAATTAATGGGTACATGTTTGAACGTCGAAAAGTAAAATACCTACGGGTATAATGTCAATGTTCAAAACATCAAAATTTAAATAACGATTGTATCGAAATACGCACACAGTATAATTCACGTGTCAAAGGTCTGGGTCGGGCGGTGGCGGGTGGTGCGAGCACCTTCTGATTGCAAGTTGGCGTGGCTGAGCTCCTCGTCGGTTCGTTTCCCGGGCCATGTGTTATTGTGTTTTTCCATCTGGAATGTGTGAGTGGCCGCCGGACTCTGTGTTTGTGCCCGAGTGACGGCAATAGGACTCTGTGTTTGTGCCCGAGTGACGGCAATAGGACTCTGTGTTTGTGCCCGAGTGACGGCAATAGGACTCTGTGTTTGTGCCCGAGTGACGGCAATAGGACTCTGTGTTTGTGCCCGAGTGACGGCAATAGGACTCTGTGTTTGTGCCCGAGTGATGGCAATAGGACTCTGTGTTTGTGCCCGAGTGACGGCAATAGGACTCTGTGTTTGTGCCCGAGTGACGGCAATAGGACTCTGTGTTTGTGCCCGAGTGACGGCAATAGGACTCTGTGTTTGTGCCCGAGTGACGGCAATAAGCTCGCCCCAACATGGGACGTAAATATGGGGTTTATTTATAAACGTTGCTTTAAGTTAAAACACGACACAAAAGCGACGATCAGTGGTGGCCCAGTGGTAACGACCGCGACTTACGAGGCACGCGGTCGTAGGTTCGAACCCAGACAGGCGCTTTACTTTGTGTAAATTATTTCTTCACCACTGCTCTCAAATCGGTGAAGGAAAACATCGTGAGGAAACCGACATGTCCTAGAACCTTAAATTCGAAGATATGTGACATGTAGGTATGTACCAATTCGCACTGGGCCCGCGTGATGGATTGCGGCCCACTGCTTCTCACAGAGAGGAGGCCTGTGTCCCAGCAGTGGGAACATTATAATTATGCTAAACGTCAAAAGGGTAAAGTAACTGGCGGAATGTGGGTGTGCTATAGGTACACCTCTGCCTTACCCTTCGGGAATCCAGGCGTGATGTTATGTATGAGTCAATTGTGTTTCTCCTTCATAATAAACTAAAAGTAAATGAGCGTAACATAGGCTAGTTACAGTAGGGGGTCATTAATTCATAATCACCTTAAGGACTGTAATGCTGTGATCGCGCGGTAACGGCCGTACCTACGTCTGTGTGCATAAGTGATGTATCAACACAGAACGCTCACCTCATAATTCGCACACTGGCTGGCGTCGAATGAAACAAAAGACATACCGTCGCTTTTGCACACAGGCTACGTAATTACTAATTACGTATGACCTTGTTTGGTTCATACCATTGCTAAAATTGAAACCGTATCATCAAGTACCGATAGCTGATAGTCTTACGTATTGGATTATCGAACAAGTAGGTCTGGGTCCCAATCTCGAGTTGAGACTTTTATTTTTCTTTTCCAACCATAATCTTTATCGGTTATTTTGTTATTCGTTTTTTATTGATTCATAAACAAGAATAATGTAATAATTGTTGGCGCCTCTGTTTCCGGCGACCAAGCATAGCGCCAGTATCACGAGTCAAGCGAAGCACCGTTGGTCCAGTGCTGCCACCTGCGTCGGACCGGACGTTGGAACGTTGCTGGCGCGCCACTAACTACCTGTATCGGCTGATATCAGCGGGAAACCACCAAGTCTTTAAAAACCCGAGCTCGGTGGGCTGAGCCCTCTTTTCCACTCGCGCTTCATCGTAGCAACAACATTTATAACGTTCTATATTACAAATACTTATTGTAATTAATTAATTGGTTGTGAATATTAAAAGTGATTAAAGTGTGTAATTTATTTATTTATTCTTGCTTTTTGAAGTAGACTTAACTTACATAATTATTTTATTTTCATTATTATATTGTTATTGTAATACGGGGTTAAAAATAAAAGTGTTTTAAAAGTGTCACTTCACACTAGAATTAAATAAACTTCTAGTCAAAACAGTTTATTTTCTCATAAAGAACAATTTATTTATTGAAGTAAAGCTGTTAATCAGTGAACTACGACCCTTAGACTTAAAATATTGTATCTTAGTAATATAATAATATTGTGCTTTAACTACTAATGTGTGGGGGTACTCTAAGAAATCACAAATAGCCATCAATCTACCCACGTAAATAAAAAAAAGTGTGAACTCCTTGTCACAATACAAATAAATTACTCAGTAGTAGGCAGTAAGTAGGTACTTTTTGTTTACTGCCAATGCGATCGTTTTAACTTTAATTGCCTGTCTCAAACGTCAAAGTTAACAAATCGTTATAGCGTATATATCGTTATTGCGGTTATAGCTTAGGTATTAATTTTCATTATGAATAGAAGATTGAAACTAAACCTCAAAATAATCCTCATTACGGATATGATACAATATTATTTTAATATTACTAAAATCAATTTGTAACTTATAACTTAATACATTGTATAACCCTCATTATTATCAATGCTACCAAGTAAACGCTGGCGCATGAATCCAACAATATTGAAACAACCTACATATCTGTTCCCATATTTCCATGCAATGCAACTTCCACTGCTCATCAGATCTCTCATTCCGTGCTTCCCATCGCTGTAAGTAAGCGCTGTATCGCGAAATGAAACGTTCTTGTTTTTGTTTTTCAATCAAATATGGGCGTTTGCACGGCGAACGGTTCGTAAAGTTGGGTCGAATAATTCGGCAAATATCTCGTTGGTATGAAACCACTTGTTTCATATTCACTGACTAGCTGGGGCCTTCCACTTCGCTTTCGACTGGCAAAGCTTTGCCTGATATCTTTTGACCCTCCGACTCACAGTAGGTATTTCTCTAAAACAAAAAAAAAAGAGTATTGTTAAGCTACTAGCAAAATACGAATATTACCAATTTAAACAAAATTATTTCGTAAATAGAAATATTACATATATTACTTAATGTTATATTTTATATTCATCATTCATTTTTTTTCTATTTAGGCTTTATGATAAATATAAAACGTTTAAAAAATAACTAAAAAGTTCAGCAGTTATACTTTAATTAGAAAAAAATCGATAAAATAATTAAATCATAATACTCACACTCAGTCCGGTTTCATCAAATATCTATATATATAAAACTAGCTTCTGCCCGCGGCTTCGCCCGCGTGGATGTCGGAAATTATCCCACGGGAACGTGCTACCAGGATAAAAAGTATATGCTTCCCCAGGATGCCATCTATATCTTTGCCAAATCAGAAGTTCAGTGGTTTAGGCGTGAAAATGTTACATACAGTTTCAAGTACAAATCCTCCCTAAAAAAGCAAATTACCCCTTTTTGCCCCGTCACGGGTCAATTTTCGACAAGTTTACATATTTATTATTAATTATTTTCTGTCAAAAGTATCAATACTGAGTTTCGAGTTAATCGGACCGCGCATTCAATTTCTTCCACACAAACTTCAACACCCCTATATCCCCCTTTGAGGGGTAGTTTTGAAAAACTTATAATGACAAACTTTATTACTTACTTAGGCTAGTATTGTTGCCAAGTTTCAAGTTTATTAACTAAATTAATAAGATTTTTCATATAAACTGTATCCCCTCTTTTCACCCCCACAGGGGGAGATTTATAAAAATTCATAATAATTCATAACTTGACTCAAAGACTATATATACCAATTTTATATCCACTTACTAAAATCCTCCTCTGTAAAATTAACTACCACTTTTCACCCCGTTAGGGGTAGATTTTCGAAAAACCCTCATACGTTTTATTATTTATTTTTAGTCTTAAGTACACACACAGTACACTGAGCTTCGAGTTAATCAGACCGCGCGTTAAAATTCTTCCACACAAACTTTAACACCCCTATATTCCCTTTGAGGGGTAGTTTTGAAAAACTAATAATGATAAACTTTATTGCTTTCTTAGGCGAGTATTCATGCCAATTTTCAAGATTATTAACCTAACGAATAAGATTTTCCATATAAACTTTATCCCCGCTTTTCACCCCCACAGGGGTGGAATTTTAAAAAATCAGTCAATCAGTCAGTCAATCAGTCAGTCAGGACTTTGAATTTTATATATACATATAGATTCAAAGTCCTGACTGACTGACTGACTGAGACATCAACGCACAGCCTAACCCGCTGGTCCTAGAGTTATGAAATTTGGAGGGTGTATTCTTCGTAAAGAGTAGGTATCCACTAAGAAAGGGTTTTTCGAAATTCCACCCCTAAGAGGGTGAAATGGGGGGATTTTGTTTGTATGAAAAATCTTATTCCTTGAGTTAATAAACTTGAAACTTGGCACGAATACTTACCTAAGTAAATTATGAAGTTGGGCATTTTTTGTTTTTATAAACTACCCCCTAAAAGGGGAGTGGGGGGTTTCAAAGTTTGTATGGAAGAATTTTAGCGCGCGGTCCGATTTAATCGAGACTCAGTATTTATACCTAAAATTGAAAGAAAAGAATAATGTGTATCAGGGTTTTTCGAAAATCTACCCCTGACGGCCTGAAAAGGGGTAGTCAATTTTACAGGGGAGGATTTTACAGCGTGGCTTGATTAACTCGAAAATTGGTATAAATAATCTTTGAGTCAAGTTATGAACACAACTTAAATGATTTTTCAAAATTCCACCCCTGTGGGGGTGAAAAGCGGGGATACAGTTTATATGAAAAATCTTATTCGTTAGGTTAATAATCTTTAAAATTGGCATGAATACTCGCCTAAGTAAGCAATAAAGTTTATCATTATTAGTTTTTCAAAACTACCCCTCAAAGGGGATATAGGGGTGTTAAAGTTTGTGTGGAAGAATTTGAACGCGCGGTCCGATTAACTCGAAACTCAGTATTGATACTTTCGACAGAAAATAATTAATGCTAAGTATGTAAAGTGGTCGAAAATTGACCCCTGACGGGGCAAAAAGGGGTTATTCGGTTTTTAGGGGAGGATTTGAACTTGAAACTGTATGTTACATTTTCACGCCTAAACCACTGCACTTCTGATTTGGCAAAGAGATAGATGGCATCCTGGGGAAGCACATACTTTTTATCCTGGTAGCACGTTCCCGTGGAATAATTTCCGACATCCACGCGGGCGAAGCCACGGGCAGAAGCTATTCTGTGATATAATAATTATTAAGTCCACTTTTACGCAGCGCGTTAATATATGCTTTCATCTCAATATTTAAATTTCCTTGCATTTCAAAATAAACTACAACACCGCTAATAGATTAAACACACGTCACTAATCTACAATAACAACCAACCATAACAAATAACGTTCTATTTAGTCGCAGTGAATGAGTCGTAAGTTAGCTGCATCTGTCTACCCTATAATTTATTTATTTAGATTTCTGTGGGTATAATCATAAAGTTTAACGAATTATGTGAACAAGTAGGTAATTTTAAAAACATTTAAAAAAATTATCGCCGCGCGTTAGATTCGAACCCGCGGCTCGCTACGCATGAACGTGCTTACCAACGTATGATAACTACTAGGCTATCATACCATTTCACCTAATGGTTGAATTTATGAACTACAATCAGTTGCAAACGAATGTGAGAATGTGTGTCTATAGTATAGAAATTACTCAATTGGAGAAGGTCGTTGTCAATCTATTGCTTCGTGACAATGCCACTCAACTTTTGACCGCTAGACGAATCACACACTACAACGCATCACGCAACGGGGCGCGGGAAACGGAGACCAATTCCCCGCTCGAAAGCGCGTTTTTATTGAATTTGTATGTAAAATATCACGCGCGGGGGCGCGTCATCTGCGTCCCGTCGCGTGGCGCGTTGCAGTGTGTGATCCGCCTTACTGTAGGTACAGTAACGGTCAAAAGTTGAGTGGCATTCTCATACTGTATATAGTGGCATGTGCACAGACAATTATCGATGTCGCAATGCATATCTACTGTTGTAGTTACTTGACCGCAATGCTAATTAGTGTTATTTTAATAATTACCTATATTATTGAAGCGACCACAAACACTACAAAGTATTAAATAATGTTAAGTGCCGTCTGGTATTGTTTTGTTTTTGCGGAACTGCACCCGACCGGCGACCGCGCGCCGAAACTACGAGAATGTGGATGGCTATAAGAATAGGGCAGACCAAGCAAACGATGGATGCACCGTGTGAGAGGTGATAGTTATGGTTAGGAAGGGGGTGACTACCGAGATGTGAGAAGTGTGAGAGAACAAGATATGAGACGCCGACCGCTAATAGATTAGAATAAGGGCAGGAGAATGATGAATGATTTTTTGAAGTCGGTTGTTTAATATCATGTATCTAAAATGTTTATATTTAACTCTTTTTAGTTGTAAGTAGTCGGTACCCCACACAAATTCATGGCCAGCTTAAGAATGTATTTATTTATTTATAATTACAACGGCTTGTGCCAATGACAGTACCTAATTAACAGGTAAAACTAAACTTGATACATAATTAACATAATTCAAAAACAAATAACAAGTCACAGATCAAACATACTTAACAATAACTTTGAGAGAAAATAAAATAAAATCGAATAAAGTGATAACAACATACAACTTATTTACTAAGAAACATAGTTAATCTTTCAATCGAGCGCACTATAGAGTTGTCTTGTGTTGAACTTGAGCGATATGTTATAATTTGCGTTTATCGACCCCCCTCTGGGGATTTTATTAGTTTCGAATCGGTAATGGAAGATACTCTCAATAGGTTAAAATCAAATAACAAAAGTATTATTTTATGTGGAGATTTCAATATTAATATTTTAGATGTTACTCCATTAAGTATTAGACTTCTCAATCTTTTGAGGTCTTATAATTTAATTAACTTGTTTTTTGAACCTACTAGGATCACAGCTTCTTCGTCAACTTGTCTTGATAATATATTATGTATATAGTGATTGTGATGCCAAAAATAAATTAGTGTTAACTGACTTAACGTCCGACCACTGTGGTTTATTAGCTAGCTTCCCCATGCCATTACATAAAAAGCCACATAAACTTGAATGCAGGCCTTATACAGCTAGTCGTTGCAAAATGTTTAAAAATAATATAGCTCATAGAATTACACCATCGATAGTAGAATACGAGAATCCTAATGAAATTTATGGAGCCCTTTTTGATGTTGTGCAAAAAGAGTACCAATCCACTTTCAAGACCAAAACTATCAACATTAATGGATCCTCTGTTGGCTTTAACCAATGGGCTACTCCCGGTATTTATAAAAGTAGAGCGAGACTATACGAGTTATATGGTTTGAAAAAATACAGGTTTGATACTCCCTTCCTAGAGTATGTCAAAACTTATTCAAAATTATTCAAAAAGATTAGTGCTTTTGCTAAATCAAAATTTTTAGGCGATACAATAAAAAATTCTACTAATAAAGTAAAAACCACTTGGAAAATTATTAATAATGAAACGGGAAAATCGGTTAAACAAGAAAAACTACTTGAGATTATGGTCGACAACAAATTAGTTAATAAAGCAGCTGACGTAGCTGAGGCATTTAATGAGTTTTTTGCCAACATACCGATAACTACGACTCGCTCCTTAAATTCGTCCTCGTCTAAAGCTGAAAACCTTTTGCACAGTAGTGTACCTAAATGTAGTCCCTTATTTAGTTTCGAACATGTAACCCCGCGTGATGTAGTTAATGTTTTTAATACACTTAAGTCTAAAAACACCGGTGATTATTGGGGCATCTCCACTAAACTTATAAGTAATATAATAGACATCGTAGCCCCCTATCTAGCTGTTACTTTTAATAAGTGTGTTGATTTAGGAACTTTTCCTGACCTCATGAAGAGTAGTAAAGTCATACCATTATTTAAATCAGGTAATAAGAATGACGTTGGCAATTTCAGGCCTATTTCTATCTTACCTGCATTTAGCAAAATATTTGAAAAGTTAATACTCAAGCAGCTGCTAAGACATTTTAATTTAAATAGCCTCCTCCATAACGAGCAATATGGCTTTACAAAAGGTCGTTCAACTACAGATGCGGGTGTTGCTCTGTTGAGACACATATTTGACGCATGGGAGAAATCACAGAATGCTATTGGAGTTTTCTGTGATGTCTCCAAAGCCTTTGATTGCGTGCACCATGACACGCTTTTGCGTAAATTACGTCATTACGGTGTCCAAAACGAAGCTCTCAACGTAATTATTTCGTATTTACATAATAGGGTCCAATGTGTAGATGTTAATGGTGTGAAGTCATCCGGGCTACCAGTTCAGTTAGGTGTTCCGCAAGGCTCAATACTGGGTCCATTCTTGTTCTTAGTTTACATTAATGATTTACCATTCCATTTGACGGGCATCTGTGATGTTGTACTGTTTGCAGATGATGCCTCTCTTATTTTTAAAGTAGACAGGAATAGACAAGATTTTGACGACGTAAACAGTGCACTCTCAATAGTTACAGATTGGTTTACGTCAAATAACTTAGTTCTCAATGCCAAGAAAACCAAATGTGTAAAGTTCGCCTTACCGAATGTTAGAAACCTAGGACCCAACATCGTCTTAGATAAAGAGGTGCTTGAAACTGTAGGCTCGGCAATTTTTCTAGGACTAACAGTAGATGCCAAACTTCAGTGGGGACCTCATATATCAAGTCTAGCAGGAAGGCTCAGTTCGGCTGCCTACGCCGTCAGGAAAGTAAGACAATACACTGACGTTGATACAGCTCGTTTAGTCTATTTTAGTTATTTTCACAGCGTTATGTCCTACGGTATTCTGCTGTGGGGCAAAGCTGCTGATATACAAAATATATTTGTCCTTCAAAAGCGAGCTGTTCGAGCAATTTACCAGCTAGGTGCCAGAGTTTCTCTAAGAGATTTCTTTAAAGATATTGGTATTCTCACGGTTGCATCACAGTTCATCCTTGCCAACATTTTATATATTAGGCAAAATTTACACTTGTACACTAAAAATAGTGATATTCACAGTGTTAACACAGAAATAAGGACAAACTACGTGCCCCCTTTCACCGGCTTCATAAGGTTCATAACTCATTTGTTGGGCTTGGTATAACCTTTTATAACAAGATACCCTCTTCTTTTCTAGACTTGCCTTTTAATGCGTTTAAAGCTCAACTAAAATCCAACCTTTGTTCAAAGGCATACTATTCCATCAACGACTACTTAGACGATAAGAATAGTTGGTCACCCTAGTTTAACGCAAGACAATGTTTATGCTCCTTCTCCAGAATTAGCTTACTGCCAGGTCTTAGAACCCAGCAATGCATAAATGTGTAAGCTGTCACGCCCTTTATGCTTTGAGGCTTTTATTTGGGTAGTAAGTTTTTTTTTATTTACATTTTAATTAATTATTTTTTAGCTTGAGTACGTATAGTTTTTATTATATTTGTTGGTATATTGGCGTGGCTAGCTGACATATTATGGCAAATAATTTAATTTTATGTTCTGTTTTGTAATGTTAATTACCGAACATCTAGGTAACCTAGTATTGTATCCAATCACGTATTTTCTTTTTAATTGAACAGACAGCTGTGCTGCTGGGGAGTTTGTTGCGCCACTTCTTCTTCCCAGCGATAGCACTAGGAAGTGGTGAAGGGCGGGCGTTTTTGGGGGACTGTCTTTTGTAATTTTGACGTTCAAAAAGTGCTGATTCTCAGCCTAATTTGAATAAATGACTTTTGGTTTGGATTTTGATTTTTGATTTTGATAGCTTTCACAGAACTTGAGACAATTTGACATGATCACCCTGAGCACGGTAATATTGTTACCTAGATGATGTGTTATTAGATGTGTAATTAAAGATGTCTCATTCCGGGACTGTCCCGCGCGACATTGTGCGGCAATGTGATGTGGCGAACAGTCGGTGTCGTCGAGTAGGCCTATGACGCCGATAGTTGTCAGGTACATAAAGTGTACACAAAGTTTGTGTAGCTCTGGGGAATCTACCATGCTCCTTAACATTTGTATGGCTATTAGAATCTGATCTCTGGCTCTACGCACTGAAAGGGAATTATATCCTAACATTCCCAGCAGGAAATGAGTAGGATACATAAATGAATATTATCCGTAAATCTTTTTATAAAAAAAACGCAGGAAGGCTTTCTGAACCTTTTCAATCAATAATTCATATGTGGATTCGTGGGGATTCCAGACGGCTGCATCAAATTCTAACTTACGTCTAACTCGCAGTCAAATGTCACGCCAAGATCTCTGGTGGTTGATACGCGCTTTATTTCAACACTTATGCTAAGGTATAGGTGGCATGTGTAGCTTGTAACTTATGCTAAGGTATAGGTGGCATGTGTAGGTTGTAACTTATGCTAAGGTATAGGTGGCATGTGTAGCTTGTAACTTCTGGCTAAAGGTCATGACGTAACATTCATGTAACACTATAGTATGTAGTACTATGTGGAGATAATATCATATACATAGACCAACTAAAAACCTACCTATTTCTAAAGCTATCTCAAACTCAAAACTCAAACTCAAATCATTTATTTCAATTAAACCATTTACAGGCACTTTTGAATTAAAACATCCTAGGCAGACCCGCGCAGGCCTCCCCTGCCAAAAGAATAATAATCACCTTCATCGGTCACTCATTAAGTCACTACATTACGGAGAAATCGGTGAACATCCAAGTGATCCATGACAAAAACTAATAAAGTAAATAAAATAACTAGTTAATTTAATCAACGGACTGTGCAATACATAATTAACTATTATGAAACATAAACCTGAACACATAAACTGACTGTGACAGTTACCTACGGCTACAGGGCACTCTTAACTAAAATAATCGTTTAGTTTTATTAGTTTATATTAGTTTACCCAGACAGTGACTTGCACATTGATGGAGTTCTGCACGTTCGTAAGTTATTGTGTGCGTAATGTAACATAACATGCCATTCTGACTCAATAGACCAGACAGACCTCAGTAACTCTAACTTAAATATACACGGACTTAGTGATTACCGGAGTTTCACACAAAAACATCTGTCGCTATCGTTGTGCTGTGCAAAATTTTACATATACGCTAGTGATTCACTAATTTGGAAAGTTATAGATTCCCCCATTAATTATTGTGCTAAAAAAAATTTGGGGCTCTGAAAATAAAATAAATAAAAAACGCTATGTCCAGAAAATATTATAATATTATAAATCAATAAAAACGAGCAAAAAAAAAAATTGTAAATGAAAATTTTTAACATTATATTAACTACATCTTCTCAAGGGTCTTCCAGATTCCGGATTTAAACGTCTTTTAGGTCTTCCAACTGGGTTAAATCGGTTGACAATTGTAAAATTCACACAGACGTAGGTACGGCCTTTCAAATCAAATCAAATATGTTTATTTGTCAGAATATGGTAAAATAGATGTTACAATTTTGGTTCCAGCATATCCTGCCATACTATGGCGTACAAATATTTCTATTTGTACGCTTTACCGCATGTTCATAGCAATACAGTCCTTATGCTGATAATGAATTAATGACCCCTGACTGTATATATATAAATAAAAAAGAAGTAAAGGAATCATCTCATCTAATGTAACTAGCCTGTGTTGTGCCACTGCAGGACCGAGGCCTGCCACTCCCTTTTCCACACAATTCTGTCTTTTGCGAAAGCCGGCCAGTCCCCACGGTAGGAGGAAGGAATCATAATGTAGGGCATAATAAAACTCGAACAACAAGGACAAGAAGAACAAGGACTGTTAACAGTTTTATCACATAGTTCAGGAGCAGGCTCTAGGCATGTCTAGTGCACGCCTGCTCGTCGTTACCTAACTGTTTGCTCTCACATGCGCGTCTGTTTGCCCGGGCACCGTGTGTGCGCGGCGCACATAAGTTGTTAGGCAGCCAACATCGTTAATATTCAAGCTGTGAGTAAATCAAACAGAGCGCCTTACGACTTGTTAATTTTATGCACTTCTCACACAGACGGTTCGTGTGCTCCATACTAATGTTTTAGTAAAATATTGACTTCGAACGCGGCCGCTTGTCATTCAGAGTTCAAGGTTCGATCCCAAGTTCGGTTCCCAAACCGGTGTTAGGTTTTCCCCCCGGACTCATGTCTTAGCAGCCCGGAGCTTACATCGATTTGTGCCCGGCTGATGGCCATAGGCTGCATATAATAATAGTAAAATAATAACATAACTGGTGAAATGTGGGTGTACCTACAGTATAACAGTATACGTCTGCCTAAGCCTTCGGCGATTGCAGGCGCGATGTTATGTTCGCAGTGTTACTGTGTTTTTAACCAACTTAAAAAAATGTGTGTAGAAGGGGAGGTGTAGAATCCTGTTGCTCCCGTATTTATGTCGAATATCTCACTTCACTGGTACACTACCACACCAAGCACTATCGTATTTATCCTGCGTTATGTACCTATACATTCCCGGTTTCCCGCAATTACGCATTACGCGTGGCTGACTGACAGATGTCATTAGTGACAGCAGCTACCCCGCTTGTGTGAATGAGACAGTGCAAGACAGTGTTTCCATATATTCTAAATAGATACACTGAAGGGGAAAGAGGCATTCGGCGAGTATGTAGGTACACTGATATCTCCTTTTCTTTTTTGGGTGATTTTTTTTTATTTGGTAGGGGAAGCTTGCGCGGTGGTGAATGTTATTAACTGTGCTTGTTTAGTTTTCGATTTAGCTTTAATAACGAGATATAATAGACGAACTGGCTTAACCAGTTCGTCTATACGTACGACGTATTATGTGACGATGTAGTTACATCATCACATAATACGTGTGGTGCATGAATTTGTGTGGGATAGGTCCCTACCACTTCCCTACTATATTAAACAAATGTATAAAGTATAAAACTTATACCAAAAAAAAAACAATTGACAAAAAAGCGACTATCTACCTATGAAAAATAATAATTGTAGTTTCGGAAGTCAGTGTCAATTTGACAAAATACAAAAACTAAACAAAATCAAAGCCGGAGCCGGACCCCGAGCCGACGTCCGAAGCTAAAATCATTTTTCACTTTGCAATCGCTATTGTTTAATGGATTTTAACTATTGGAATCTAATGGCATCGCGTGCTTATGTCCGTGGTGTGCTATACTTCCTTACGCAGAATATTATGATTACCACATACTTGCTAAGTAACTGACGACTCCCATGGCCATTGCTCACATTGACGCGGCCTGCGGCGGTGTCTTCCAGACTACAGCGAGACAAATATTTGTCGAAGCATTAGCACTTCATTTAGTAACAACATTACAGTACGCACGCACGTGTCACACGTCACGGTCAGGGAAGAGGTAACACACAGAGACTCAACAGTACGCACGTGTCGTCACGTCACAGTCAGGGAGGAGGTAACTCACAGAGACTCAACAGTACGCACGTGTCGTCACGTCACAGTTCAGGGAGGAGGTAACTCACAGAGACTCAACCCCGGCTTCTGTGAACAGTGAATTTAATCTAATAAATCTCATAGTTAGATTTGAACACTCCCTACAGTACCTACTTTCTTATTTACTACATCTATGTATGTGAACCTGCATATATTTCCCCACCTGATATTTCTAACTTTCCCTGTAGAATAGTTCTTGCACATAGTTTAGTTTTCTGTTTATCCTATCCATGTTAGATTTATTTTTCTTAGTATTGTTTAGAAGTATGTTATAGAGACGGACGGACGGACAGCAGAGGCTTAGTAATAGGGTTCCTTTGGCACCCTTTGGGTACGGAACCCTAAAAATATTTTATTCTTTAGTTTTTGAGCCGCAGTGCTAGCGCTATAGGTGGCACTCTTTGCGCATACTATGTACGCATTTAACAAGTTTCAAGTTCACGTGGGTGGTGTTATTACCACGACAAGCTCACGTTTTTGTCGGTCAATGGTGACGCATCCGGTACACCATTCAGAGGTTCTATTTTTGTCGAAAACATAACTATTTTCGCACTTCGATAACTATAGGTACCGACTGTAAAATAGCACTTACGCGGTTTTGGGATCGCGTTTCCGTGTTCGCGACTTACTCAAAAGGTCTTATTTCCCCCTTGGAGAGGAGACAAGTCGACAGAGGTGGAGCTGGGAATAGGAATATTGTAGGTGTTACCCTCACGGTAAATGTTTATTATCAGTAATATACAGGGTTACTGGTAACTCGACGTATTCCTTGCAGGACGTCATAGTAGGGTGAAAATGCAACAAATTAAGCCACCAAATGTTCTACAGAAGTTCAGTAGTTTTTTAGTTAGTCATATTTTTAGTTTTTTTATGAAAAATCCCAGATTAAATCATTTAAAGCCAATTTGAAAATTATCTACGGAGCGACTACACTGAAATTTATGTTATTATCATAGTTCATGCCGTATCAAAACTTTGTTAGTAATTAAAAGTTCAAAAATGTCTAAAACGTTGGCAAATATCACTAATCAAACTTTTTTTTTTCGTAATTTTTGCCATTATTTCATCAAAAATGTTGACTAGTGCAAAAAAAATACTACGCCAGATGTACAAATTACTAAGAAAATATCGTTATCTTATCAGCAATTCAGAAAGGTATAATTGTTAATACTTTTGCATGTGTGAAAGAGTTTCTTCTCCCATAAAATGGGAGAAGAAAAGTCTTTTAAAAAACATTCTGTGGGCCGATGAATCATGTTTTGACCGTGATGGTATCACAAATTGCCACAATTTACATTACTGGGCACCGAGGACAGAAGGAAACCCTAAGAAACTGAAACCAACCGCATCCCAGCGTAGGTTCTCACTTAATGTTTTGATGGGTAATAGCGACGACAAGTTAATTGGCCCACATTTTTTACCCCGAACACTAAATGGGGAACTTTATGAAGATTTCCTAAGAAATCATCTGGATGACCACTATCCAAACCGATGGATAGTGCGCGGTGGGCCGATTCCGTGGCCTGCACGAAGCCCTGATCTGACGCCTCTGGACTTTTACGTTTGGGGTCATATGAAAGACCTAGTTTATGTGACCCCTGTAAATTCAATTGAAGAACTAAGGGAGAGAATAACAAATGGCAAACCCGCCCCGCCCAAGCCGGGCAGACCTCCACCGTATGCTCCACCGTGTCCTCCGGGCGATCCACACAGTGGTGACACCCTGGCGTTTCCTCCCGCTTTATCCTGAGCAGGAACCTCCCGAATAACCGTGTCCGGTGAGGACCTGTGTCAGGCGGAAGGAAAGGGCGCCGTTGCGCCTCTCTAGCCACTCCTCAAAGAGGGGACTAATCGCCGCAATTGTGGAGTGCCCAAAAAAAAAAGTCCCCCCCCCCCCTCCTTGTCACATGTGACCCCTGGTGTGTCGTCACCTATTATTCAATTTTAAATTAAATCTTATAGTATTATTGATAGAATTGGTAATGTTAAGTTTAAATTGTTAACACATTACATTACCAATTCTGTTATATTGCCCCAGTAAACCATATATATTTATGTATATATATTATTATTAGATTTATACATGTGCCGTCACGTAGCTTATGACTCTTCCCCTCCTTGTCACACGATGTCACACTTTCTTGCAAATTATGTCACACGAGGCCCCTCCGTCCCCCTTAATGTGTGACATAATTTACGGGAGGCTCATTATAATGTGTTTTTCTTGCATATTCAACAGGCTACATCAGAATCTGAAGTAAGTCATAATGGTGCCCCGCCCCGTTCCGCAGTCACCGACACCCCCCCTCATCCCGCAGTTCTTTGCGGGGAGAGAGGTGTTCATCACTGGTGCCACTGGATTCATGGGCAAGGTAGGTCAGGCGGTAGGTGAGTAGGTCAGCAGTTACATAGGTAGGTCAGGCGGTAGGTGAGTAGGTCAGCAGTTACATAGGCTGTGTTTAACCGTTCCAGGTGCCGATCTAGAATAATAGTTTGTAACCATGACGTCTATAATAATTTAAACTACTTAAAAGATAAAATATTTACAGACACTCATAATGTAAGTAATTTTGATTCTCCGCCAAACAATCAATAAACAAAGATCACTAAATTACCTTAAATTGAAAGGGTGCCGACTCAAAATTATTTAGGTATACTTACATTAGGTAGTTTAAGAACTTAGTTATTAAGGTTAAATAAAAAAGGTTTATTATTTTTTGCTTTTCCGTTTTTTCGGCGGTTTATTTTTTTTGTTAAAAAGTTTTTATTTTATATTTTTTTGTGGCTATAATCTACTTATTGTTTGCCAAAGGGCAGGCATATAGTAAGGCTGAGTAGAGTAATAATTCACAACTCAGCATTCAAATCTGTGAGTGAACAATAAATCAGCCCTATTTTCCCACTCTTAGGGTTGGAATTTTTCTTTCAAATTTATATGGGACCAACTTTGGTGTATACCCTTTCCAATAAAAAAAGAATAATCAAAATGGGAATATACGCGTCGACTTGAGAACCTCCTCCGTTTTTTTTCGTCGGTTGAAAAATACGTCTATTTTCCCTACATTTTGACAAGTTTTTGAAATTTGTTTGTCGCCGAGATTGCGGCTAGATTTTGAAGGTTTTAAATTACGAGAATTGGCCTTCAGGAAGCAGAAACTGTTCACAAGATCAGTACAATCTTTATTCGTCACATGTTTTTTCTTAGTAAACGTAATGCTGTAACATTGAGAGACACTTAGGTGAAGCTTATTGACACTGCAGTATTCCGAGAAGCAGTCAAGATCCTTCTGAAATCTAAACAGTCGGTTTGAACAGCAATATTTTTGTAAATTTTCAAATCGTCCGCGTTTAATAGGAACTCTTAAAGCAATCTTTGATGTCGTTGATGAATAAGATAAAAAGACTACCCTAGGGAACATAATGTATAATGTATGGATCAACTGATATTTTTTTCACGATTTCAGTGTTGGGCCCGTAGTAAAAGTTGTTCATAATGATGAGTCCAATGACCTCTTTTAAGGATTAAAACGATCAAAATTTAACGGTGTAGATAAAGTACGTTTTTTTTTAAATAAATGAGCCTTTCTCAACTTTCTGGCCGTTTCTCAACCTTCTTATCAGTAACCGCTAAATCCAAGTTACTTGGCTATTTCGATTTTTTAGAACACTAAAATGGGGATTATTTGAAACTCACTAAACGAGGCACATTTATTATAACTCAAAGGTGACTGACTGACTGTCATAGTGATCTATCAACGCACAGCCCAAACCACTGGACGGATCGGGCTGAAATTTGGCATGCGGGTAGATGTTATGACGTAGGCATCCGCTAAGAAAGGATTTTGATCAGTTCTACCCCCAAGGGGATAAAATAGGGGATGAAAGTTTGTATGAAACTTTGTCAAACTATACTTCTTAACGCGAGCGAAGCCGCGGACAAAAGCTAGTATATATATAAAATTCAAAGTCCTGACTGACTGATACATCAACGCATAGCCTAAACCGCTGATCCTAGAGACATGAAATTTGGAGGTGTGTTCTTCGTGAAAAGTAGGTATCCACTAAGAAAGGTTTTTTCGAAATCCCACCCCTAAGAGGGTGAAATGGGGGGATTTTGTTTGTATGGAAAATCTTATTCCTTGAGTTAATAAACTTGAAACTTGGCACCAATACTAATTTAAGTAAACTATGAAGTTTGCCAATTTATGTTATTCTAAACTACCCCTTAAAAGGGGATGGGGGGGGGGTTCAAAGTTTGTATGGAAGAATTTTAGCGCGCGGTCCGATTAACTTGAAACTCACTATTTATACCTAGGATCAAAAATAAAGAATGATGTGTATCAGGGTTTTTCGAAAATTACCCCTGACGGGCTGAAAAGGGGTAGTCAATTTTACAGGGGAGGATTTTACTGCATGGCTTGATTAACTCGGAAATTAGTATAAATAATCTTTGAATCAAGTTATGATAGTACATCCCAAACGATTTTTTTTAAATTCCACCCCTGTGGGGGTGAAAAGCGGGGATACAGTTTATATGAAAAAAATTGGTTAATAAACTTGAAACTTTTCAAGAATACTCGCCTAAGTAAGTACTTACATAATAAAGTTTATCATTATAAGTTTTTAAAAACTACCCCTCTAAGGGGGATATAGGGGTGTTGAAGTTTGTGTGAAAGAATTAGAATGCGCGGTCCGATTAACTCGAAACTCAGTATTAATACTTTTGAAAGAAAATAATTAATAATAAATAATTATGTAAAGTTGTCGAAAATTGACCCCTGACGGGGCAAAAAGGGGGAATTCGATTTTTAGGGGAGGATTTGAACTTGTAACTGTATGTTACATTTTCACACCTAAACCACTGAACGAATTTCGATAAAATTGCCTGCCAGCAGATGCCAAGGAGATAGATGGTATCCTAGGGAAGGACATACTTATTGTCCTTTCCGACATCCACGCGGGTGAAACCGCGGGCTAGTTATTATATAAATTAGAGTGTCCAATCATATTGGCACTTACGTTAATGACATGTCTATCATGATGATACTGGTGCAGGTGCTGGTGGAGCGCCTGCTGTGGACATGCCGCGACGTGTCCCGCCTGCACCTGCTGCTGCGCCACAAGAAGGACACCGCTCCCGAGAAGAGACTCGCGCAGCTCAAACAATCCCAGGTCTGACCAGTCCAAAACTTCAGGTTTACAGACTTGCAGGAGATTGGATTGGCTGCACTGTATTATAAAAATAAGAGATACGCTAATGTTAGCATATTCAGTCAAACATAGGTTTATGCAAATTATAATAATTGTCTCCTTTATGTCATAAATACACATATAAATTACATTTTGATCTATTAGAATTTAAAGACATTAAAACAAATAGTAGCGTACCGGTATTGGGATCAGGGTTCGAGCTACAGGTTCAGGTTAGGGCTCCAGGGAGAGGAACCTCCTATCAATACGAGCCGTGCTCAGAAGCCGCTTTCTGAATCAAGCCCTTGATCCAGCTGCCCATCGAGAGCCTTCTCAGGTGTTGGGCGAGGCTCTTGGTTGTCACAACATCGATGAGTGCAAACCCCACATGTCGACAACCTCGTGACTCAAGTCGAGATACAATGATTTATTTGTCTATACAGAATAATTGCTGTTTATGATAATCATGTTTATTAAATGGTTACATCAAGTTTCATATACCTATTATTCAATTATATTGAAAGGATGTATTGGTATCATTTTACTGATTATTAAATAAATACATTTTTTTTAAATATTTTCTCTCTCTTTATTTGCACAGAAAGTATAGGTACAAGTTACATATGTTAAGTTTAAACTGTTTAAAATGATCTTGATTGATGATCTTTGTCGTATCGTCTTGATTACCCTCCCGCCCTCATTCCAATTCATCTGTTAGTGGTCGGCACAGCATCTCTTCTTCTTCTAAACATCTTCCTTTCTGACGAAAACATACAATAATATGTATGTACAAAAAAGAAATAAATTTACTAATTGTCAAAATGTAACCGTTTTTCGTCGCTAATAATGTGTTTCTGAAAGGTGTTCGACGTGATCCGAAGGCACTGCCCGCAGCAGCTGGACAAGCTCAGCATGCTGGCTGGTGACGTCACCAGGCCGAGGTTGGGCCTCGACCAGCACTCCATCAGCCAGCTCAACCAGGTCAGTCCACAGAACTACATACAGCTACCACATCACTGCGACATAGTGGACAACACGCTTTGAGATTAACGTCAAAACGCATTTATTCAAACTAGGCTAAGAATACACACAAACGAGTACCGGCACCTCTTGTAGCAGTATTATTTATATCTTACTTCAGTCTGGAGAAGAGAGCTCTTTAGAACATATAGTTCCCATACTGAAGTGACATTACAATAACACTGCTGTAAGAGGGATTCACAACCGTTCAAAAGTTTAGAGTGCTAGTGAAGATGTGAAGATTTTCTTTGAGAATTCCTAAGAGCCATCGCCAAGCCCTGCGCGTCTGCACCATTTCCAATTGTTCTTACAGCCCTTTACTAACATGTCCTTTTCTTTCATAGTTCTCTATCAGTCGTCATCTCGGTAGACATCCTTTCTAGCGTTATCATCTTTCACATAGTCCATCCATCGTCTTTCTTCCTTTCGAGAGTAGTAAAAGACTTCCTGCTCTTACACCCATCCACATTTATGACTTCCTCTCGACAGTTTTCTCATTCCTCTGCATCACATGCCCATACCATGACAACCGATTTCCACAAAACTTCTCAGTCGCCTAATGGTCTCCTCATAATAGATCTAGCTAGTGGCACTCTATTTAACACTTGCTGCGCCCCGCAGTTTCACCCGTGTACGTGTATTCCCGTAGCCGCCGCCGCCGGCCCGTGGGACTTATGTCTCTCATGAGATTTGGGTATCAACACTTTTATGAGAACATCTGCCGTCATGCTCATGCAAGGTGGACCCGACGAATATTTAAATATAGTACCCGGACCTGTTAATATGGCAAATTGTGTTTTAAAAAAAGTTCGACTTTGTAGAGTCCGTCGCCTCTGGCACTCGAACCTGTGCTGTGTCACAATCTCTTACTAAAGTTCCACTATGTAGAGTCCGTCGCCTCTGGCACTCGAACCTGTGCTGTGTCACAATCTCTTACTAAAGCTGGTTATAGGGTCGAGGGTCTGTGTGGTAATTCTTTAATATCCAATCGATCTCGAATACGTGGGGTTTATTCGCAAAACTTTGAACTGCTTGTTGTTTTTTTCGCTTGCGCAGATGCGCGACAAGAAATAGACCAGTCAAGTGCGTGTCGCACCACGCATAGTGAAGAGTTCGTAGGTAGGATAAATATTTACGCATGCATTTAACTTTACCAACCGCAAAAATAAGTTTGTATTTATGGTATTTCTCGAAAAAAAAATAACATCTCACAAGCTATTGACAAAATTAAAATAATACCCTTTAGTTAACCTTTTTAAATGTGGGGCCAACGATACGCCACACGCGTTTTAATTTTCATATTGACAGTGCCTAAATATTTGTTGATGCACCCTCTTACCTCCCGCAGGTGTCGGTGGTATTCCACTCAGCGGCGACGCTGAAGTTTGACGAGCCGCTGTCGGTCGCGGTGGAGCAGAACGTGCGTCCCGTCATCACTCTCATGGACATCTGCAACCAGCTGCCCAACATGCAGGTACGAACTAGCCTAGTTGCTAGTAGCGTCGGTCGCGTCGGAGCAGAATCATCACGCTCATGGCAGCTGACTAAATTCAGTATTGGTTATTGATCCTAGTAGCCATAGCCACGTAGTTCAAGTTCCTGTACAACTGAAGGGTGGTCGTCTTTACCATTTGGTCTGAAGCAGCATTCTCGGCTTCCAAAACTAACAATAATTCATGTTGGAAGGTTTCAACTTTATATCTCACCCCTTTTCTCAATAAGTATTGTTTTAATTACATTATTACATTCTAATTGAAAAATCGACGACGAAAAGTGAGGTTCTAATAAAGTGTGTTAATTAGTCCCAATTTTATTGTCAAACGAAAATAATCTTTAAGATTGATCGAAAACATCGTTTAAGGGCTTGTAATAGTTCAGCTGAAATTCATATTTAGCCCCCACTTCCCCGGGCCAAGTATCGCTCTATCCCGCTCGCACTGTCAAACTGATTTGGTTAGGATGAACTAGACTGTGACGGACGTAGGCTTGGTAATAAATTATTAAATTATGATTATATTATTAGACGGCTTAGAATACAATGGAAATTATGTATACTGAAAGATAAAAAAGTTAAATTATTCATTAGTACATATAAATTAACTAGCTAATAGTCAATTTATAATGTACTAATGAATTATTTTGCTAATTTACCTAGGTAACTACGTACAGATGTCCAACAAAAAATAGGCGCTTCGGAAATCATCGTTTAAAATACGAACGCGCGATGATGAGATCTAATGTAGAGTTGTAACAATTCTCAAATTGGTCCATCAGTTCACAACTCTCAAATTGGTTGTCAAATAGACATGTACTTCTATAAGTACCTACTTGTCTATTTTGTATTACTATGGTTAGACAGTACAGACCCATTTCAATGTTTAGTAACGTATCTATAAATTATTTTCAAGCATCGTCACGAATCTTTCAGCGCGAAGACTCTTCAAGTTTCTGCCACCGAAGCAAACAGCTTTCGAGGAAGATTCAGCACGATAGACCACATCCATACAGTGCGAAAATTATACAGAAGTTCGAAGAGTATAATCAGACGACACTTCGCAGTAGTCCTTATATTTACTGTATATTAATTACAAAGTGAATACTGCAGTACTGTTGAAGCTACAGTCATTATTAGTACTAAGAAAATTTTCGCAATCTGAGGTAGTACAGGCCCTTAAAATGTGCATCCACAGGTACCATTTGTTTACATTATCATCAGATATGCGTGTGAGAGATTATACGGCTAGAAAGGGGGTGACTACCGAGATGACGACTGAAGACCGCTAATAAATTGGAATGAGGGCAAGAGAATGATGCTGAGCTTTGGAACACAACACACCTATGTAGCCTTCGAGAGTACACTTGTAACGTAACTGTTACCTGTGTCAGGTGCTGGTGCACGTCTCGACGGCGTACAGCAACGCGGAGCTGGCGACTGTGGAGGAGCGCGTGTACGCGGCGCCGGCGCCGCTGCAGCAGCTGCTGAGCCTCGTCGACATGCTGCCGCCCGACATGCTGGCTGAGATCACGCCCAGGTGAGCGCTTTACATTAACACTAACTCCACACAGCCGCACGCACGGGCCGATCGATCAAGTTAAGCTACGCTTGCCACGGTTGACCCGGGGATTGGCCACCTTTACATACCGAGACCCCTTTGTGCCTCAAAAAGCTCGTTAAGCTGTAGGTCCCGGCCGTCATTCGTGGATCTATGACAGTCGTTACGTGTCGTCAGAAGCCAGAAAGTCTGACAAACAGTCTAACCAAGGGGTATCGTATTAATTACCCAGTAACTGGGTTGTGGAGGTGGGTACAACATAACTGGCGAGATGTGGGTGTACTACAGAGTACACCCACATTTCGCCAGTTTCTACGTTTGAGTTCCATGTAATAGAGGCGAGCCTACTGCAATCAAAATCTAGAGTTGTGGCTGCTGGGATATTCCTGATGGAATAACCTAATAACAATTTGCCCGACCTGAGAATCGAATCCTGGAGCTCGTGCTAAGCAGTACCGCTGCGGCCACAAGGCCAACGAGGCAGCGAACACACTGGCAATCCATTGCATGAAATAGGTACGTGATGCGAACACAAAGGTCGCAGGCGTCAGTCATCTTCATTCCCGTTCACAACACAATGCTTGCCACTCAAGACTATCATTATATTTAATTTACCATTTTATTTAATTCCAGGCTAATATCTCCGAAGCCGAACACCTACACGTTCACCAAAGCGATGGCGGAGAGCGCGGTGGCCGAGCGCGCTGTCACGGCCAAGTACGCGACCGCCATCTTTAGACCAACCATAGGTCAGTTACTATGAAGCTTAGACCCCATTTAGAGGACCTTAAACTAGAACATGCTGTCTATTTTTTGAGAGAATGAGTAGCAGAGTCCTGTGCTGCAATGCAAACATGAAGCTAATTGACGTTATCACTCAATTAAAATACTGTCATCTAGCGGTGAGTAGCGAAAATAATAAAAGGTTTCTTCTACGCTAAACGGTATTGTTACCTGTGTGCAAAGCGTTGATGAGAAACCCGACAACGATCGCATCGCGCGACTGAAGACTGACGACGAACTGTCAAAAAAAAAACTAAATTACAAAAATAAAAACATTTTCTGAAATTCATGAATTACTTTGTACACTTACAGTGACTTCGTCCCTCCGCACCCCGTTCCCCGGCTGGATCGAGAACCTGAACGGCCCGAGCGGCGTGCTGGTGGGCGCCGGCAAGGGCGTGCTGCACGTGCTCAACTGCGGCGGCGCGCGGCGGGCGGACATGATGCCGGTGGACATCTGCATCGACACGCTGGTCGCCGCGGCCTGGGAGACCGCCGTCGAAGAGTTAGTCATGACGTCATCATACCATCATACTGGTTTACTCTAAAAAAGGAGGGCTTTACAGTTTACCCGCACCAATAATGTTTTAAGCCCCATGTAATAGAGGGCGAGAGCTTGTCTCGCTTTGGTTCGTTGGGCTACTAATCGCAAGCACGACTGCTGGGCATGAGGTCGTGGGTTCGATTCCTAAGTCGGGCAAAGTTTTATTGAGTTTCTCCGGCAGGACTTGCTCTATAGCAGCTGAGTCTGTATTATTTATGCTCTGTCGATGGTAATAAACTCACCCCCATTATGTTGGCTATCACTGTTCTCTCGTCATCCCCCATCTTCGACTCTTCATAAAGTTTTATTTCTTTCTCTGTCAACAATAAAGAGATTCAATCTATCTGTCTGTCGCTGAGCAAGCGTGATGCCGCGCGTGCAAGTGCATCTCCTGCCAGCGCCTGCACTCGCCACGGGGATCAGTTCTGTTCCAACATGCTACTTACTATGTCCACATCCAAAGTGTTTATGACGTATTTATGCTACTATGTCACCTATGTGCTATCTTAAGGCTTATTATAACATGAAAGTGTCTTCCCTCAGCAAGCGAGAGGCGCGCGTGTACAACTGTAGCTCGTGTCTGCGTCCCACCACGTGGGCCCAGTTCCGCTACAACATGATACGCGGGGTCCGCGCTCACCCCTTTGACAACGCCATGTGGTACCCCTTCGGGTTCGTCATCGAGAACACGTGAGTACAACACCGTCTACTACTGTAGGAGTCCAATGAGACATACGCTTTGCTAGGTTGTAAGGCATCCGTCTGTTCGACGACGACGACGATGCTCCGAAGGTGACCGAGGTAGAGCTGAGAGTCAGTGGCGGTACGTAGGCTGAATCCCAAAAATACCGCCCCAGGACTCGACGGCTTACCTGGAAAAGCCTGGGTCCTGGCCTTTGAGGCTCTCGGGCTTCGACTTAGGGGACTACTATGCTTGGAGAGGGGCCAGTTCCCACTTCGTTGGAAGACGGGGAAACTGGTCCTCATCAAGAAGCCGACGCCCTGCGGACTCTCCGTCCGCTTACCGGCCCATCGTGCTGCTCGATGAGGTGGACAAGCTCTTTGAAAGAGTCATTGCAGACCGCCTTGTCGGGCAGCTGGTGCGGGTGGGGCCGGATTTGGCGGAAAGCCAGTTTGGTTTCCGCAGGGGGCGCTCTACGGTGGACGCCATCATGCACGTGCGAGCCCTCACGACGGGGGATGCTGTGGCCCAGGATGGGGTTGTCTTGGCGGTGTCTCTAGACATCGCCAATGCCTCCAATACCATGCCCAGGAGCTGCGTCAGGGAGGCACTCCGGTATCACCGGATGCCGACCTACCTCTGTCGCACTGTCGAGGCCTATCTGACGGACAGGGCCGTCATCTACCCCGGTCACCGGGGAGAGTGGAATCGGCGAGAGATGTCGTGCGGTGTCCCACAGGGATTGGTCCTGGGACCGCATCTGTCGGACATCGGGTACGACTGGGTGCTGCGCGCCGACCTCCCTAGAGGCGTCAGCGTGGTTTGCTACGCTGACGACACGCTGGTCCTGGCGCAGAGGTCGCACCAGGCGGCAGCCGAAGCAGCGACACGCGGGGTTACGACAATAGTCGAGAGGATCCGGCAATTGGGACTCGAGGTGGCATTGCACAAGTCTGAACCCCTGTGTTTTCATGGTCCTCGGGACGCGCCACAAATAACGGCGGGAGGGGTTCACATCGGCGTCGAGCTGATGATAAAGTACCTGGGACTCATCCTCGATAGCCGGTGAAACTTCGTGGAGCACTTCCGACGTTTGGCTCTCAGACTGGAGCGGGCCGGGGCTGCCTTGAAGCGGCTCATGTCCAATCTAGGGGGACCCAACGCCTCCTGCCAGAGGCTCTATGCGGGGTCGTGCGGTCCATGGCCCTTTACGGGGCACCGGTATGCGCGCGTTCCCTGAAGCGGCGACCAGCCCGCCGGTTGAATGCGTCCCAAAGGTTCATCGCTGTCAGGCTAGTCCGAGGATATCGCACGGTCTCCGCTGAGGCGGCGAGCCTCCTTGCCGGATTGCCGCCATGGGATCTGGAGGCCAAAGTCCTCGCCCACATATGGGAGTGGCGAAAGGAGGTGAAACGCCGGGGCGTAACTCCGCTGCCGCGAGAAATCACGGTACAGTGGACAGAGCTCCGGCGGGATCTCATAGTGGCATGGAGAGTGCGTTGTTGCAACCCAGTGCTGGGCACGCCACAATTGTGGCGATAAGTCCCCTCTTTGAGGAGTGGCTAGAGAGGCGCCACGGCGCCCTCACCTTCCGCCTTAAAGAACGTAATTTTAACCTCCTTACTACAACACCCAAACTTGTGAACCAGCATATTGCTTCTCACAGCAAGAGCGCGTTCGACCTTAACGATCATGAAGATACATGATCGTTAAGGTCCTCCGTACTTAATGCACGAGGTGTTTTGTTTGTTTCGCCCTTTGTTAGGGCTTAAGTAGGGTCTCATTGTTTTGCTTTTAAAAAAGATTCAGAGTCCATTTTAGAAATAAATAGTGTCTGAAAGATTGTCGGTGACCCAAGATGTGTCGTTACTCCGTTATCAGTCTTTTAATGTTGAATGTTTCTATATTGCAGCGCGATGCAGAACATTGTGGCGACCACACTTCAAACAATCCCACTATACCTCATCCACTACACGTCCAAAATGTGCGGTATGAAGCCGAGGTTAGTCATTCGTTTTACTTTAGTTTTGTCGCTTTGATATTACTATCGGTATTCAGCTACATCCAGTTAGACTGGAAGCGGAACCCGATATGGTTGGGAAAAAGGCAGATGATGGTGGGCTATGTAATTTCTGAACATCCGATGAATGGTCTTAAGACCTCCTCTGTAAGTAATCTGTAGAAATAATTCAATCGATTAGAAAATATGAGTTAAAAAATATTTTTTTGTTTAACCCATCACACAGCCGTCAAGTTCGCATTTTGTTCATCAAACTAAAAAAATTTAACTTAACATTGCACAAAAATAATTGTTTGGAGAGAACTTTTATTTTTGGTGTGAAAAATCACCATTTCCGGTAGTGCTCAATCTAACGCACGCAAAGGAATGTGCTATTGGTGCACGAAATGGTACAGAGGTCGTGAGGAGTTAAGTTGGGACATTTAAAAACATTTATTTTGATAAAAAAATACGTCAGAAAACAGTTGTAACTTTGACTTTTAATATCTCCGTAACCAGAAGGTAGAACCAGTAGTAAAAAGTATAGTTCAGTACAGACAATGATGGGGAGGACAAGCGACTCTCGGCTTCTTTAAGCGTCTTTTTACAGCCGTTACATTGCGTGTTCCAGACCGAGTATGTTGACCGTGAGCAAGCGCTTGCAAGCAATGAACGGCGCACTGAAGTTCTTCGCGACCCACGAGTGGTACTTCAACACGGACAACGTGCGTCGCTTGAAGCAGAGACTGTCGGCGTCTGATGCCGCTGTGTACAACCTGGATCCTACTACTATCGAGTGAGTAGCTACGTGCTGGATACCAGACCCACTACAGCACCAATTTCTACTAGGTATCTTAAACATACCTAACACTAGCTGCGCCCAGCGGTTTCACCCGCAGAAGTTTCGATCCCGTGGGAATCTCGGGATAAAAAGTATCCTATGTGTTAATCCTGGTTATAAACTATATGTGTGCCAAATTTCATCCAAATCAGTTCAGCAGTTTTTGCGTGAAGAAGTAACAAACATACACACACACACACACTCACTCACGAACTTTGGCCTTTATAATATTAGTGTGTGACCACGACATTAATATTCAGGTCACGCGTCATCTGCGTTCTGACGCACTTAGCTCAAACCTCAATAATTTTCCTTCATTGATACAGGCATTAAATATTCATTTAAAAGTTGGTACTCTGCAACAATGTTCTTTTGGCGTGACGTAGACAGGGGGCGCTGTTAGTTAATCATTGTGCAATGGTTTTGTGAAATGTTATTTGAAATGACATAATTATTCTAAAAACAAAATGGCGGCGTTAGTTCTGATTTTGGCCATACGTCAATATAACCTTGTGGCGCTATGCATCGCATGTATGTAGCGCCATTATTATGACACACCGAGCTTTAGAAAGAGACTGTCACACAGGTATGAGTGACAGAGACGACTTGAGACAAAGACGAACTTTTTCGAAAACTCGAGGTGCTATAGGCTTGCCCCTATATCAAATCACTTCATAATAATTTGACAATCTCTCAGTTTCATTGGTACACATACAGAAACCGTCAATAACTTTAACACAATGATGTTAAATAATTTATTCAATTATTTCAGTTGGGAGGATCACTGCGTGGACTTCGTGAAGGGAGCTCGCAAGTACTTACTGCGGGAAAAGGATCAGGACATCGAGAAGGCTCAGAGAAGAATGCACATGTATGTAACTATTTTATATCTTTAGTATTATTCCCTAATTAAATATTTTATAATCAATTAAATTTATAGTTGTGCGGTAGTGAAGCCTTAATACTAAAAATAATTCACACTGATTCAGCTATTCGACCATAGATGGCGCTGTTTTAAATGGGGTTTGACAGATTTTTACTGCACAAAAATTAGTGTTTACTTAGGTAGGTGCTTTATATTTTTTTAAACCTTTATATATATTATATAATAATATTATATATTATTATATTCTTAATTTACAGGTTATACATGATCGACAAGGCCGCGAAGTTATTCCTAACACTTTTGTTGGGTCGACTAGCGATACGAACATTTCCTGCCATCTGGCGCGTAATTGCAACACTAATACGACTACGAAGAAGTGGCGCCGCGATGCACACGTGAAAAGTCATTGCAGATTTGCCATAATAATTATTAAGGAATATAGCAATACAACTTTAACACCTGTATTCACAAACAACACTTGTCAAAGCATAGTAACAATACTCTGTGAAGAAAGGCATTTCTCAATGCGTTCCATGTGACAAGCCTATAAATTCATAAACATTCCTATAATTGTTTTTGAATAGGTTTTTGGAACCCTGTGCGTCGCGCGCCCTGTGAGACCCACAGAACATATATACCTATGAGACCTCATAGTAATGTTTGTGAATACGGGTATACGGCTGTTTATTAACGGGACAAGAGACGTTTAACGTCCAACTAACATTATGTAATTTAATTAAGTGTAAAATGGTGACTGATGTAATAATAAATTAATGTGGGAAGAGCTCAAAGCTATAACAATAGCATTAATAATATAATATTAGCTTCCTTGGGGTAGGTAATAGGGATTCAAGTACATTCAACAAAAGAGACAGACCCAACGACCATAGCCGTAGTAACTATTCAGTAATCTGTGCCATAGCTCTAATTGTGTAACAAACTTTGAATCACAATCTGTATCAGTTTGAAGGATATTGCTAATATATTGATTTCATAAGCTCGTAAAATCTGTCTGTACAACAATGAATGAATGAAAAAAATTTCTTCTTTAAGAAGTTTCAAAATGAAAACCATTGCTACTGTTAGTGTGTTAGGTACGCAATGACCCCGCTGTTCTAGAAGTATCTGGTAACATTGTAAACAAATGGATCAGTCAACGTACCCGCGGATGAGAGTTCGTAGTCTCACTGACAAGTTGACTGCTTTGATGTGTTACAACCTCAATTTTCACCCGATTTCCCCTTTTTCGGTCACAATTTAAGTATTGTTTTTATTCAAACAAGAATTGCTGGAAAAAGCAGTGAGATGGGTATGTTGTCCCTTTAGTGTGCGGATGCGTAAGGATTTAACGGTAACACACTATCAATCTGAATCTGAATCATTTTGAAAGATAATAAGTACCTATTGCTAATCCATTGCTAATGTTCGAAAAATTTGTATGCTTAGCAACGTAGATAACGCAATGAATGTGGTTGAATTGTCAAAATGAAAGCCGTTGTTATGTTAGTGTGATGCGCAACTATCCCGTGGAACAGGGTTTGTTTACACTTTCATCATATCAGCAGTGACATTCTGTAACCACCTCACCGTGAAACTTAGGTGAAGTGAGCGTGAAGTGAGCTGTCATTCCGACTGATGCTAGGCATTAACACCATTGGCAGTTCACTCTAAGCTCACTTCACCTAACTTTTCACGATGTGATTTTTACAGAATCGATCGGCAGATCATACTTTTGGAGCAGACCGTAGAAATAATCTCCAGTTCCAGGGAGAAGTTCCCTTTAGTTGAGTGTACGTAGATAAGTAATATTTGCTCAATACTTATAGTATTATTTATTGCTATTAGTCGCAGGGAGAAGTTAAACTTTGTACTTGTATTTACAATTTATAATGGTTTAAAAAAATCATATTAGGTAGGTATTCAAAACATTGGTCAACGGGTTTTTTTACGGTAAAAACCAAACAGGTGACGAAGATTTTGAAGAGGTAATTAATTTAAAAAAACCATTGTAAGTACCTCCAGAAATGGTAAAACAAATAAATAAATAGTTTCCTGCTAAGTACCTGACGCTTGTTTGAATGGCAGAGTTGTCTCCGTCACCAACACGTGGGGGTCATTCAAAAGCTCACTTTTCCTGTTGACAGCGATGCGGACGAATTTTTTGATACCCTAAGATTATTTCCCCTCCTTTTTATATAGGTACTTATATCATTATTATTTTACGACTGTTAGTTTTTTTAAATTATGTAAATGTGTCTTATGTAAATAGGTAATTAATATAGTTTGAAAGCTTAATGTGATCAGGGGGCCTAAAAAGGCCACTTTGGCAGAATCGTATTAGGACAACAATATGAATCATATTAAAAATCGTAAAATGGTCACAAACTGACAATTCATTCCAAGTCAAAGTCAAAGTATTTATTCGTGTGCTTCTTGGTGATACAGCAGGTCTTACAGTTCATTTATGGAAACTCAAAAAGCTACCCATTGGGCATACACTCTTTAACAATATAAGAATTTAAAATTGATATGGTATACAACCAAAACAAAAATGTCAAAATTTAGATTACAATACAAATTAAAATACCTACAATTAATTATTATTACAAACATTAAAAATACAATCAATAATTAGTCAAATTGTCAAGCATAAATATATAATTGTCAGTTTATAACATTTTGTCAAGAAGGAATTCGTCAATGGTATGGTAGCATTTTTCAATTAAAAAATCATTAAATTTCCGTTGAAATTGTGTCAAATTAAAATGTTTGATAGCATTTGGTATTTTATTATATAGTTTTGGAGCCATGCAGAGAATGCTTTTGTGCTTATGGGCCGTCTTTGAGGCTCTTAGACATAATTCGTGTCCTGGTCTTGTTGATCTATAACGTTCCTCTGAAGCTATTTTAAACAATTTACTGTTTGTCTCATATATGCATAGGCAAGGCAATGTCAATATTTTAAGGGATTTAAAACAAGGTTTACAACTATCCGTTGGTTTTAAATTACAAATCGATGTAATGCACCTCTTCTGTGCTTTAAAAATGTTATTTTTCTCGCAGGAATTCGCCCGAAAAATTACTCCGTAGCGTAATGTGGAATCTACATAGCCATAATATGCAGCTATAACAGCTGCCTGATTAACTATTTTCTTAAGCTTGTATAGAGCAAAGGAAAAGCGACTTTTGACGACAGAAATTTGATATGCTCTACTTCTTCAATTCTGTTATCGTCAAATAATATATTTATGTCAGGAGTAGTTAATCTTTGTCGAAACTGCATAATTTTAGTTTTACTTAAATTTAATTTTAAATTATTATGATCAAGCCAATTAATTGATTGTTGCAATGAGTCTTTGATGTCACATTCATAGTTTCTATTTTTATTTTGTCTAACAAAGATCGTACTGTCATCAGCAAAGAGAACCATAGGAAAAGTGACGTGTTTTGGAAAGTCATTTATGTAAACCAAAAATAATGGCGGGCCCAACACGCTGCCCTGTGGTACGCCAAAAGTTATGTCACGTTTTTCAGATACATATTTAAGTTCCTTTTTTTTCTTTTATAGAAATTCGTTTAATTTCTGTACACTGTGTTCTACTGTCCAGATAAGATTGTATAAGGGAAAGTGCTTTGCCCCTTATTCCATACGCATTAAGTTTCCGTAGTAGAGTATTATGATCAACTAAATCGAATCATTATAATTATGATCTGTGTGCAATTCATATCACGCAATTTACCTGTTTGACAGTTTTGTATGGAAATTCGTAAAATGGTCCACCAGTGTTTACACCAATCTGGGGGCACGGTAGTGCCCCCGCCAAGACGAGCCAAGCGAAGCGCAAGGGCACTGGTGCACTACCTACCTTTTCTCGAAGCACTTCGTCGTATTTTTGAACCTTCTTAACTTGGGTTTGGATTGGCTTGGCCGTTTCGTTACTACAAGAACCATTGTATAACAGTATGAGAGTTTTTCACCTTACGCTCATGTGAATGTAGCGAAATGGCCAAGCCATATATTTTGACTAAGGTGTAGAGTTTGCGAAGTTAGGCCTTGAAGAGTTAGGGCGTGTAGAGTTAGAAGCATTGGCTCTACATGAGATCTGATTACTTTTTGACAGTGCAAGCTACATGGTCTCGTCTTAGCAACATTTAACATGAAATGTTTTTGTGGGATATGATTGATATGAAATTAATTGTAGGTGATTAAACTATTATGTGTAACCATTTAACGAAAATTAGAGGAATTGCTAATGACCTGCTTGGAATTCAGGAAATGAATAGCTTTTAGAGGAGTGGCCTTTTTAGGCCCCCAGTTCACACAACCAACATTAGTCTCTAGCTCTCATTCACCAAGTGTGCAGAGTGTAACGAGTGACTAACAACTTCGTCCCAAAAAAAAATGTAAATTTATCGAAAAGCAAAAGTCCCGGCTAGCTGATCGCTTTATAATTCTGACAACGTACACAGTAGGCTGTCCCCTAGAAAATAAAATATTCCATAAACCCAGAAGCTCAGATTTCAAGGAAATACAATCTCATATTAGTTGTCACGAAGAGATAGGTATACCTACATAGGTAGCAGCTAGTCCGCTGACAAACGTCACGGCTTCGCGGAACCGACCACAACAGAGAGAACAAACATTTAATGAAATAGGTACGGAAACAAGTGACTAACGCCACAATATTCCCTCCAGCTATCAAACGAGTCGATCTATCTGCCTGCCTTATCCCAACTATGTTGGAGTCAGCTTAGTATTTTTCATGGAGCGACTGCCTATCTTACCTCCACAACCCAGTTACTGGGTGACGATAGTCCTGATAGGTACCCCGACTACCCCGTGATAAGACTGGTTGTCAGACTTTTGGGGTTTTACCCACCCGTAACTTGTTCGTTACGGGTTGGTAAAAGCGCAAAGTCACAGATAGAAAAGGGAAATATTTAACTGATCTTCTGAAAACTTATACTACTCTCTCTCTCTCTTCTCTACTCTGACTTTACTTATACTATTTTAAATTAATGAAGCTCTAAAATCAAAACTATTTTTCAACTTTTTTTTATATTTCTGGTCTTTCCTCACTGCTGGTCGCAGTAACTAACCTAGGGCACCCCGACCAAGCGGGTGACCAACCGGGTGACCTACATCCAAGTTGGGCGCACTTATGTAGGTACTTGGCTGTTAAGTATTTTTAGGACTTTAGAATACGAATTATCAGAGGTTCACAAAAAGAGATTCATGCATCTTGCATTCATTTTTTTAATTAGAGTATTCATCATTATTTTCTTGGAAAAGCAAAATGGGATTTTTATGAGGTTCGATTAATTAGCCGATACAAAATGGCGCGGCAACGTCAGAGGAGGAGCGAGCGGTCAAGGTTGAATGCTTGTTACACAGGTACGTGGGTAGTGTCATAGTGTGGGTACTCCTCGGTATAACGACTCCGCGTCGGGCTTCCCCGGCGAGTGGAAGTATCGAGTATAAGGGAAGTACTGAGATACTACAGGAAAATATTTATAAATGTTTCCCTTTGAGGATAAGTTTACTAACATTACAGGTACCCTAGACAAGGTGATTCATTACCTATGGAAAAGTTTAGTAGTATTACGAGGTAGAGAAATAATAATACATATTATGTTCTAGGGAACCATGTCCTCGATTTTAGAAATAAGAAAAACTATAAAGTTAAAACGAAAGCTCACGGACATGTGCATTGCTCCCACCCTCACATACCGAGCGCAAACATGCTCTCTAACAAAGCTCCAAAACTCCGCACTTGGAGTCTGCCAACGGGCTATGGAACGAAGTATACCTACTAGGTGTCAAACTGTCAGCTGACCGCATTACGATTGATTGACTCGATTTGTGTTTTAGCACCAAATACAAAGTTGTATTTCGTGCTAAAACACAAATCGAGGATACTGGCCGCACAGTAACAACAACAGTACCATGTTTTAAATTAGTTTAAAGTGCTAAACATGTTTAGTACTGTTATTGATTAGTGGTGCAAGCTATGGATAGCTTGGACCGCCCGAACATTTTTTTGAAAAAGACTTCCGCGGGTACCTTATTTGGTATTCCGTATAGGGTCACCTATAGGAAGACCAAAGAAGAGCGGATGAACTCTTTGAAAGATGGTATGGCTAGAAAAAGGGGGAATACTGAGATGACAACTGATAGAGAAGTATGGAATAACTGTATGGAAAAACTAAGGTTAGGGGCAACTTGCGCTTTGCGTAATACCAAGTAAGTGAGCTTTTCGCGTCGATAGAGCACAAATCCAAACTCAAAAAAAAATATTTCAATTATAAAAACCAAGGAGTCCATCAGTCAGAAAGTTGAAGCTAGTTGTCCATTCCAAAACGTAGATTCTGTATGGAGAAGAACGGGCAAGAAACTCCAAGGACCATAGATATACATATACGTTTTTTTTATATTTATATGCCAAGACTCTTTTAAATCAAGATATATTACAAATTCCTGGGTACATTATTCTCGTTGCTTCTATATTTGAGTCCATCTTGCTACAGAGGAATTAATAAAAGAAAGTGATTCAGGCATATTTTAAACCCATTTTCTTTTTCTTATAAGAATAGGGGAAGACCAAAGAAACGATGGATGAAGTGTGTTAAATATGATATGGTTAGAAAGAGGGTGACTACCGAGATGACGAATGATAGAGAACTGTGGGAGGAGACATATTATGTTGCATAATAATGTTCCCACTGCTGGGACACAGGCCTCCGCTCAGTGAGAGGGGACGGGCCGTCATCCACCACGCGGGCCCAGTGCGGGTTGGTAATGTCTATGCTCTAGGATATGCCGATTTCCTCACGCTGTTTTCTTCACCATTTTGAGAGCAGTGGTGCTGGTGATGAAATTAGTTACACAATGTAAAGCGCCCGCCTGGGTTCGAATCCACGACCTACAACTCGTAAGTGGGGGCCGTTACCACTACGGTACCATTACTCTCTCTCCATATAATTAATGTTGCGCTGACCACTAATAAATTGGGATAAAACCAAGAATGATTTCTTACTTACTGCGCAGTTAGCATCGCATAAGTAAACGTGTCTGCATCATTTAATTTTTCCATTTCCTAGAGACAGGTGGTTTGTATCGTGATGCCTGCACGAGTGCACGCGCCCCTCGAGAGTGACAGATACCTGCGTGTGAAGTACGGAACACATTATCAGTAGGAATGACTTTCATGCCGACAGTTCCATTACATTCATTGCGTTATTTGCGTTGTTGAGCAGACGTTTTTTCGAACTTACGAAGCAATGGATTATTCGCCCGTCCTATTATTTCGTTTTCGCATAGAGTTCTCTCTGTTTTTTTTTGCACGGTTCCTAAGGGTCGGTCGTAGCGTTATTATTAAATAGCCAAATATTTATCAAATCCGAATGTTATTTCCAGAGATTAGCGCGTTCAAACCAACAAACAAAAAAGCTCGATATAGAGATAGATAGTTTCACGAATCACGATTAGTTACAGTTTCGAAGGCGGAAGAGAGCTATATTGTGCAGCACATGAGATTAAATCGTGCGAGAGAAATCTTTGGTCGAGGGGAACCCCAAGCGCAGTTATAATTTGTAACTGTACGTTGCATCTTTTTCACAGCATCATTAAGTACCTATCAGTTCTGTTAGCAACTTGTTCTGTTCTGTTTGCAACGTTTTCACTGTCTCGCACTTTCGACATAATTAGTTCAATAACTTAACCAGCACTTAAATGCAGCTTAGTTAGTTATAGTATTTTAATCTCACGAAGCGACGCACGTTTTACTTGTGTTTAACAAGTGTACAAACATGTTGTGAATGTGTGTGTAAGCGCAGGAGCTCTCGGTAGTACCTACTCGGTACCGTCCGAGACAATAGCGAAGTCGGAAGTGTGTGTGTGTTATGTGCTGAAGCTACTCGACTTCACGCACACATTCACAGCGCGATTGTACACTTGGATAACACAAGTAAAGCGCGCGTCGCTTAGTGAGAGCGAGATAAAAATACTGTAAGCTTACTGAGTGCTGTTGGAAAAGCCATCCATGGAGTTACATTACCCAGCTGTTATGTGATTATGTCACATCGTAATGCAAGGCTGTTAGACCAAGTTCCAAACCGCGACATCCGAAGACGTACGAACGTTTTCGATATTAGAAAACGAATTATGATACTCCAAATGGAGTCGGGCAGGACACCTAGCGAGGCGCAGTGATGACAGGTGGAGTGCGGCAGTGACCGAGTGGCGACCAAGGACTGGGAGACGAAGTGTGGCACGTGCGGAAGCGAGGTGGGCGGACGACATTGTTGACAGCGCCGGTAGAACGGGAGCCTGGGGGTTGTCAACAGCGCCGGTAGAACAGGAGCGAGGGGTTGTCAACAGCGCCGGTAGAACAGGAGCCTGGGGGTTGTCAACAGCGCCGGTAGAACAGGAGCGTGGGGGTTGTCAACAGCGCCGGTAGAACAGGAGCCTGGGGGTTGTCAACAGCGCCGGTAGAACAGGAGCCTGGGGGTTGTCAACAGCGCCGGTAGAACAGGAGCGAGGGGTTGTCAACAGCGCCGGTAGAACAGGAGCCTGGGGGTGGTCAACAGCGCCGGTAGAACAGGAGCGTGGGGGTTGTCAACAGCGCCGGTAGAACAGGAGCCTGGGGGTTGTCAACAGCGCCGGTAGAACAGGAGCCTGGGGGTTGTCAACAGCGCCGGTAGAACAGGAGCCTGGGGGTTGTCAACAGCGCCGGTAGAACAGGAGCCTGGGGGTTGTCAACAGCGCCGGTAGAACAGGAGCGTGGGGGTTGTCAACAGCGCCGGTAGAACAGGAGCCTGGGGGTTGTCAACAGCGCCGGTAGAACAGGAGCCTGGGGGTGGTCAACAGCGCCGGTAGAACAGGAGCGTGGGGGTTGTCAACAGCGCCGGTAGAACAGGAGCCTGGGGGTTGTCAACAGCGCCGGTAGAACAGGAGCGAGGGGTTGTCAACAGCGCCGGTAGAACAGGAGCCTGGGGGTGGTCAACAGCGCCGGTAGAACAGGAGCGTGGGGGTTGTCAACAGCGCCGGTAGAACAGGAGCCTGGGGGTTGTCAACAGCGCCGGTAGAACAGGAGCCTGGGGGTTGTCAACAGCGCCGGTAGAACAGGAGCCTGGGGGTTGTCAACAGCGCCGGTAGAACAGGAGCCTGGGGGTTGTCAACAGCGCCGGTAGAACAGGAGCGTGGGGGTTGTCAACAGCGCCGGTAGAACAGGAGCCTGGGGGTTGTCAACAGCGCCGGTAGAACAGGAGCCTGGGGGTGGTCAACAGCGCCGGTAGAACAGGAGCGTGGGGGTTGTCAACAGCGCCGGTAGAACAGGAGCCTGGGGGTTGTCAACAGCGCCGGTAGAACAGGAGCCTGGGGGTGGTCAACAGCGCCGGTAGAACAGGAGCGTGGGGGTTGTCAACAGCGCCGGTAGAACAGGAGCCTGGGGGTGGTCAACAGCGCCGGTAGAACAGGAGCGTGGGGGTTGTCAACAGCGCCGGTAGAACAGGAGCCTGGGGGTGGTCAACAGCGCCGGTAGAACAGGAGCGTGGGGGTTGTCAACAGCGCCGGTAGAACAGGAGCCTGGGGGTTGTCAACAGCGCCGGTAGAACAGGAGCCTGGGGGTTGTCAACAGCGCCGGTAGAACAGGAGCCTGGGGGTTGTCAACAGCGCCGGTAGAACAGGAGCCTGGGGGTTGTCAACAGCGCCGGTAGAACAGGAGCGTGGGGGTTGTCAACAGCGCCGGTAGAACAGGAGCCTGGGGGTTGTCAACAGCGCCGGTAGAACAGGAGCCTGGGGGTGGTCAACAGCGCCGGTAGAACAGGAGCGTGGGGGTTGTCAACAGCGCCGGTAGAACAGGAGCCTGGGGGTGGTCAACAGCGCCGGTAGAACAGGAGCGTGGGGGTTGTCAACAGCGCCGGTAGAACAGGAGCCTGGGGGTTGTCAACAGCGCCGGTAGAACAGGAGCCTAGGGGTTGTCAACAGCGCCGGTAGAACAGGAGCCTGGGGGTTGTCAACAGCGCCGGTAGAACAGGAGCCTGGGGGTTGTCAACAGCGCCGGTAGAACAGGAGCGTGGGGGTTGTCAACAGCGCCGGTAGAACAGGAGCCTGGGGGTTGTCAACAGCGCCGGTAGAACAGGAGCCTGGGGGTGGTCAACAGCGCCGGTAGAACAGGAGCGTGGGGGTTGTCAACAGCGCCGGTAGAACAGGAGCCTGGGGGTTGTCAACAGCGCCGGTAGAACAGGAGCCTGGGGGTGGTCAACAGCGCCGGTAGAACAGGAGCGTGGGGGTTGTCAACAGCGCCGGTAGAACAGGAGCCTGGGGGTTGTCAACAGCGCCGGTAGAACAGGAGCCTGGGGGTGGTCAACAGCGCCGGTAGAACAGGAGCGTGGGGGTTGTCAACAGCGCCGGTAGAACAGGAGCCTGGGGGTTGTCAACAGCGCCGGTAGAACAGGAGCCTGGGGGTTGTCAACAGCGCCGGTAGAACAGGAGCCTGGGGGTGGTCAACAGCGCCGGTAGAACAGGAGCGTGGGGGTTGTCAACAGCGCCGGTAGAACAGGAGCCTGGGGGTTGTCAACAGCGCCGGTAGAACAGGAGCCTGGGGGTTGTCAACAGCGCAGGTAGAACAGGAGCCTGGGGGTGGTCAACAGCGCCGGTAGAACAGGAGCGTGGGGGTTGTCAACAGCGCCGGTAGAACAGGAGCCTGGGGGTTGTCAACAGCGCCGGTAGAACAGGAGCGTGGGGGTTGTCAACAGCGCCGGTAGAACAGGAGCCTGGGGGTTGTCAACAGCGCCGGTAGAACAGGAGCCTGGGGGTTGGCACGTAAAGCGAGAGGCCTATGCTCGGCAGGAGGTGGAACAAGGCTGCCAATAATGATATAAGTATCACGTTGAGTTTTAGAAAAAGTTCGACTTTGTAGAGTGTCGTCTCTGTCACTCATACCTGTGTGACCGTCTCTTTCTAAAGCTGTAGAAAAGCGCCCTCTACCACCCATAGCAGCCCACTGGGTCAAGAATAAAACAATTTAAAGTTTCGAGAACTTGTATGTACCATTACTTATGACATAACATCTCAAAAAGTTATTAATGTTATTTATTGTCATAAAGCTTCACGTCTGTACGGAATTATTGTTTAATAAACTTTGGCATTTAAAACGAAAGTAGATAATCCTCCTCTGGTATTGTGCAACTTGTGAAATACTAGCGTCCGACCGAAAACGGTTATTTTCCGGCCGATAACATAACAACAACGAAATTCGGCCCGCGGGGTAATTGCGTAACACATATCAAATGACAACAGAGGGGCATTTCTCGTAATTTTAAGAACGTTCACAGTCTGATCTCAGTCTCAATTTGTCAAAAATACCTGTAATTTCCCTACATTTTTACAAGTTTTTGACATTTGTTTGTCGCTGAGATGAGACTGCGACTAGATTCTGAACGTTTTAAATTACGAGAATTGGCGTCCTGGTCGCAATGGGTTTCATCTTGACAGTTCACCTACGTTCATCTCGTTATTTACGTTGTTACGTTCATCTCGTTATTTACGTTGTTACGCAGATTTTTCGAGCATATAAAGCACTGGATTAGCAATATCCTTCAACATGGTTCAGATTAGGCTGATTTGTCTTTTCAGCCGAAAACCGAAAGCGAAAACAAAATAATAAATGTTCATTTGTTTGTCGATTGGCTTTTGTTTGGATATAAACAAATAAATACTTACTAGGATAATATTTAAATCATTGAATTGAACACTTTGCGGACACCACGCCCCCAGACGTAATAATATGGTGTCCTTCACCCGATTACCTAGCCCTTTAAACTATGGTGTCCTTCACCCGATTACCTAGCCCTTTAAACTATGGTGTCCTTCACCCGATTACCTAGCCCTTTAAACTATGGTGTCCTTCACCCGATTACCTAGCCCTTTAAACTCAAAAAATTACACCAACATTAACTTTATACTTTTACTCGAAGGACGGCACCCTCGTAGGTTGACCAGCCAGAAGCCATAAAAAAACATTCCTAAATGACAGGGCTGTCCTGTTTCGAAACGACCGGGCTGTCCTGTGGATGTCTTAATAATTGAAGGCCCCCAGACAGGGCATAAAACTTAAGAACGACTACACGCTAAGGGCACCCCCTGTGTGGGGTAGGTAGGGGCAAGTGCGGAACATGTGGACACTTTCCAGAATTTGGAATAAAACATTTTTTATATCTGAATTAGTTAAGTTTCTTTTATTTTTAACATATCACATGTCTTAAGGGATAATCAGCCTTTCTTATACTAAAATTCTAGTCTCAATATCACATAAACTTACGAAAATAATCAACTTTTTTTTAAAACACCATATTTGTCCACAGGTACAACGGACGATTGTACCTATGTACAGTAAATTTGTACCTGGGGACGGTGTTGTACCTAGGGACGGTTCACGTTAGTTACACAATAAAAATAAAAAAAAAACAAATATAGACTTCTAAAAACAACTTCAAACATACGTAAACATCCTCTTATTATTTCTCTCTACTTATTTATATGCATTACGACACTCTTCATATAAGTTTTGAGTAGATTCATCGCTATCGTCATCATTGTCTAATACGAAGCATGCCACGCAAACAAAACCTTCACCCTCATCATCAGACTCGAAGTTTTCTCTGTGTGACTTCGGAACACAACAAATATGATAGCTATGATTGCAAAAACTACATTTGAGCATTTGGTTTTTGTCTTTGGAATAAGTTTTACATTTTATACATCTAACAAACGATAACTTCTCTTGTTGAATTATTTTAATCTTTTGTTCGCCAGATTTCTCATTCGAAAGCGCGTTGGAAGGACCAGGTTCAGAAAAAATAGTAGCCTGCAGAGAAGTTGGATGAATTTTGGAGCAACTAGCGTCAACTTTAGAGATACCAGATTGTGAAAGAGCTTTGGTAGCACATGTTTTTTGAGCAGCTTTTGCGTTTTTTTTCTTGTCCGTTTTTTGCCCTGCTATTTTCTTCTTTTCAGCTTTTTTTAATGCTTCACCTAGAATTTGATCTTTTTCTGGCGTGTCTGTCAAAATTCTTGTTCTTCCGGGCTTTTTTCCACGTTGAGCACCCTTTCGAGGACCAGCTTTTTCAAATGGGCGGACGGTTTCGGGCGTTATTTGTGGACATATAATCTTCAGTGGAGTTCGGAATACAAGTTGTTCTGGTATCAGCCGATCATCCTTTTGGATAGGCGAAACTGGCTCTGGGATGGCCTGAATAACAGAATCTCCAAATAGTTCGCTTCGATCCAAGTTATCTGGGTAGGTTTGGCTGGAATCCTGGCCAACTGGTTGTGGTAAATCCAAATTAACCATCAGTATTTCTTGATCAGTTCTGGTGACTTCAATTTGAGGCTGTTCTTGATTTTCGAACCGGTTTTCAGCTAGGCTTGGGTCTGGACGGTCAGTTACATATGAGCATAAAAAATCTTCGTCTGAAAATATGTTTCTATTGTATGGATAAATCCCTGAAACCTCGAAGCCTTTTACGATGTTTTTTGGTGTAAACGACACTCCATATGATTCACCAGCTATTTCTGCTACGTCGTAAATGGTAATAGGTTTACCAGGATGATTAAGCATCCACCTGTCGGCTGCTTGGCTGTATTGGCTTTTAAAAGGTCCAAAAACTGTTCTGTCTAGAGGTTGCAAATGATTGGATGTATGTGGAGGCAAAGTCAATAAGATAATTCCATTCTCTCTTGCTTTATCAATTATCTCAATGGAGATATGGGTCTCGTGATTGTCCATTATTAGGAGAACTGGATTTTCTCTTGTTGGTTTAGAGAATTTAATAAAGTGATCCAAGAATTTATTGAAAATCGGTTCTGTTGACCACCCTGATTGATTAGCCACACCCAAAGAACCAGGTGGAGCTCCTTTTATCATGTTGTCTTTGTAGAAAACCCGTGGGAATATGAACACAGCAGGCACAGCGTTTCCAACAGCATTTATGCAGCCTATCATTGTGGTATTCACTCCTCGTTCTCCTGAAGTCATTTTCCCTAGCTGGCGAATCTCTTTAGGAGCCAACACTTTCCCTGGCTTGTGAACAGTGGAGATCCCCGTCTCATCAACATTATAAATCGATCCTGGCAGAAAGTTGTATCGTGTCATGACCGATTCTAAGTTGTTGAAGAAATCATTTATATTTGCCCTGTTAAAGCTAGTTGCTCTCGCTATGCTCGTTGGTTCGGGTTTGCGAAGAGATAATTCCGGGAAACGAAGTCGAAAATTACGGAGCCACCCGATTCCTGCCATTTTGTGCTTTTCCCAGTTAGCAGGCAGATTTGTTTTCTGTTTAGAAACAGCGTATTCGTAAGCCAGCTCTCTACATTGTTTTGTATTTAAACCCATGTGTAGAAATGCAGCTTTTCTTAAATATTTGCAGAGCAAAATTTCTTCTTCCGGATCAAATACCTTTCTTACATCATTCTTCAATAGCTCAATGCTATTCCTCAAATCATTGCTTTTATGTAACTTCAAGTATTTAAAAATAGTTGACTTTGGTAGTTTATACTTTTCAGCTACTTTTCTTATCGACTGATTGCCACTTTTTGCTTCTTTTACGGCTGCTGTGAGTGTATCGGGGCATATTCCTTTTCTTTTTAAACCAGTTTTACTGCGAGGCACTAAAAAAAAATAAACAAAACGGCTGGTCAGATTTTGTAAGTAAATATTAGGACACTTTTGTACCTGTGGACAGTCCACAGGTACACTCATATTTTTGTCCATAGGTACAAATTCAAACATAAAAAATAAAACTCATCTAACATTGAGGATAAAACAGATTTGCAAACAGGGAAAAAAGCATTAACTAAACAATAAACAACATAGATTATATTACAAACACGATCAAACCGATATCGTAAATACTTTCACGGAAAAACTCATTTCAAATAAGCAAAATAACTTACTTTTTGGCGCAAAAAAATTTCATAGCCGGCTTATACACAACCACACAGATAACGAAGATGGTGGCACGTCAAAACTGTCAACCATAGACAAAGCTTTACGGACGCGTTCAAATTATAATTTTAGGCTTGCTAGTTTTGTCGGAATCGATTGTGTCCACAGGTACAAGCGTCCATAGGAACAGCACTTGCCCCTACGGAGCTCGGCGTAGGGGGTCGCTCGGGTCGGCAGCAAGGGACAGGCTGGATCGGATCGTTAGGTAACGTACAGAGACGGAATGAACACTGATCAACAATAAACATAGCCACTGTGCCAACATTTTAAATTCATGGGAAATAAAACCAAGAGCTTTTTGAAGTTTTTTCGAAGATCTTCTAAAAAACAAAAGTTAAAAAAGCTCTTGGTTTTTTCTTTCTTTTTTTACACAGCCTACCTACTCACACATGATCCATCAACTCAAAACATCTGTCATCTTTTTAGGGTTCTGTACCTCAAAAGGAAAAATGGAACCCTCATAAGATCACTTCGTTGTCCGTCTGTCAAGACTCTTTTTCTCAGGAACGCGTGGAGTTCGTCCGCGGTGCGCGAGGCCGACTCGCACTTGACCGGTTTTTTTAATCTATTTTGTCGATGAAGCCTACCTGTCGTTTTTTTTAAATTATGTATGTACATAACTAATTATGCCACGTGAACGTACACTACTCTGAATTATTGCACATTAACATTTATAAATAGGAACTACTAATTGCTTTTTTATTTGGTCTTGTAAAACTAACATACACACACCATCACGCCTGAACTCCCGGAAGGGCCAAACAGAGGTGTGCCTATGGTTCAGTGTACAGATACTGTCAGCTCCACCCACATTTTGCAGTCTCATGTAATAGGGAGCCTTTCGACATCAACCATCCACAATTCCAGACTCCGGGCGGTACAGAGACATTAAACCCTGGCTTGTTAGGCCCTGGCTGGAAGCCTTCATTTATTGAGGCATCCACAGGCAAGCCCAGTTAAGCAGACGACAACCTCATAGGTTGAACTGCGAGATGGGTATCTCGCAGTTCAACCTATGAGGTTGTCGTTCATAAAAAAGCCAAATATTCTTAAAAACACAAATAATTCCAATATTCCAAGAAGCAAGCCGCTTCCTCCCTTACCGCTAAGCGGTCCCGCGGAGTGCGTCAACGCTGGCAAACAAACCAGTCACAAGAGGAATAAGAGAGACCGCAGTATTTCCCCAAACGAGATGACGAGCCGCGCGCAAATCCACGAGGTTTTTTATAGTCGACGCGTTTCTCGTCGGCTCAGTCCAGCCAGCGTCGCGAAAGGCCGCGGTCACGCCGCTCCGTGGTGCGCTTATAAAAACCTAATCGGTATCGCGCGCGAATTCAAAGTGACAGTTTGATTTTTTAATTTATAGTGATGAAGGGCCAAGTTAAGCGGTTTGTGAGCCAGAAGGGCAAGGCGTACGAGGTACACGTCGCTAAAAAGGACAATGACAATGAGAACATTGGATTTTTTGATCTGGTAAGTTATGAAGAGAATTTATTAATTACCTACTTTTATGAAAGTTTTGTTGTTGTGGAAACGTTCAGAAGTTTATCCTCTGTTATGTAACTGATAGTTTCTATCATAGAATTCGAACTGTGCCTGTTTCGCGTTTTGTTTATTTTTGTTTTGTTGGCAAAAATTCAATTTTTCGATAAATAGTATCTACAGATAAAATTAAAATTTATTTAATTAAGTTTTAAAATCAATCTTTCTTTGTCCTTCTAATTGAAAAGTTATTTGTTTTAATATTTTATATGTTTAAAAAAATAAACCAGAAACGAAAAGAAAAAGTATAAACTAATTTCATACGTTTTTGTATAGGAACAGCTGTTTTTTTTTCTCAATATTAGTTCAATCAATACAAAATAGTTGTTTAAATGTATAAATGAGCTAACAGTATATCATGACGTACTATAATTATGCAAAAATAAAAGTGATTATTAAGTATCAGGTAAGTACCTGAGGCTTACACTTAAAATTAAGCCATATACGTCATTACAGGTCATGTAGTTATAACTTCATCATGACAGCGCCCGTCAACCATTGCCGTCAACTGCGTGTTATCAGCCATATTTTCCAATCGAAACCATCACAATCGGCGCAGCGGTTTCTGCGATGACCACAAATTAATAAAACTCCACTACGTTTAACTGGTTTATTGAAAAGATAACTGTTTTATCTTCGTTAGAAACACGAGCCTTCTTCGTAAATGTTGTGCCGACCCCCAAGCCCCCAGTACATTGGGGGCAAGAGAATGATGATGATTTTTTTTTGTCAACGTAATAAAACTGCTTGCCTCGAAAGCAGTCTTATTTATTGGGTTATTGTTTTAGGAATGCCTTTGTAACAAAATAAAAGATAACAATTCGACATCTTGATGTAGGTACCTATCGGTAATAGCTATTTAATAGGCTCGCCCCTATTAAAAAAGACTTGAAACATAACTACAAACATAACATTTTTTTTACTCTATTTTATTAGACCTGTGGATAAGACCTTGTAAATGCATGCTTTATTGCATGTGTTATGCAATAATTTTGTGCCCAAGATACAGGCTTGCCTAGTTTGGGGCCAATGTAAAAACTCTGTAATTTTTTGAGCAATAAAGTTTTATTATTATTATATTATTATTATTATATAAAGATTTGAACTTGAATAAAGTGTAGGTGAACTACTTATACAGCCACTTTGACTGCCAGACAACAGACACAATAGAAAATCTATTGTTGGCGGTCACCGGTGACCAATGCCTTAGTTCACCTACACTTTGTTCAAGTTCACTGCAATACTGCTCTGCCCTCCCCCAAAAAACAATAACGTCAAGTCACAATAACGTATCATCTTGACAAGCTGCAGCAACTCAGGTAGCGTTAACTCGTGATTGAGTTACCGTTACTCTGAGTAACTGCAGATTGTCTGTTATCTAGGATCACCATTTCTATATTTCAAAAGTCCTAACACAAAAGTCGGCCATTTGCAAAAAAGTTCGGACATTTCACTTTTTAACCTTTCTTTTTAGTTCCGTACCCTTAGGGTGCCAAGCCCGCAGTCCGTCCGTCTGTCACAGGGCTGTATCTGTTGAACCGTAATAGGTAATAGGTGGACACTTTATCACAGAGTGTCTTCTAAGTACTATGGTTGGTATAACCACAATAATAAAAATAAAATAAAGTTAAAAATCAAAGAGGTTCCCCATACAAGACACGTTACGTGTGTTTTTATATGTAGTGTTATTATTGTGCGGTGGTATTCGTGTGCGAGTCCGAATCGCAGCGGCAGTAACACTAGTTACAAGTTTACAACCATTCATTTAGCTATAATGAGTGAGTCAGTGCGCAGGCGCCTTTCACATCGCGTTTGGGGAAACCCGACGCAGACTCAGTACGTTGTGAGAAAAGTGTCACACACGAGAACTGATGACGTACGAACTAAGCTAGCACTGAGCTGAATGGTTCTACCAGTAGACACTAGACACTAGGACACAGAGCGGAGTCTGTATTTGTGTCCGGCTTATGGCAGGTCTAGGACATGCTGGTTTCCGATAGATATTTTTTCTTCGCCGTTTCTGAGAGCAGGTTAGGCAAATTATTTACACAAAGTAACGCGCCTGCCTAGGTTCGAACCCGCGACCTACGCCTCGTAAGTTGCCTCGGGGCCACCACTGCCAGGTTCGAAGACATGACCGTGTGAGAGGAGGCCTGGGTCACTGTGTCACATGTACCATGGCAGAGGAGGTCTGGGTCACTGAGTGACATGTAACATGTGAGAGGAGGCATGTGTCACTGTGTCCCAGCAGTGGGAACATTATAGGCGGGTTCGTAAGGTGCCCTGTCATATTCACTTCCTGGTTGTCAACGAGGTCGACCCTATGGTACCCATTCGACTTCCGGTGTGATGAGGTTGTTTTGTGTATTTCGGGTAAACATAATTGGCGAAATGTGGGTGTACTGCGTCACCTCTGCCTATTCCTCCGTGATGTATAAGCGTGATGCTTTGTTGTTGTTGCTCGTCCCGGTTGTTGGCAATAATAATATACGTTGAACAGCCGTAACTTTTGAATAAATAACAGTTTTGTCTGAAGCGTACTTTAAAACGCTGTCGATGGACTGCACTTGATTTAACTCTTATGATAATTCGTTAAATAATAATAAGTATAGTTTCTAATAATATATATGCCGGAATAAAATATATCGCGGAAATCCGTAACAGTTGATTACGGATTTTGATTGTAGGATATCGAAATCACGATCGTTAAATTTGATCATTTGAAAACGCCTAAAATATAGTCACGGCTTTACAAGTATGCTAACTGGCTTTACTAATATTATTATGAATTTTTAGAGAGCGTTTTGCGGCACTAAGTTATGGGTTTTTAACTATTATAGTAACTATGACTAGTCAGCGCCTGACGTAATTATATTGACGTATTTTTAGTAGCCATGCTTTTAATCACGTCTAAATTGTCTATGGAGTATGGAGGATCTTAACTTGGCAGGACTAAGCTAATATTTATCTTCTGTCCTTTTCCTAATTAAATAGAAAGAAAAAGATGCACTGAACTTATATTTAGTTTAGTTTGTGAACAAGGGAATCGGCGCAAGTCCAAACCTATATGTATTTAAGCATTTTAGATAAAAAAATGTAGTTACGGCTTTTCACACGACGGCAACATACCTAGGTGCACTTTTGTACCTAGGTGCACTTTTGTACCTAGGTGCACTTTTGTACCTAGGTGCACTTTTGTATCTAGGTGCACTTTTGTATCTAGGTGCACTTTTGCCTAACCCTTTGGCGATCACAAGCGTGATGTTATGTTATGTTATAACTTACATAACACATTTAAATAGTGGCCATGAACTTAACAATAGGTGATTTTAAATTAACTTCACGTAAAATAATTCTCTGCAGATAAAATATAAATAGAACCGCCACTACTGCCGCTGGCTTTAATACAGTTTTTCTATTATTTATTTTAAATTCATTGTCATTTGTCACAGTTCCGCAAAGCTAAGTCTAAATATAATGGGTTTGTCTGTTTGTACGCCTTTCACTACGAGTACGTGCCGTTGTCGCAACTGGGAAGTGAACTGCGACCTTATAGTAACGTTAGTGTCAAATGTTTTTGTAAAAAAATCAAGTACAACCATTAAAAAAACCAATTAAAAAAAATAAAATAGGGGTTTTTTTATTTTGATTTGATGATGATGACCGTCGCTAGTGGTCAGAATCAGCATCACCTGTCTAATCCCAACTATGTATGTTGCGGTCGGCTGCCAGCCTAGCCGGCTGCAGCTCCCATGGAGCGACTGCCTATCTGATGTCCACAAGTTGTCAGATAAAATCTTTGCTTCAAAATGTCAAAAAACTGTTCTATAAATAACGTTAATCACAAAAACTGTATTTCACACCTTAACGTAATGAGTTCGCAAAAAGTTCGAGCATCTAACCAATTCACATTTAATTAAAATTAACTAATAATTAAGTAACAGAAGAAGAATGCTGACGCATCAAAAATGTAGGTAACGCACGGCGCCATTTTTCTCGTGGTTAAAATTAAAATGACTAGGCATGACAAGGCTTGTAAGGGACTCGTGGTTACATAATAACAGCCGCACGGGTCAATCCTTGCCGCGGTCGGTTCGTAGATGGGTGACCATCCATTACATATCGACACCCCTACCGACCCGTACCTCGGAAAGCACGTTAAGCCGTAGGTTCCGGCTGTCATTCGTAGATTTTTGACAGTCGCTACGGGTAGTCAGAAGCCCAACAGTCTGACCACCAGTCTTACCGAGGGGTCTCGTGTGACGCAGTCACTGGGTTGTGGAAGCCAGATAGATAGGCAGTCGCTCCATGTAAAATACAGGTATTCAGCTGCGTCGTGAGGAAAAGGCAGGCAGATTGATTGGCAGCCATTTTCTATCAGCACCCTAGTTGCGTAACACACTATCAATCACAATCTGAATCATTTGATGCTAATCCATTGCTTCATATGTTCGAAATATTTGTCTGCTCAATAGCGTAAATAACACAATGAATGTTGTTGAACTGTCAAAATGAGAGCCATTGCTACAGCTAGTGTGTTACACTATGACCGCACAGGTTGGCTAGTTTGTCAAACTGTCACATAGACAGGGTTGTGACCAATGTGACCAATGTGACCCCGCGAAGTCACGCGGAGGTTTTTGACAAAACCCTATAAACCTAAACGATTCTCATTTATTCATACATTATTATAAATTACAGTCCTCACATTCTAGTTTCCCCATTGTCATACTAAAATTCTTAATTACAGTTTTAATTTTAATTAGGTTTGACGTCATTATGCCCTGTGAAGGGCCACTAATTATATTATAATGACAAGCAAGAAATAAAATTCGTTAATTAGGCTGAGAACGTCACTTTTCGAATGACATAAGACAGTTTCCACTTCCTATTGCTTTCGCTGGGAAGAAGAAGTGGCGCAACAAACTGTTCAGCAGCACAGCTGTCTGTTCAGTTAGAACAACTCAATTCTATAAAAAGTAATGAACATTACAAAAATATGTTTTCATAATAAAACAAAGTCGGGCAAAGAGTACCAGGTTTTCCCACGAGGAATGTCTCAGTAACAGTAAAAGCCGAGTGCCGGACTGTGTTAATGGCCTGGCATCCTAATAACATGACGGGTGAAATATAGGTGCATAATTATACCTTAGTACACCACTGGCATCTTCGGGAAAACCCTTCGGGGAATACCTAGACATTAGACATTTCAGCTTTACCTCTGAGATGGCAGCCGGTCTATTCAGTAATATCGCAGTGTAACAAACATAGCTGAAGTGAGCTTCAAGTGAGCTGTCATTCCACCTGATGCTAGGGTCTGACACTATTGACAACTGACTTTTTTACAGCGGACCGTTTGCCTTTGGCACCGCGTCCTCGGCTCATCTGGTGGAAAGTCGGCAAAACTACGGGTCTTCCCGATGTCTCCGACCTTCGGAACGAACTTGTAGTTTCGCTTGTATAGCTATAACGTCACCGGCTGTAATAATATAATAATAATAATAATAAATCGTTTATTTCTCACCACAAACCAAGTTAAGAACAACAATAAATGATAAACATATGCTAACAAGTTACAACTTAGGTTGTGGATTGCTGGTGCCTGTGGTAGGTAAATGACACCTGTATTACAGGACACCAGGCCTCCACCTCAAAATCGCATTAATTATAAAACTAGCAAATAAATGTACAATGGACGTATAGGATTATCAAAAAATAGGTGAGTAAGCTAAAATAGTGAAGACAAAAAAGTGTGTGTGTGTGTGTGTGTAATGTGTGTGTGTGTGTGTGTAGTGTGTGTGTGTGTCAATCAAACCGGTCAGCAATGCGCGGCGATACATATCATACTCACTAGTGTTATGAATGCGAAAGTAACTCTGTGCGTCACCATTTCACGCTTTATTAACAGCTGAACGGATTTAGATGAAATTTGGCAAACAGGTAGACCATGACCTGGCCACGTACTACCGAAAATACCAGTCGGACATGATCGCAAGTAGTAACGTTCCCATGGGATGCGTTCCGACCTCCACGCGGGCGAACACGAATTCAAGATCGCTCATCGTGTTATGGAGCGGGCTATGCTTGGAGTTTCTTTGAAGGGTAGGATCAGGAATGAAATTATCCGAAAAATAACCGGAATTACCGACATAGGTTGCAGAGTAAGCAAACTGAAGTGGGCTGGCCATGTTTGTCGAAGGACCGAGGGCCGGTGGAGCATACGAGTCCTGGAGTGGAGACCGCTCATCGGCAAGTGGAGTGTGGGACGCCCCCAGCTAGATGGACCGACGACCTTACGAAGGTGGCTGGGACAGACTGGATGTGTGGCGCAGCCTGGGAGAGGCCTATGTCCAGCAGTGGACTGCGATGGGCTGAGTTGGTTGATTGATTGACGCTGGCGAAGTCGCGGGAAAACTAGTTCATAGAATCAAAATCAAATCAAAAGTCATTTATTCAAATTGGGCTGATAACGTCACTTTTTGAATGTCAAAATGACATAAGACAGACCCCCGGCACGCCTGCCCTTCGCCACTTCCTAGTGCTTTCGCTGGGACGACGAAGTGGCGCAACAAACTGTCCAGCAGCAACACTGCGTGTTCAGTTAGAAACCTTGATTGTATACAATAGCTACGTGCTATTGCACTAGGTAGGTACACATGTACAACAGTACATTGACCGCTCTCTGTAAAAGTTCTTCCCCTGTACGAGTGTCTTACAGGAGCTCTTGATACCGTATCTATTCTGTGAATCATCTAGTTACATATTCCTATCGTTTTGAACTGTGTAGGAGTATTATAGGGATACCCAATGATATATATTGATATATTATAGTGGTTGGATAGCGTAGACCAGGATTAGAGCAATGGTGGGCGTGGTGGGCCAAGAGCACTAGTGGCCCTGTGGTAATGGCCCCATTTACGAGTTGCAGATCGTGGGTTCGAGCCCAGGCCGGCGCTTCACTTTGTGTCAATTATTTCATCACCACTGCTCTCAAAACGGTGCAGGAAACATCGTGAGGAAACCACCACCCTAATTGCGTAACACACAATCAATCTCAATCTGAATCATTTTGAAGGATATTGCTAATCCATTGCTTCATGTGTTCAAAAAATGTGTCATGTATTGTGTCTGCTCAACAACGTAAATAACGCAATTAATGTTGTTGAACTGTCAAAATGAAACCGATTCCGATTGATCGTGTGTTACGCAATTAGGGTGCAGCATGTCCTAGAACCAAAAATTCTAAGACATGTGACATCTACCAACCCTCACTGGGCCGCGTGGTAGATTATTTTGTGGTGACGTTGCATGCCTTCTTGTTTAAACATAATTGTGGTGACGTTGCATGCCTTCTTCTTTGAACATAATTGGGAAAATGCTGCGCAGAATGCTGACGATATTTTTGAGAAAAGGTCGTCGGGACCATCCGTATCAGTTTCACAATCCCTTTGGCCTTTTAAAGCATCTTGTCCTCTTCAAGTATTTTCCGTGTGATCTTAAACACACAGTAGGTACAAATGCTTCCATGTTTGCGCTCCTCTCAAACCCAATCAATCAGACTTATGTCAATGTTGCCAGAGGTCAAAAAGATCACAATAATAAAGCCTTCTGGCGGATTTGCCTTGCGTGAACCGTAACCTATTAGTGGTTCTATATTTTTGTTAATATTATAATAACCGCTAAACCTATTTGAATGAAATTTTGCAAGGTTATAGGACAGTAAATAATCTATGATTTAAAATAAGGTTTATAAAAATCGGTTCAGCCGTTTAGAAGATATTATTGTTTTTGCTCGCAGAATTCACATAAGAGTTATGGATGAACGTCAGTGAACTTTAGAAGACATAATAAAGTATTTATTTAAATCATTGTGGTTAGTTAACAGCTGTGGTCGTCGACCACAAGCTCTGAAACGTTGCTAGAGTTTTTATGCAATGTTGCGGTCACCACAATTTACACAGAATAATTGAGTAAGTATAGTGTACGGGTTTAGATACAAATAGTAACTTTCCGAAGTTGCCGGCTAAATCTCAGAGAAACAGGGAGCGTTTCTTACGAATATGAACCATATCTTAATATTGATAATGTTTATACATATTGGTATAGGTATGCAAATGTGAGCGAGCGTTTCTTATGAATATAAATATTACCAGATCATAAATAAGGTCCATATTCGCTTGAAACGCCATCTTTACTTAACAAAGTAAAGTGCGAGCTGTGAATCTTGCCCTTACACAAATAACTCTACAACTCAAATAACTCAACGTATTTAGAACACCTTCCATAAATTGTTTCCCCCTTGAGGTATAGTAGTCTATACCTCAACTGGAATATGCCACATGTGTATGGAATCCACTTTATGTTAAATACATAAATAAATAAATACAGTGACCAGCTTGAATCAGTACATATATAGGTACGCGTTGTCTTCGTTTTCTAAACTACACATTTTTTAAGAAACGTTCTTCATATCATACTCTCCTAGAAAAGTTCTCTTTATCTTGATCAATCATTATTATTTATAAAGGGAAAATAATAAAGCTTCCGAAAAACAAATTAACTTCCAGCGATGTGTGGTTGACTGTAATACTAACTAAGCTGTGTTAAAATGAATTACCGAAAAGTTAATACAAAAGTAACCGACAAAAAATGTTGTATTTAACAAACAAACATGAAGCTTATTAAGATTATAATTCTACGAAAAATATTCTATACTTACTTCCAAATAATAAACTAAATTTACAAAAAAATACTAAGTTTCCGAAAAGTTATAGTTTAGCGACACGAATAATATATAATATTTTTTAAATCGAAAAAGCTAGGTTAGGTTAGGTTAGAACTGTGACCACATAACTCCAGAAACATATTTTTCACCTTTTACTAAGTGTTGTGTAAATCACATTATAACAGTTAAGTCTTTTCTTTGCTTAAGTTTGCATGTTAAGGGTGCTGGGTGCGTTATTACCTGAATGTTCTATAATGTATCTGTACTAGTATTAAGCATTATTACGCAATTGTTTGTTGTCCTGAAGAAATAAAAAAACGTTTTTTTTTCAAACAAGTTGATATTTACACAGTATAAAACAACAGACTTAACATAATAATAATAATATCCCTGGACATTTCACACAGCACCATTTGTCCCAAGCTAAGCAACCTAATGCTTGTGTTATGGTAACAAGATGGATTGTATCTACGCGTGTATAAAACAAGGGGGAAACAATTCGTCCTCATCGCTGTCAACAGGAAAAGAGCCCAACAGGCTGGCAGCATCGCCACGTTGTATGGCAATGCTGATTTTTTAGCCGTACCTATAGAAACTGTATCTTCAGATATTTCACACTGATACAAATACAAGACTGTGTGAGATACATAACACTCCAAACAATATGCCTGATAAGGATCAAATCCTACAAAGGTATATTTTATTTGAAAAAAGGCAAAACAAAAAAATAACTCGTTTTAATTTATGTCGTATTATAGTAGTTATGTAGGCATGTCTCAGTAGGTAGGTACCTACCTACTTCGCAAATATTTCGTTGTTTGGGCAAATCAAATATTTGGAAGCATGGATAAAAAGTTTTTTTTTTTTGTCATTGGAGAGTGTTATTAGTCGACTCGCACGAAATTAATTTATTTGTGGGCGAGTTGACAACTCCAGAAATATAAATGACCGAGACCAACGGTTTAACGTGCGTTCGGAGGCGCGGGGAGTCTTCATAATGGTCACCCATCCACGAACCGACCGCGCGGCTGTTATTATTTAGCCACGCGCCCCTTGACGAATGCGCATGAGTTAATCGCCAGCTGTGCCTATAGCGTTGTTTATCGAGGCGACATTGCGCGGTAGGTCTGCAGTCTCCACGTTACGTCTACCGCTACAAGATCAAATATTAACACAAGAACTCATCTGCTTTACACAAACAGTTCATTAAAACGGATGTGAGTACTTGTGACTGGTTTGGCAGAAATAGACACAAAAACTCAATACTTACTCAATTCTTTATTGCATTCCACAATGTAGGCTGAGGTGGTAAATATTTGCCTAAAGAAAACAATCATGGACCCTGTCGGGCACAACAGAAGAAAGATATGTGGAGAAGAGGACTAACTTCACTTTTACGTATCTTATAATCTAATTTATTCTAAACATACTTTCAGAACAATAATTAATTTATATAAATATATAAAATTATTATTATTTATTTATATACTTCCAATTTATATTCTTGTCTATGGGTATGCCTAATAATGTGAATTCATTGACTGTCTCTATTATATGATTTTTAAAGGAAAACAATACATTTAGAGGTTTGTTTTGGTGGGGATGGAAAGTTATTAGTTTAGTCTTTGCAAAGTTGATTTTAAGATTGTGTTGTGTTCGTTCATCCAGGTTATTATTTGGATAAAGATTTCATTAAGGGTACTGTTTAGGTTTATGCTGTCATGGCATTGGGTGGGAATGGAGATGTCGTCCGGATTCAGCTATTACTTTTGGGAGGTCATTGATGTAAATGAGAAATAAAAGACATCCGATAACACTTCATTGTGGTATTGATACGTTAATTGCCTTCCTGTCAGACCGAACCACAGAACAGATAAAAGAGGTGACCGAACCTTTTGAAGTTCGTTTATATTGTTATTGAAGTATTCCATTTCTACTAGCATGTGCTTTATTTTCCAGATATGATTTAAACCATTCATGTGACTTACCGCGGATCCCTAATCTATATAATTATCTATATAATTTATTTAATAAAATACCATTTATTGTACCTTATCATAAGCTTTGGTCATATCGAGCATTACTGCGTATTTCTTATTATTTATTATGTTTAGGGCTTCCTGTATAATTGTATGGACTGCGAATACTGTTGATCGATTTTTACGAAAGCCATTCTGGCATTCGTCAAATATTTTATATTTTTCGCAGAAAGTGTACACGCGTACACATTGCTTTCTCAAAAATCTTTGACACTGTGTACGAAGTAAAGCTATTGGGCGGTAATTACTTGGCTCTGTTTTATCATTTCTCTTATGTAATGGTTTCACTAATGCTATTTTCAGCTGATCAGGCCTTCATCGAAAGATTGGTTTAATATTTGTAGAGTGGCAAAGTGAGTTCGTCGGCACATTGCCTGAGCAAACTGGGTGGGAATTCGTCTATTCCGTGACTGATTTTGTTTTTTAGGCTTTTTATTAAAGTGTTTATTTCCTAAGGTTCTACAGGGGCAAGGAACATTGTGTTTTGGGTAGGTGAGAGCACGGGGGTGCCTTTCGGCTCGTTTGTTCGTAAAGAGCTTTCTTCGGTGATGGATGCAAAAAAGTTGTTGAAAATGTTTACAACTCCCTTAGGTTCCGAGGTTGCTTTATTGTTGTTAGTTTGTAGTAGGTATTGTAGCGGTATCTACAACGCCACATACGAACAACGCGTCATACTGACGTCACGCAAATCCTGCATCTCGCAAGCAGAGTTTACCGTGCGATTAGCATAGATACAATTTCCCAATATCAATCGTTGGGCAATTGCCCGCCAGACATAACACCCGTCTGGTCGGAGGATCCTCCCTTTTCAATGGAGGATGAGTGAACTTTACACCCTGTTCCTCCTACCTCCAAACTGGTGACCCCGAGCATGAACGTCAGCGCAGCCTTCGTGCAACTACTTCAGCGTGACGTCATCATCATCACTCCCGCAAGCTTTAGCGGCGAAGTCACCCAGCCAGCCAGCTCCCACGGCTTCAACGGGTATGCTGACCACCAGCATGCAGCGACCGCGCATACCTGGTCATCACCCTCAGCCTCATCAGCAACCTCGGCACAGCACAATGCACTTTCGGCCGGTCAACAAGCAGAGCACCCTCTCCTGGTCGACGCAGCAGCCAGCCTCAACCCGGCGCTGTACGACATCCGACGCACTGGAGTATAACGCAGCGCCATCCACCCCGACTCACTGGGGACATCTCCGCAGACAGTTCCGACTCACCGTGAACTATGCGGCAACCGGTTTCGACTCACTGGAACCTCAGCTGGCCTGGCAAGCATCGCAAGATACAAGACTCAGCCAACTATCGACCTCCGGTCTCCGGAGGGGAGTGATGTAGCGGTATCTACAACGCCACATGCGAACAACGCGTCATACTGACGTCACGCAAATCCTGCATCTCGCAAGCAGAGTTTACCGTGCCATTAGCATAGATACAATTTCCCAATATCAATCGTTGGGCAATTGCCCGCCAGACATAACACCCGTCTGGTTGGAGGATCCTCCCTTTTCAATGGAGGTTGAGTGAACTTTACACCCTGTTCCTCATACCTCCAAACTGGTGACCCCGACGTGATCGTCAGCGCAGCCTTCGTGCAAGTACTTCAGCGTGACGTCATCATCATCACTCCCGCAAGCTTTAGCGGCGAGTCACCCAGCCAGCCAGCACCCACGGCTTCAACGGGTATCCTGACCACCAGCATGCAGCGACCGCGCATACCTGGTCATCACCCTCAGCCTCATCAGCAACCTCGGCACAGCACACTGCACTTTCGGCCGGTCAACAAGCAGAGCACCCTCTCCTGGTCGACGCAGCAGCCAGCCTCAACCCGGCGCTGTACGACATCCGACGCACTGGAGTATAACGCAGCGCCATCCACCCCGACTCACTGGGGACATCTCCGCAGACAGTTCCGACTCACCGTGAACTATGCGGCAACCGGTTCCGACTCACTGGAACCTCAGCTGGCCTGGCAAGCATCGCAAGATACAAGACTCAGCCCACTATCGACCTCCGGTCTCCGGAGGGGAGTGATGTAGCGGTATCTACAACGCCACATACGAACAACGCGTCATACTGACGTCACGCAAATCCTGCATCTCGCAAGCAAAGTTTACCGTGCGATTAGCATAGATACAATTTCCCAATATCAATCATTGGGCAATTGCCCGCCAGACATAACACCCGTCTGGTCGGAGGATCCTCCCTTTTCAATGGAGGTTGAGTGAACTTTACACCCTGTTCCTCATACCTCCAAAGTATTATGTTTTTTTTTCCTTTTTGTTTATTTTATTGGTACGATCGTTTATTATACTACACATTGTTTTGACTTTATTATTTTTTATTTTGTTAATGTATTGTACAGGTGAATGTCCCACCTGACCTAAAGTGAACACCATCGCCAATAAAATAAAAATGATCAGGAATTGCCTGTCAATAACCGTAGCAAGAATCTCACTAGCTCTGCAAAAGCCCTTTACAGCAAACAACTACACACACATACCGTACTATGGAAATAAAACTGGTTGCGGGCGCCTTGAACTTGCCCGAGCGTGGTCGAGGACGGCCGAGCGCGGCCGAACGGTGAATCGTTCATCGTTCGGCTAAAATAAATCGTTTTCTTTGATTCATCAAAGAAAGGGTCTGGAAGGGAAATGAATTTTAATTGAACTTAACAGTTTTAAGGGCATCCTGTCCTCTGACCTCACCATCATCAATATATCCTGCCCTTATTCCAATTTATTACTGATCGGCGCAGCATATTTTCTTCTCCCTTACTTCTCTATCAGCCGTCATCTCAGTACTCACTCCCTTACTAGAACCATATCATCTTTCACAGTCCATCCATCGTTTCTTTGTGACTCCTCTGTCCTCTCTGTGAGAGGGCGTGGGCTGTAGTTCCCCACGCGGGCCCAGTGCGGTTGGTATGAGTCCACCTCTCATGGTCCCGTGTGTTTCATATTTTGTTCCAGTCAGTGGCGTCCTAGCGGGGCTGACTGTCCAGGGTGCGAGCGCCCCACGTATATTTACATTACTTACGTACAGTACTAAGTAGGAACGCGCACATGTAACCTCCTTACAGACTACTTGCACTTGTAATGTTTCTACAACCGATCACCGTTGGACCGATAGAACTCAATGTAGAGCGCCGTCTCTCTCCAATCACTACCCAAGTAACACATTTGGTGACAAATAGCTTGCATATAGTATTTTTTTGGAAACTTTAGTAATAAAATCCACCGTGATTAAGTTCTATAAAGGTGGTTAGAACCTATAAGCAACCTGTATGTTACCAAAGGGAGAAAAATTGCAGCTTATTTAAAGATGCAAAAGCGATGCAGAAGAGTTCGAATTGTTATCCTGAGTGGCACTTGGAACTCACGGTGCATATTGCGCGCCGCGAATGAATGATTGCACGAAAAAGCGATACAGCTCATTCGTTGAGTAACAAATGAGATCTTAACAAGTTCTTATTTTCGGTGGAGATAAACAAAAAGACGGTTGTTTGTGCTTTGTGTTGTGACAGCAAATTTATTTGGATTATTGCATCTATTTGGTGAGTATTAAAAAAATATGTGTGTAACATGGGATAACCATCATGGAGCCCATGCAAATGGTTTTTTATCGTGAAACCATGGTATATTTACTGAGTAAATTTTGATGCGCCTTAGATCTAATCAAGAATTATCAAAAAATATGCACTGATCAAATAAATTAGAAAATACTTTATAAAAATATGGTTGATAAAAACCTAACATTATGGTTTTACAAAAAGTATAATGTCAAATTACATCAAAAACAGTTTTTAAAACTCATTTTATTGTATGTAATTGTAATAAAATACCATTCAACAAGGTACTTTTCGAGAACTCCATTTTTAAACATGGCGATTTGAAATAGACCTTGCAGTTCATATTTCCACTCATTTGTTGCCTTATTGGAGCTCCTAGGTCCTAAATTCACTCATTAGTACCTAGTAGTGATTATTTTCACTTTACAGGTCTCGTTGTCTTTGCGTTGAATTGGGGATCCTCAAGACGGGTACAAAACCCATTTATGAAGGTAAATAAAGTAAAATTTATTTAAATTGTAAATGTTGGCTGGAATATAATCCTAGACTTCTTAATTCGATGCCCGATTTCCTACTGATAGTTTCCAATTTTTAATTTTTCATTAGCAGTTCTTCTTTACAATAAAATATAGTACCTACCTACACTAATAGGTTTGAACTAACTTGCAATAGGTAATTTTTATCAATGTGTAGAATTAGGCATATAATCAAAATATTAGTGTAAAAGGTAATAGTGTTAATTAGTATTTATTTGACTAAATGAAGTACTTAATATAAAGGGTGTAACGGAAAGGAGGTATCAAGCTTAAATAGGATAAGGGTTGGATCACATTTGACCGCACGGAATCGCACTTTCCTATGTTGCTATCGTATTCTGTTGCTCGGAACCATCATTTGCGAGATGAGAAAGAGAGCTGGTATGCGGCAGGTTCATAGGTTCGCCGTTTTATTAGGTACTTACTTCTTCTTAAATAGCCGTAACATTCAGTGTGTGATGAGGCCTCCCCAATCGGGGGTAAATGCCATGCTCACCACGCTTAGCAGGCGGGTTGGCGGGCGCAGTGTAAGGTGTAACATTAACATCACAGAGAACACTCTGCTTATTCCTTGGTTTTCCCTTAGTCGCTTTTTACGACAACTACGGGAAGAGATGGGGTGATAGTATTCTAAGCCACCAGCACACGTCATATTGACTTACTTAATTTTAATTTATAATGCTGCATAAAAATATGTACTTTACAGTAATATTTTTTTTTTTTCAGAATGCCGTTTTTGATAGTTGAAACGATTGAAAACGGTTCCAAAAAACTATCAATTTGTCCGAAAGGATGGGTGGATAACGGAATTTTAAGTTGGCCTACTAAGAAGACTTCTAAAAAATGAAAATTTAAGTGTAAAACAATTACTTAACTCAAATTGTGATGCTGCAATAATCCTCACGTAAACTTAACATAATTATGAGACTATTCCCAGTGTTTTTAGTTGTGTGATTGAAAATAAAATCCGTGTATTGAATTTGAATTTGTTTTATTTTAAATCTTAAATAATTATTATTTCATTATTCACATTGTCATTATCAGCCAAATTTCCATCACTTATTTCAGTCGAATTTCCATCAGTAATTTCAGTAGAACTTTCACTAGGATCATGACTGCAAAAAAAAAATGTTTATAGTATAAATCTGACAAATAGGTACCTACCTACAACTTGAAAATCGAAATACAAGAGACGTCTAGAAGGGTAACTCATGAATGTAAACTGATCTTGCCTTGCCTACCAATCTGTAATTTACACCCAGTATAACGTATGTAGATTAAAAAAATACAAAGTGAACTAAGTGATTTGATAACTGTTAGGTACCTATATAAACTAGTCCAATTACCTAAAATGTAGGTCTACTTAAATACAAATCATACTCTTTTTAAATTTATTAATATGTACGGAACCTGCGTTATTGATAGTAAAATTCTCTTGACACAATTGCTCAAAACAGAAAATTATTATTTGCTGTACCTTTTATTATGCTTTAAATTGATAATTACTTACCTTTCAACAATTGGAGTATCCTCTTTTGATTGTATAATAACATTTTCAAGGTCTGAACTAGTACCACTTGTTTCCACGTCCATTATATTCTTAAAAGTACGTGCAACTTGCCGATGATAATTACCACATCGTTAAACTTTTTTCCACTTTACAGTATTCATTTTGAGAAGATCTTTTAGCTAATATGACCTTTTTTTAACAGAAACTTTGTATGTAATAAAATAAATTTATAACGCACTGAATCGTCATAAAAAACAAGTTTTACATTTCTATCTTTTAGAACTGTTAGATCTTAAGTGGTTCTAAATGAGTGAAAATTGTTGCATAAGGTTTTCAAGAACCATATTTTGGAATCGATCTACGCGTTACAGTGGCATATTAGAGTATATTAGACCTTACAAAGGCAATTACACTAGGTTCCAAATGAGCTGCAATAATAACTCTTGAGCCACTACAGGTGATAAATAACTTATATATACTACTTATTTAGTAGTAAAGGTGCCAAATAAAGAAAAATTACCACCTATTAGGGCACGGTTCTTCAGGAGAGATTTTAAGATGTCATATGCTTCTTGAGTTCTAAAAGAGTAAAAATTGAAACCTGTATGCGTCTATAAGTAATAAATTCGGCTTAATGCCACCATAAGTGATAAAGCAGGAACAAAAATCACTCAAAACCAAGTGTTAGTGATAAGAGCTACTCATATGCAAATTCGAGTGCTGTTTGCATCTATAAGTAATACCGTACACTCTTACATCACTTATATGCTACCTACAGTTGCAAAATAAGTTCCAAAATTCACTAACGTGCTACTTGGGTATTGTTCATAAACCCGTTCTGGAAGGATTCCGATGGATCATTGGCTTGGATTCAAGTACGGTGTGCAGGAATAAAGGTTTGGTTCCGTACAAGAATCTGAATGTTCGTTCTAGTTATGTAGTGTCTGTGTGCTGGTGCAGTTACAGGCTCGCGAAACCTTTTAGCTTTGTCCATGAGACGACAGCGCATCTGTGATGCTTCTGATGTTGCACAGTTAAGGCGAAAGCGTCACGGTAGTCTACGAAACTCAAATTTTATGACGTTTTTTGCAATTTGCGTCACCCTAATTGTGTAACACATTATCAATCTCAATCTGAATCATTTTGAAGGATATTGCTGATACATTGCTTCATATGTTCGAAAAATGTGTCTGCTCAACAACGTAAATAACGCAATGAATGCTGTGGAACTGTCAAAATAGTGTAGTGTGATAGTGTGTTAGGCAATTATCCCGTCGGTAAACAAGTACACAGTACACAGGTACACTGCACATGTCGGTACACAGTACACAGGTACACAGGTACACTGCACACGTCGGGACACAGTACACAGGTACACAGGTACACTGCACACGTCGGTACACAGTACACAGGTACACTGCACACGTCGGTACACAGTACACAGTACACAGGTACACTGCACACGTCGGTACACAGTACACAGTACACAGGTACACTGCACACGTCGGTACACAGGTACTCTGCAGTCTGCTTGAGGAAACTCTTCAGTTACTATGTCGTCTTGACATTTAGTTCAGCTTAGTTAGTAAAACTAGATAAACCTGCATTTATAAACTGGTTTAAAAACTTCATTAAACAACAATTTTGAACCAATATTTTGAAAAGGAGGAAACTTTTGAGTATGAATGTGGATGGTTATAAGAGTAGGAGAAGAGCAAAGTGGTTAGAAAAGGGGGCGACTACTGAGATGACGACTAGTAGAGAAGTATGGAGGAAGTAGACATGCTGCACTAGACCAGTAATAAATCAGGATAAGAGCAGGAGAATGATGATAATGCTGATTTTGAAAATAAGGAATGATTCAGTTATACAATAATATGATGTAAGCTTTGCTCTCCGACCATCTCGTGGGAGGTTATAGGTGACTTAACATCACGCTACGACCCTTAGGAGCGAGCACAAAGAAAAGAAAGAACGCTAAGCGTAAACGAAGTGAAGCGCGGGCGGGCGATGCGATGTGACGTGTTGGGTTGGGGGAACCAGACATTTCAGGCGGACGAAGCCTGGAAGAAGTTTGTTACTATTAGTATTTCCTGTGTGTCCCAAATCAAATATTTTTCGTTCTTTCTTCCAATGACCGGCCGTCGCACCTTGTCCTATGTCTCTATACAGTTTGAAGCAGTTCAGTTGTCTTTGTAACTGCAGCACCACCCGTGGTTGAATGTCACGCGCCATTAGGGTGCAAGGTCTATTTGTTATGAGACAGTTACTCGTAGATAGTTTCAACCTTAGTGAGATTTCAATTTACTAGATCATATTGTATTGTATTGTTGTTCTGATTATACAATTATTTAAATTGAATACTTCAAGATCACAGGCGGAGTGTATGCCCTAAGAATAGGCATTTTAACACGCTTTTATTAGGTCGACCTTTAAGTAACTAACTATGTAATGGAATCTAAGTTAACTAATTTAACCATCTTCCAAGGGTCGTAGCGTAATGAAAATTGGCAGCTGTATGTAGTTCTGATGACAATACAATAATATGGTACTGTCGAACTGATTTGATGATGGAGTCGGAAGATATGAAGTGGAACTTCATGATGGAAAATCGTATCATAGCTGTTTTTTTTTTTGTATTACGTGCATTTATAAAAGCGTGTTTTTCTAGTGTTTTTTAAACTATTAATTTTTTCTATTCAATTACAAAGTCTTGTTCATTTTTCCAGTAATTGATAATTTTGGTGTTTTTGTTATGGAATGTTGGAGTTCTGGAGAGTGTTATGGGTTGTTCCATCTGGAATGCGTCAGTACTTCAGTAGCAGCGCGGAAGCTGGGTTTGCGCCCGGTGGATGGCAATAGGCTCGCCCCATATTACATGGGATGAGATTTGGGAGTATCTAGAATAGGTACACCTCTCAATATCCCTCTGTCACTCCCTTTCTAACCATATCATCATTCACACAGTCCATCCATCGTTTCTTTGATCTTCTCCTTCAACTCATACATTCATACTCTAAACTTTCCTCACTCCTCCGCATTAGGTACATAGCCCATGACAACCGATTGTGGGAATTCTGGGGTCATCATAACTATCTAAATTATCGGCTCGCGAACAAAACTAATCGGTGAATACGACAGATTTCTTATAAAAAGGTAATTATTTATTATATTAGTATCAAACTCGGTGCAGGTAGGTTATACGGTCTCCTTCTGAGAATATAACCGCAGAGGAAATTCCCAGTTGAAATTACAATCGGCCACAGATGTTAATTACATATGGACCCAAACCGTGAAAGTTGCTTGAACTAACTGTAGGTACACTCCGTGGCATGTCAACGCATTCTGCGATGCCTCGGGCAAGTACAGACGCCAGCACATCAAGCTACTACAATCTGTCAAATTTCTTGAATAGATTTTCAACCATATCGCTAAAGCATTAAGGTTCAAGGTTGATTGGGAAAATTTGACAGTTTCGGGTAGCTTGACCTGTTGGCGTCTGTACATAGCAAAGTAAATTTTTCAATTAATATTTTTACTCTGTATTTATCTTGGACATTAGTGACATCGGTGAAGGAGAAACATCGTGAGGAAACTTGGAATTATCTTTATACATACATGTATATTATGTAATTCTTCTATGTGTGTATGTAACTGAACTCCTCCTAAACGGCTGGATCGATTTTGATGAAAGTTTGTGTGTTTGTTTGAGTGTTATGTATCCCTGGCTGGTTTAGATTCACAATTATCTAATATAATATAATTATAATATGGTTTAGACCCGATAGGTGGCGCTGCGATCGAGTACTAGGAAACAGCACATCTGTTCGATCAGCTAGTTAGGTAGTTAGTTACAATAAGTCTGAAATCGCCAAGCCGTCTTTAGCAAGCGTGGTGATCCATGCTCGGGCCTTCTCTGTATGAGAAGTAGGACAATAGTACATTTTATGCTGATATTACGGCGATGAGCGCTCACTTAGGAGGCTGCTACGTCGTCACCTAGTAGATAACATAACAAAGAAAAACGAAAAAAAACTAAACGAGAAACAAACGAGATTGAATACTAATGAATCAGCTGATCAACTTCACACAAACATTGTGTAAGATAGAATCACCTTCACCTAATGCGCGTAACTTATTTATTTATGAATTCGTTGATAAACCAGTAATTATGGCGGATTCAGTGACGTCACTCGTTACGGAAACGTCTGTGGAAGAACGATCCATTTCTATAAGGCTGCGCGTGTCGCTCGTGTGTATGCAAAAATCTAAGCGCACATTATAGTCGACGCGTGCCACAGCGCGCTGCGATGCAAAAATGCGCCAAAGTACATATATGAGGCACAGGAGCTGCGCCGCGCCGCACAAATCCTCCTGCGTCACTTTCGTGCATTTTGGATGAATTATTGCACACTACAGGCCGCACCTGGCCGAAGCGCAACACAATGGCAGATCGCTCACCACTCACCAGGCGTATTTTTGCGTTCATACAAAATGTATGTACATGATGCAATGCGATGCCATGAGGCGCGGCCCGCCCAAAATATGTGCGCGAGCCTTACGAAGCGTTGTTGCTTGCATTTATTGAAATGAGCAAAATGTTAATTATGTTTACCAAAATTCTTGTATAAAAGGCAAGTATGAGATGTTATCAGTTTCAGTTTTTGTACTTATTTCATGTTGTTTCCATTTGTTCAGTAATTGGACGGATTTTTTTTATTCTTTAGTTTTTTTTCTGTTACTGCAACATATCGCATTCACGCTTTTTTATATTGGAGACAAAACCAAATCTCGATAAATGCTATAGAATAGAATAGAATAGAAAACTTTTATTTCAGACAGGAGTCCATAAGGTTAGTAACAATTTTACTTAACTACTACACTTACTGCTATACTTTGTTTTTATTTTTTATGTAAAAATGTACTATGAAACTCTGTCTGTCCGCGACTTTGTCCGCGTGAAATTTCTTGTTGTAACATAAAATGGCGATACCTTTCTTAAGGTTTGGTCTGTCAATGCAAAAAGATTTTTTCAAATCCGACTGGTAGTTCCACAGATTAGCGCGTTCAAACAAACAAACAAACAAATCAGCTTTATTATATTAAGTAACATAGATAGAAAATGAATAACCAATAATGCAAATAAACCGGTAATGAAAGAAAAAAGCAACATCTTCATTACAATATTGTCGTGCAATTATAAATTACAATTAAACCGCGACTCCGGACGTGAATCAACTGCAGCACGGAATCAATTAAATTGCAATTATCTTGAGAACCAATTAATAAGTTCACGAACCTTATTATATTCTTCCTTCTAGGGCGGCTGGCCAGGCCCTGAGAGGAAAACTCACGAAACGCACTAGGCAGACTGGCTACGGCTTACAATCCAACATAATAATGTCCAATTAGAGGGCTCCTGAACTTCTGACCAGCCAAGAATTTTCCCAAAATTCCGAGAGCTGCCGCAGCCTGGCTGTGGTCACTAAGCTGTCTACTGCGCGGGAGCACTCAGGTACAGTAGGTATGTGCATAATATAAAAATGGATACTGTGCTATGAAAATCTTTTAAAGAAATAAGAAGTTTATATCCGGGGCCCCACCGCCACCTATAGTCCTGCGACAGGGCGAAGTGCTCTCCTCATACATGTACAGCTGACAGCTAATAGCTTAACACACTATCAGCAGCAATGGCTTTCATTTTGACAGTTCAACAACATTCGTTGAGGTATGTATGTTGAGACGCCCTTGAGTTTGATTAGGATACTACTGCTTAGTACGTACCCATCGTGACCTCAACAATTTAGCAAGCATCAGTTTTGCATACTGTATATTATTATCAATCTTTAAGTCCTCTTTACCCTACATTTAAACTACATTTAATTAAATAATTAATTGGAAGTTTCATCACAATTCCGATAATGTGAAACCACACAACTTATAAATATTTATTAAATTGAAGGTGGTATACTGATCGGTACGGCGGGAATCCCTGCGCCTGCGTACACACGACGACAGTCGAAATATATATACATTCCAATATAAGATGACCTCTTATTAAATAATGATACATTATAATTTTAAATAGCCGTGTCTCTAGTCACGCGCGGCTTTCATTTGTAGATCTTTGACAATCGTTATGGGTACCTACCTAGTCAGAAGCCCGAAAGTCTGACAACCAGATTTCAGACTAACTTTTAAAACTAGATGAGGTCGGCGTTTCCTATCTGACTACTCTGAGAAGAAAGGCCGAAACAAACTCAGAGGTCACGCTCTACGCTCAAAGTCCAGACATGATCTTGGTCAGATTATAAGAGGACCATGCAGGTTAGTGTTTGAGATGGTCTTTTGAGGAAAGAACATAAAGGTTTGAGTGGACCTGTCCAGACAGTACACAGTGCACGCATTTGTCAGTAATCGTGTAGCTCAACTCGGAACAAGGAGCTCAACGACTCGACGAACAATCCCAAAGAAAGGACATTTGAATAGGCCGCATGACGTACCCAAACTGCCGAAATTGTATAAGTTTTCCGTGCCATGGACGTGAATGACAGGGTCAGCTTACACTGGAAACCATAACTTTATCTGTCGTCGACGTCGTCACTCGTCGTGCGAACACAGTCGCAGTTCTTGGAACCACGTTGAGTCAGCCACGCGGAAGTCTGAACCTGATCGAATACACTTTAAAGTGTATTATGACTGAAAGCATTTAAAAAGGTGCCTTTTGTTAAAAATGTTTTTTAGGTAAAACTTTTTGTGAGTTTTGAGCTAAGTTGGATTAATTGCATTTTTGGGTAACAATGTAATATGTATCTATCTCACGCCTTTATTTCGACAAGGGGTTCGCAGAGGTGTAAAAAACAGACAAAAATAAAAAGACAAGACGGTACCTAAGTAAATGTAAAAGACAGTAAAGTTATCTATGAAGAACATTGGAGTTCCTTGGAGCGAGTGTTCTGGCTGAAATGATGATCTTGGCAATAAGGTCCCCAATATCATCGTTTCAGTCAGAAGACGTTACTGCTGGATATGGGCCTCCCCCAAGCTTCTCCGCTCTACTTCGACCGGTTCTGTGCTTCTCGCATCCAACGGAATCCTGCGGCCTTAAGAAGGTAACAAAGTCAAAGCCAACAAGGTCCACCTTCTGGGAGGCCTTCCAACGCTACGTCTTCCAGTACGTGGTCGCCACTCCAGAACCATCTGCGACATAAGCTGGGCACCCAGTCTCCGGGTTACTGAAAAATTGATAAAAATATGGAAAAACTCAATAACACTGCTCACCCTGGGGATAGAACCTAGAACTAGAACTCGGCAGTCGCTAGATGACCAAGAGGCACACAAAGTTGATATTAGTTACAGTAGCCCAAGCACGAATATTTGCACTTGTAACGTTTTTGATTTTACTGAACTAAAAGATGAACTATAATATTATCTGTGTAAAATATTGACTGGTTTCATTAATAATTTTTCCGCAAAATAAATGAGAGGCGACGAACGGTTAACTTGAAAAAAAAAACAAATTAAGATGATAAAGTATATTATTATACTTACTTAATAAGTATTGTAGGTATTTATGCTATGTGAGGAGACCGGTTTATCCTAGAACCAAAATCCTTATCCTAGACCTACAATTAGTTGTTCCGGGTCTGGCTGTTTGTGTATGTGAGTTTATATGTATGTAAACATCTACCAACCCGCACTGGGCCCGCGTGGTGGAATGCGGCCCACTCCCTCTCCCTCTCACAGAGAGGCCTGTGTGTGTCCCAGCAGTGGGAACATTATAGGCTCATTATGCAACGTAACAAATCCAAATCAAAATAAGTACAGACGCCAGCAGGTCGAGCTACCCGAAACTGTCACATTTTCCCAATCAACCTTGAACCTTAATGCTTTAATGATAAAGTTGAAAATCTATTAAAGAAATTTGATAGATTGTAGTAGCTTGATGTGCTGGCGTCTGTACCTAAATAAACAATCTACCTTATTACATAGGTAGCTGTTATTGATTCGAGCAATAGAGTGAATTCATTTTCCGCTGCTCCATAAATACCTAAGTTCCGGCTGTGGTCACACACACTTGGAAATTGACCCTGTATACTTGTGTATAAACCTCTCAAAGTCAATGTCAAAGTCAAATCATTTATTTCATTTAGGAACATAAAGGCGCGCTCAAACGTCAACATGTAACTTTATTGATTCTAGTCGCCCCTTCCGGCCTTCCATAGGTAGTTTCGTATGGAGAATAATGGGCAAGAAACTCCATAGTTACTCTGCTTAGCCTTTTACAGAACAGGTTTGATAATACCAGTTCAGTCTAAACACAAATCATTATTTTAATCACGGAGCTACAGACGTAATAAATTACTTACTTACTTATAATAATTAAACAAAAACCATATTTATGATGTAATCATTTGCACAAGGAAGATGAACCCACCTTGACATTGCGTCTCACTCGTCAAGTTCAATACCATCACTCGTTTTACAGGGACCTCATAATTGCGTGCGCGAGTTCAACACGAAATGTAAGTCATCCAATTATCTTCATTATACGAAGGTTTCGCCCGCCATTGTTTGACAAGATGGCTGCTGCTCGATATTCAAATTAAATTCAACATGAAAGTTCTTTTTTTTTCACGGAAGTTTTTAGTAAAAGGAAGAATTCATTTTCTATTGAAATCAGCACGGAACAATCTTCAAGGTTTAGTTGCGCTGGCCGCGGTCGGTTCGTGGATGGGTGACTATCCATTACTTACCTACATATCGAAACCTCCTCCGTGCCTCAGAAAACATGCCAAGCCGTTGGTCCCCGCTGTAATTCGTAGATCTTTAACAGTCGTTACGAGTAGTTAGAAGCGTGAAAGCCTGACAACCAGTCTTACCAAGGTTTATCGTTATACCCAGTTACTGGGTTTTGAGGGTCAAATAGCCAGTCGCTCCTTGTGCTCCTCCTTGACCTTCATCCGGTTAGACTGGAAGCCGACCCCAACATAGTCGTGAATAGGCAGGCAGATGATGATGATCTTGTTGCGGTCACCAATCTTCCTGCTAGACATACTTAGCCATTTAGGATTATCTTTTAAACTGTGCGACAATAATTGAAAGCGGATTACCGTAATCCCCTAGAGTGTCTGCAATAAATAAAGGCTTGTCTACATTTGTAACTTTGTAAGGTCTCTTTATCCTAACAAAAACAACAAGAACGGGTCAGTAGGGGTACACGGGAAATACACAATTGACCAATTAAACACAATAATATTTTTTGACTGCCACTATTACATTGAACTACATATTGCCATCAACCAGACTACCAACTGAAGTTTCGTAAGGAAAAAAAATACTCGCTGAATGCATAACCTCTTCCTTCTTTGAAGTCGGTTATAAACACAGCTCGACTCGACCCGCGCGCTGCTTGCGTAACACACTTTCAATCACAATCCGAACATTTAGAAGGAAATTGATGAACATTGCAATGTTTGAAAAATTCGACTGCTCACGCAATGAATGTTGTTGAACCGTCAAAATGAAAAGCCTTGGTAGTGTGTTACAACGTCCTGCGTGGCCGACTGTCCTTCGTAGAGCGGCGTCTCTGTCACTCACACCTGTGTGACAGTCTCTTTCTAAAGCTCTATGTGTCATGAATATTAGCACTTAAAATGTGACATGTTGAACAACATCCACGTCTTCCACGTGGGGCAATTAACATACATTGTATACGATTAACATACACCATACTAACAGCAAATTAGAATTCATTATTTCTGATAATACACAAATGAAAGTTTGTATGTTTGGATGTTTGTTACTCAATCACGCTAAAACGGTTGAACAGATTTGGATCATTGGCACAAAAAGTCAAATCAAAACTAAAAAAGCGCTTTTTGAACGTCAAAATGACATAAGACAGTCCCCCGGCACGCCCGTCCTTCACCACTTCCTAGTGCTTTAGCTGGGAAGAAGAAGTGGCGCAACGAGCTGTCCAGCGGCACAGACAGCACCACAGGTTTATACCCTGGATTAACACAAATAATACTTTTTATCCCGGTAGTACGTTCCCATGAGATAATTTCCGACCTCCAATCGAGCAAAGCCGCGGGCAGAATCTAGTTGTGTAATAAAAACAGTAGATATACATGTCGAAGCCATCTGGTTAAATTAGCCGTTCAGTCAACCGCCTGGTCTTTGGAAGTAGTGCTCGCCTCGCTTCGCTCTCTCGGCTCGCACGCGGTTGATCACAGCTCTAACCAGATATAGGAATTTTTACATTTCTATGAACCTAACCTATTTGGTCGGAGTGCCCTGCCTTAGTTACTGCGACCAATTCGGCTCGCACGTGATTAGTTACAGTTCCATTCTAAACTATAATTTATTGAATATCATTTAGGCCGTTAGTTGAACGGCCGACGTTTAGTTAGAAGGCTAGGCGGTTAGCTAAATGGCTAATTAAACCAGTTGTCTGCGACATACACATGGCACGGTATAATGATTGTATAATATTCGTATCAGTGTATAATTGGCTCGAATCAGGTTCTGTGACCACAATCAACAGTTTGTCATGACCAGTGATTATGTGATTAGTATTGCCGCGGCCATGTTTGCATATTAGTAATACTAGATTTCTGATTGCTTTTCACATTTTCCACAAACTTTATCATCTCAATGTTCACCTCTTTGTGGGTTAACTAGCTGTTGGCCGCGACTTCGTCTGCGATCCAGGATGAAAAGTAGCCTATGTCCTTCTCTGATAGCATGCAGCTGCCTATCTGACCTCCACAACCCAGTTACTGGGTAACACGATACCCCTGGTAAAACTTAGTAAAACTAGTTTGTCAGACTTTATTAGGCTTCTGACTATCTACCCGTAACGACTCAAAAATCAAAATCAAAACTCATTTATTCAAACTAGGCTGAGAATCAGCACTTTTCGAATGTCAAAATGACATAAGACAGTCCCCCGGCACGCCCGCCCTTCACCACTTCCTAGTGCTTTCGCTGGGGAGAAGAATGTGGCGCACTGTCACGCTCCCCAGACTGTCAAAGGTCTACGAATGAGAGCCGCGTAGCCGGGACCAACGGCTTCACGTGCTGTCCGAGGTATCGCTGCCTGCGTGAGGAGACAGCGTGAGGAGACAGGCGTGAGGAGACAGGCGTGAGGAGACAGGCGTGAGGAGACAGGCGTGAGGAGACAGGCGTGGTGCCACGTTACGTTGATATTTTGCTATGTTTAGATTTGAATGCCCCTTCAATTTATTTCCGGCTCGACAGTGCCTACTCACACACTTGGCTGACACACCTCAAGTTCAAGATGACTTCAAGTTCAAGAGTGCAAGACTTTTGTCTGTATTTTACATACTGCTTTATGGTTAGCTTTACATAATTATGTAGTGCGACGACTAATAGAGAAGTACGGAAGAAAAAGAGATTTAGCGCCCACCACAAGTAAGGGCAGGAGAATGCTGATGATGGTTATTATAAGTAACCTATTTGTAATGATAAATTATGGTTTGTGATTTTCGTTTTTTGGTAAGCAGAGGTATAAAGAAAAGCCTCGTATCGAGTTTAAAATGCCATGTAAATCTTACGTGCTTTTGCCATAAACCGTTATTTAACCGGTACCTATATTTTTTTGTAATGATTAAGTTTGTTTGCTAGTCGTAAGCACAAAGAGTCAAGTTTTCGTGCTATACCTTGTATTTAAGTTACAGTACAGTCACGAGCACCAATATGTCAACACTTGGTAGCTTTCAATTGCGATTTTTTCGTGAAATAACGAATGCAACGCTGAAATACGACACATTACATAAACCCTTGGGTTCGAAAATGCTATGTTTGTAATAACATAAAATTTCATTTAATAATAAAGGAGTAAATCGCTTTTGAATAAAGCCGAGTGTTTACATACTTTTGCTCGTGACTGTACAAGAATACAACTACACAGAATACTCATATTTTATGGGATTACTTAGTAAAACAATGAAAAAAACTCCATAATTTAGTAGTTTCACCGCACAGATAATGTCAGTCGTGGACACCGCCATTACGACTAAACTCACAAAAAACTACAGGAAATAAGCATTTATACTGTAGTATAGAGCTAGCTACACTGTTTGTTTACTCTCATGACTTATTTGGTAAACAAACTAAGTGCGAAAATCACTAGTTTTTGCACTTTATAGTTAATACCAACGGTCTTGAATTCTTGATTTAAGTAAGAAACGGCTACAGTATCATATGTATGTATCCGTCTATAATGTTCCCACTGCTGGGACACAGGCCTCCTCTCTTGGAGAAGGGGCTGTAGTCTACCACGCGGGCAAAGTACGGGTTGGTAGATGTCATAGGTATGTCTTCGAATTTTTGGTTCTAGGACATGCCGGTTTCCTCACGGTGTTTTCCTTCACCGTTTTGAGAGCAGTGGTGATGAAATTGTTTACACAAAATAAAGCGCCTGTCTGGGTTGGAAGTTTGGAACCCACGACCTACACATGTATGTAAGTCGTTACGACTCGGCCACCACTTGCTTCAAATTAATCATTACTTGAGCAACTTTTGATTCTCAATATCCAAATCCCAGCTCGACATAAATATTTGTTTACAAAAAATACTAGAAAAACACTGTACACTTTACTATGAATTACATCACATTGATACTACACCAACAATTCGCTCACAGAATCTTACATCTGATTTAGCATCTCTGTGCAAATCACAGTGGTCTTTATTCTCATTCCAAGAAGGTTGCTGGTGGGTTGCTGCCAGAAAAGTTGGTCAAAATCATTGTGCTCTTTATTCTCATTCCAATAAGGTTGCTGGTGGGTTGCTGCCAGACAAGTTTGTCAAAATCATTGTGCTCTTTATTCTCATTCCAATAAGGTTGCTGGTGGGTTGCTGCCAGACAAGTTTGTCAAAATCATTGTGCTCTTTATTCTCATTCCAATAAGGTTGCTGGTGGGTTGCTGCCAGACAAGTTTGTCAAAATCATTGTGCTCTTTATTCTCATTCCAATAAGGTTGCTGGTGGGTTGCTGCCAGACAAGTTTGTCAAAATCATTGTGCTCTTTATTCTCATTCCAATAAGGTTGCTGGTGGGTTGCTGCCAGACAAGTTTGTCAAAATCATTGTGCTCTTTATTCTCATTCCAATAAGGTTGCTGGTGGGTTGCTGCCAGACAAGTTTGTCAAAATCATTGTGCTCTTTATTCTCATTCCAATAAGGTTGCTGGTGGGTTGCTGCCAGACAAGTTTGTCAAAATCATTGTGCTCTTTATTCTCATTCCAATAAGGTTGCTGGTGGGTTGCTGCCAGACAAGTTTGTCAAAAGCATTGTGCTCTTTATTCGAGTTGTGATAAGGTTGCTGCTGTCAGAAGTAAAACATCTGTGAACGGACTGCAGACACGTTATGACACGTAGGTACGTAGGTAGGTACGTCCGCGTGCAGTTATTATAGATGACATAAAACGCTTGTGTTTCTTCTCACTGTCAACAAGGAATATTTATTATGTAAACACATCGATCACTAATAAAGATAGTGATCGATGTGTAAACATAAGGTACAATTCCTCGTCCGGGGAAGTACCTTGTAGTTGTACCACCATACATACTTACAGGTGGCAGGGATATCGACGCGCAACATGTTACCATGGATTCATTACTTACGTGATTCCGAAACCCAGCTGATGACCATCAGCTAGGACGAACCGCGGTATATTCCGAATCCAAAATAGTGTCCATGAAGTTTCTTACTCGTTCTTCTCCATAAGGACCTTCTTCGCTTTGGAATGGGCAACTAGCTCCATCTTTCCGACTCCTTGACAGCTAAAAAGTGCATGAATTCATCGGAATAAATGCTTTGGGTTTGACAATTCAACAAAATCCATCGCGTCATTTATCTAGTCGAGCAGACGAATTTTTGAAACATGAAGCAATAGATTATGAATTTCCTTTTAAAATTATTCTAATAGAAAAGTGTGTAACGCAATTGGGGGATGCAGGTGGACGCCAACTTATTTGTCAAAAAACCTCAACAATTTGCCCTTACTATTGAACACGAACAATTCAAAAAAAGTGGCCATGATCGAGTCGGAATCGCACACGGAGAGTTCCGGACCACCGTACAATTACTTTGTTAACGGCCATACTAGAACCACACACGACGACACATCAGAGGGGCAATCCTCGTAATTTTAAGAACGTTCACAGTTTGATCTCATCAATTTGTCAAAAATACCTACCTACCTCTAATTTCCCTATATTTTGACAAATTTTAGACATTTGTTTGTCGCCGAGATGAGACTGCGACTAAATTTTGTACGTTTTACGAGAATTGGCCTTCAAGTTACCAGTTTTAGGTGACCTCGCATTGTATAGGCTTTTCGTACAATGAGAAGTCAGCTTATACTGGAATGTTATAGTGACTGAAAATTTCAAGTGTGACCTATTACGGTTCAAAAGATACAGCCCTGTGACAGACGGATGGACGGACAGCGGAGCCTAATGCTAGCCGCACACACACAATAATATTGTAAATGCAACATTGTCAAAAATATTGAACAATACCGAAATACACGACAATATTATTGTGGCTAGCCTTAGTAACAGGGTCCCCTGGGCACCCTTTGGATGCGGAACCCTATTAAGAACAATGTTTACTAAACAGTAGAAGCCAAGCATTGTTTCCTAACACTTATCAGTGTTATCACACAACGCGCGTGCAGCTGATGATATCAGTAGGAGATTATGATCGAAGCTGTTCTTATGGAAACATGCTGGACTGGAATCACGTGAAACAGCAGGCTAATTGCGTATCACACTAGCAATGGGTTTCATTTTGACAGTTCAACAATATTCATTGCGTTATTTAAGTTGTTGCGTCAGTTGCGACACATTTTTCGAACGTAGTATGATTATTCCTTTACATTTCTATTTATTGATTAGGAAATTAATTATTTATATAATATATTTAGTATATAGGAAGCAATGGATTACCAATATCCTTCGAAATGATTCAGATTGAGATTGATAGTATGTTACTCTATAGGATGCAGAACTAATCTAGGTCAGGTCTGAACCATTCCAGGTGCATAAAATAGCCTCACAATTAGATGATACAGATGTGCAGTCAGGAAATTATTTATTCATCAAATTGACACAGTGTGTTAAGCCGTAACAAAGCCATTCCATTACCACAATTAGCACAGAATGGCGACTGTGATTCAATATGCGGTCTATTTAAGTAAATAAGTACCTAGTTAATGTGCTAAAAACAGATCCAACTGCAACACAGTCGGAGTATTTAAATTTAATGTCCGAACACGGACTGAAACAGGTTATTTCGAAACCTACTCGCCAAAACTCATGCTTAGATCACATATTCCTTAAATCAAAATACCAGACTGTTATAGGAATAGTTTGCGATATTGATATTACCGATCACCGTATGGTTATGATGGGGTACAACATGCTCACGCCTTCCGATTCAAAATATCAACAACGCAAAATAAATAAAATCAATTTTCCAGGAACTTAGAGACGTAAACTGGTCTGGAGTGGTCTCCGAACTAGATGTGAACAAAGCAACCAGTGAATTCCACAACATTCTGACAAGCGCAGTACAAAAACACACGATAGAAAGGACAATTAGCCGCTCTAAATTCATCAAAAAACCCTGGATTACACCCGGACTCATTAGATGCATGAACCACAGGGACAAACTTCATCGTGATTCAAATAAACACCCCAACAACCAAACAAAAAAACTAATTTATAATCGTTACAGGAACTTCTTCACAAATATCGTACACAGGCTTAAACGCGAACACGACAGTCAACAATTAGAAGATAACAAAAACAATGTTAAAGGTTTATGGAAAGCTATCAGAAATATCAGTGAACAGTCCAACAGCAGAAGTATCCCTAATGAACTGCTTAAAATTGAACCTTCTGCACAAACTTCCATAAACATCTGCAATGATTACTTCTCCTCCGTTGGCAAAAACCTAGCCACTAAAATTCTCGCAGACATAAATGAAACTCAGGAATCAGTTATAAACAAACTACAGTTAGGAGAACCTCAAAACACAAATTTCTTTATGCTACCAACTGACGTTTTTGAAATAGACAAAATAATCACAAATCTGAGAAATGACAGTGCCCCAGGTGCGGATAATTTTACACCAACACTTATCAAACAAATAAAAAGTGAAATCATAATCCCGTTAACACATATTATAAACCTTAGCTTAGAATCAGGCATATTTCCTAACAAATGGAAAGAGGCACAGGTCACTCCTGTACATAAGAGTGGTTCAAAACAAAACCCAACTAATTATAGACCCATTTCACTGTTAGCCATATTTTCCAAAATTCTTGAAAAAATAGTCAACAAACGACTCACCTCATACCTAGATTCCAACAACATATTATCCAACAAGCAGTTTGGCTTCAGACAGGGAAAATCCACAGAAGATGCAGTAAGTCTCTTAGCCAATCTTGTAACTTCTTATTTAGATGATAATATAAAATGCATAGGAATATTCCTAGACCTAGCAAAAGCTTTCGACACCGTTGCCATTCCTATACTACTAAAAAAGCTTGAGAAGATTGGTATAAGAGGACTGCCACTCAAATGGTTCGAGACCTACCTTTCTAACAGAAGGCAATGTGTGAAAATTGGGGATACCATCAGTAGTCACAGCAGCGTAGAATTTGGAGTGCCTCAAGGTAGTGTCCTGGGCCCGACACTATTTATCATCTATATTAATGATATTCATCACGCAATTACCGCAAATGCAGAAGTCATCTGCTACGCAGATGACACGGCTATTATTTTTCATAGCGAATCTTGGGATACAGTCCGCGAAAAAGCCCAAAACGGCTTAACGAATATAAAAAAATGGCTCGACCTTAACCTTCTGTCACTTAATATTAAAAAAACGAACTACATCTGTTTCCATAAAACTATATCATCAGCACCAAATCTTCCTTTGCAGCTTCAAATCCACCGTTCAACCTGCAGAACAGCCCCCTGCACTTGCGAGGAAATTAAAAAGGTCGAATCTCTAAAATACTTAGGGGTTCTGCTAGATCAACGACTTTCATTCAGACCCCATATCACCTTAGTAGCAAAGCGAATCAGAAAGCTGATTCACGTAATGAAAATGTTACGCAAATCGGCCAACAAAAAGATCTTACACCTGGTGTATGTGGCATTATGTGAGTCAGTTCTCTGCTACTGCATTACTGTATGGGGTGGAGTCGGCATAACCTCAATGCTACAATTGGAAAGAGCCCAAAGATCAGTGCTAAAGGTTATGTACAGAAAACACTTTCGCTATCCCACAGATCACTTGTATAAAGAAGCATCAGTACTTAATGTCCGACAGTTATACATCCTTAAATTAGTACTAAAGCAACACAAAATAACAATTCAGTCCACAGAATATCAAGAACTACTTAAACAACGAATCTACAAATGTCCACTTACTGTTGTAAAAACCGCTTTTGCTCAACATATGCAAGAATTCATGCTCAGTTTCGTTTATAATAAAATTGCAAAAATCAATGACATCAAAAGTTGTAGGACCACTCAAGTTAAAAAAATGATTAAACAATTCCTGTTAGCTCAATCCTACTCAGAAACCGAAGCCTTCGTTCGAATAATGTCTTAACATATTTTACACATCACACTTTATTCCACTCATACCTTCACTCTTACACTACCTCCCCGACCATTTCATACTGATAAATTCTTACTCACACATTCTTACTTTATCATTCTCTTGGACGTATTCTTGCAAAATTCCAAATAATACATTTACGACACACCTTATTTCAAACAATTGTTTTTATGATTATATTAATTTTATTTTTCAAGTTTATATTTTTGATTTTGTGTTTACGTTAATTAATTCTATTTTGTTGTGTTTTTTCTTAAAACAATATGTAACAAATTTTACAATACAGTATCGACCATGATATTTAAAATTATTAAAAACTCTCAAGGACTCCACGAGACAGGCTCGACCTAGTGTGGAGTCCACAAGTTAAAATATAAAATTATGTTTCCCCTGTAAAACTAATCTTAGGAGTAATTTATTTGTACATACTTAGATGAAGGAAATGTAAGAAAACTATTTGGTCAATAAACGATTTATTATTATTATTTATTATTATTTATTAACTAAAAAGTACAAAACAAGGTCACTCGTCCAGCAGTGGATTCGTACCCAGAGACCCAGACACTCCAGGCAGGCGCTTTACTTTGTGTACAGACGCCAGCAGATCAAGCTACCCGAAACTATCAAATTTTCCCAATCAACCTTGAACCTTAATGCTTTAACGATAAAGTTAAAAATCTATTAAATAATTTTGACAGATTGTAGTAGGTTGATGTGCTGGGCTGTACACTACGGTGAAGGAAAACATCGTGAGGAAACCGGCATGTACTAGAACCAAAAAATTCGAAGACGTGATATCTACCCACCCGCTTGGGCCCGCGTGGCGGATAGCAGCCCACTCCCTCTCACAAAGAGGAGGCCTGTGTGACTGTGTCCCAGCAGTGGGAACGTTATAGGATGACTATGCTTATACTGATGCAGTTGGTGGCATCAAATCTGAGATTGAACTTATGTCCACCTGCCAGTGCCACCGACTGCATCAGAAATGTGAACTTGTTTTGGAATTTTTAGATGCAGTTGGTTTTTTTATGCACTGCATTTAGGTAATATCGTCACATTACGTCCTTGCACGGATGACAGAGTCATTCTAGTTCAGTGACTGTCCCGGCGCGTATTGCCGAGCAAGCATGGATGGCATTTACATAAATACACGATGAGTTCCACGCCAGCGCGTCCTCGCCGAATACCAATATCAAGTACAAAGGGTAATTCACTTACCCGGATTTACATAATCACGCCTATATTTCCCAGTTAGTTAGGCAGATGTATGTAGCACATGGAGCATACGGAGTAGCGTCCAAGGACAGAAAAACGAGGTGTCGGTCGTCCGGCGGCGAGAGGGCACATGACATTGTAGCCATCGCGGGCTAAACCTGGACGAGGCTGGCACAGGAGCGTGGCGATTGGCACCAGAGCAGAGAGCCCTATGCCCCGCAAGGGGATGCAGTCGGGCTGTGCGTGTGCATGATGACGATGATGATCCAGTACATGCATATTTACCAGTTATGTTTAATTCCCCCCCGTGTACATGGGACTCAAACACAACGAGTAACATGTGTACTCAACTCAAACTCAAAGCAAATATTTCAATTAAACCAATTACAGGCACTTTTCAATTATCAAGGAGTCGGTCAGTCAGAAAGATGAAGCTAATTGTCCATTCCAAAGCGTAGTAGGTTCCTATGGAGAAAAACGGGAAGGAACCTAGAACATACTACTTACACTTTTCTGCTAACCCCTTTACAAGCGTGATGTTATGTGATATAATGTAATACATTGAGTTCTTATAAAGTCGTAATAACAGCTGTTAAAATTTACTTGTTTGTTTGAATAGATCCAGATTCTAATACCAACGCAGTTATTTCATTAGTTATAAATGCATGAATGTCGCCACTCTCGACGTCAACACGTGCAGGCGATCACCTTATAAACAACTTGTATTGCACTTATAGGTACGGACTGTGCGAAGTAATGTCATGTGTATAAAAGTGTGGAGTAGATACCATTACAGAGGCTAAACTTTTAACAATTGAATATCATCCCGAACGAATTTCGGTCACGGTCAACGGATCAATCTCGACGGAAACGCAGTACCTATTCAAGAGATATTACACAAGTGTGTGCGCAGACACAGAAAGAAAGAAAGAAAATACATTTATTTAGCACAGACTAAAAGACTACACCACCAGACACCAGACAGACGTGCGCTCCATCTTTCCTCACTCCCGTAGTCCGACGAGACGGTTATACGACACGACCGGAGAGAGAACAAGGGTATATCATTCGCTACCTTAGTTGATCCAGCGCAGCGCCTGTAGTGCAATTCTGTAAATATCTCACAATGAAAACTAAGATGAAGTGAACTTGAAGTGAGTGGTTTTCATTGTGAGAATTTGAAGCGGTGACCATTTACCATCAGGTGGGCTGTTGGCATCGACCTAATAAAGTTCAGCCTCTGTAGCATGCTTACTCCGGTATTCCCTCGTATAGATGTCGTAAAAGAAATATTATAAGTTTTACGTTAAATTAAACATGACTTATTGTAGGAATCTCTTTGTGTGTCGTAGGTATCGGCTTCGAGATTGTAATATTATGACTTGCAGCTTGTGCTAAACACTTAGTAGTTCGCAGCTTGTGCTAAACACTTAGTAGTTATTAGTAGGGAAGTTTAAAAAAAAATATTATGCGGTTCGGACGAATTTTTTGAGGTCATGCTTGGTAAATTAAAAAAAATATTTCTTTGGGAAAGTTGTTTAATATGATGAGTACAATCATGTGTAGGTCACTATATATGCCACTAAATAATTGTAAGTATATTAGCTTAAACGGGTTCAAATTCAAATTAGCTAGCGAAACTCCGCAGGCATGATTGGTATCGAAATCTAAACACGAGAAAACACACATTTTTCTCAATTACTTCAATTAACTACAGTACCCGTGGTCAGTAACTACTCAGCTATGCATCCAGTTAGACGGAAGCCGACCCTAACATAGTTGGGAATAGGCTGGGCAGATGATAACCAGTGGTCACTAACCTCAGAAAATAAAACATCGAATCTTTTTTTCTTTGTAATTAAATTGATCCTGTCTGTTATGTAAATATTATCTTGTCTGAAAATAAAAACAAAATATTTTTTAAATATTATCTTAAAATGAATAATAGCATTAATTATTGTAAGTAGTTCTCGTGTTAAATGTGTCGCACTGAAAACGTCACACACTCCATATTTGTGTCACTGTTTTTTTTACCGACTTCAAAAAAGGAGGAGGTTCTCAATTCGACTGTATTTTTTTTAATGTTTGTTATCTGAGAAAGTCAGAACTCCGTTATTTATAAGCCGATTTGCAGAATTCTTTTTTTAATTGTAAGGATATACTTACTACTTTTTTCACTTTTTTAATCATCTGCATTAAAAGTACCTACATAATATGTACTCGTTGGAGATGTGAAGTGAGATTGAAGATTTTTATAAAGAGCCTGGCAAACTTATTGTCGCGCCATTTTGTTTTTTTTTTTTTAATGGCTGCTACCCATGAAACCTATATAAATCGATTGGTGTCCTCAATGCAAATAGAAAACATTACCGAGAGACCTAACCCCGTAAAGTGTTACGTTTCCGAGATATTATAATATAGTTTTGAATAAACGTTATTCTTCACTCACTAATGCACAAATACACAAACTTACTAAGATGAGAGAGTATTTGCAAACGACCGTGCAACCTTTAACAGCACTTGCGATTTGCGGAAGCATGTCGGCTTTGTGACGCTCATAATCATCGTCCTCCCCCTGCCCTAGTCCCAAGTTACTTGGGGTGGGCGTAACGCTTTCTTCTTCCATTCTCCCTGTCAACCGTCACGCTATCATTCACTCCCTCCTCTTTTCCCTCCCCTTTTCTTTCCTTTCTATTTCTCTTCCCTTCTCTTTCTTCTTCTTCGTATCACGTCAACGCCGGCTGTCGCTGAAATCCAGCGCTGAGCCTGTCTCGCATAGGGTCGTAGCATTCTGCTGATCGATGGCCGTTTTGCGTGGATGTGACGCATGTTTACCCCAACTTATTCTTTTTTGTATTCTTTCTCTGCGTCATGTTTACTGCAAATAAAAGTATTTTCTTTTACAATGCATCCATCGGTCTTTTGACGAACATCAAAGCACACAAACCTCAAACGTACATACATTTAAGTAGGTATACGCAGTGCCTCGTGGAGACTATTCCAATGCCCCCCACGTGTTTCCTTATGGCTGTACAGCGTACAATTAACGATCGCGTGGGAATTATCATATGTCCAGTATTGACTGGTGAACGATGAATATAGTCAAGGACATGGATGACATGGCAACAAAAAACAAAACAAAAACAAGACGCAATGAAAACCTTAACCAAAATGATTATAATCTGATTCGCGAAGTGTAGGTACCGAGCACATCCACGCAAGCAAATGGGCTTGAATTAGTAGGAATGTTCTTTGTTAAGTCAGGGAGGTGTGAGCCGGACTACAAAATGGGCTTAGGACACGCTAAATATATTTGGAAAGAACATACAATACTGAGGATTCTTTAAATAATGATGTCCATTGTGGAGGTCGGCTAGGCAGTCGCGTCATGTTCATTCGTTAATTCAGCTACATTCGTTAGACTGGCACCCGACCAACATTAGGACGAGACGGCAGAAGGTGCTAGCCGTGCTCGGTCCTTTCTCTAACCAGATATATAAGTATATGGTTAATTAACTAAGGGACGATTTTTCCAACGCGAGATAATTCTATCGAAGGAATAATTTTGAATTTTTGGCAGTTCTTCCATACAAAATCTGTGAGACGTCAATTTTATTCCACGAATAAAAATTATCTGTCGAATGAAAAATCAGCCCTTAAACGAAGAGACCAGAATTCAGTAAGACCACAGAATAGAAAAAAACAAAGTAGTCAGTACTCGTCCGTTTCAATAGCACAACAACTTTCAGAAAAAGTTCGTCTTTGTCTCACGTCGTCTCTGTCTGTGTGACAGTCTCTTTCTAAAGCTCGATGTGTCACATTACTCGTAACTCCTGGGTACTGTAGCTAATAGTTACGACATATTAAGTAACGACATCAAGGAAGGAAAATGTTTCATGAAAACTAAGTTCGTGAGAAGACGCAGATGACGCGTGACCCGAATGTGAATGTGTTACTACTTCAGATAAATTATCTAGTAGTAAGATAAATAACTTTATGATGGAGCTTGTCCGGGGAAGTACTAGACCACCACCATCAGTACCTATTTCTGTCGCCACGTGTTGTGTTCTGTTTTAAGGATATCACGGTATGGGTGTCCGTGTAATAGCTGTTCCAAAAGTTAACACAGCCTGTCCAGCGGGGTGATTGGGTAACACACCAACAGTGGCAATGGCTTTCATTTTGACAGTTCAACAACATTCATTGCGTTCTTTACGTTGTTTAACAGACAAATTGTTCGAACATATGAAGCAATGGATTAGCAATATCCTTCAGATGGTGCTTGAAAGTATGTTACGCAATTAGGGGGGTATTTATGCACATGACACATTTCCGCTTTGTCTCTGTGCCGGCAATTGAATAGATTCGACTTTGACAGTCTCTTTCCAAAGCTCAATCCTACTATATTTATATCACATCACACTAATATTATAAAGGCGAAAGTTTGTGAGTGAGTGTGTGTGTGTGGGACGTGGGTGGGGGTGTGTTTGTATGTTTGATACTTCTTCACGCTCAAACGGCTCGACCAATTTTGACGAAATTTGGTATGGACGTAGCTGAAACTTTACTTTTTATCCCGATATTCCGACCGGATCGAAACTTATGCGGGTGAAACCGCGGGGCGCAGCTAGTGTGTCATATTTCCGCCGGGTACTGTCTGAATATTTGCTCCTCGATGACGTCATGGGATGCCCGCAGATAAGGAAACACACCAACAAACGGTGTGAATTACCGCGCCCGCCATGACAGGTAGGCATGCTGGGTGCCTGAGGCGTCACTGACGTAGTACTCATACCTATGGGTGATGGAGTGACTGTCATCTGTTTTTTGGTTGACTTTCCCTTTTCATTGAGCGTAGGATGTATGTAGACGAATGATGTATGTAGACGAATGTGTCTGTATTGCTGTGACCGTAAAAACCCGAGGTTTTAATATTCTGGATGCCTAGTTACTTCTGCTTTGAGTAGCTCTAGGAGCAGTGGTGGCCCAGTGGTGATGGTCGTCCCTTACAAGTGGTAGGTCGTAGATTCGAACCCTGACATGCGCTTTACTTTTTGGATATTTTTTCATCACCGCTGCTCTCAAAACGATGAAGGAAAACATTCTGAGGAAACTGGTGTAGTCCTACAAAAATTCGAAGACACGTGACATCTATCAACCCTGGGCCCGCGTGGTGGATTACAGCCCAGTCCCTCTCACTGAGAGGAGGCCTGTGTCCCAGCAGTGAGAACGGCTGATTATGCTTTTTATGCAATGAACTAAACATCCAACTTCTTACTAATCGTAACTAATAATTTATAAATGCGAAAATGACTTGGGTTGCATGTTTGTTACTCAATCACGCAAAAACGGCTGAACAGATTGGATGAAATTTGGCACAAAAAAAAAAAAAAAAGTAATTGTCAGCCTGGCGGGCCATCATTTACAATCAGCCTGACGCTATCAAGTCAACACGCATGCCGCCCGCGTGCTGTGGCGTCCCTCCCGCTTACCGCCCACAGTCAGACCCGCATAGCATCGCATCGCTTCACCTGAACTGGTAAAACCTGATCCGATCGCGACCGCTACGTTTTCCTGTTCCACATACAGTTGTGTTCTGTAGTATGGACGTTTATCATCATTCAGAAATTTTATCTTAGACATTATTGACATCGGTAAAGGAAAACATCGTGAGGAAACTTTGAGTTTTAGTAGTTCTAGATAATACAATACATTATAATAAACTAAATACGTTCGTCTATTACATGGGATTTAAACACATCTGCCTAACGCTTCGTAGTTGAAGAATTAGTCACATTTGTCACAATTAAATACCTAATATTTTCTTACAAACATTTGTAATAGTGGGCCAACTAATATGTCATTCTCTACAATCAATTAACAGGTAACCGCTAAGTGGTTTGAACTAATAGATACTATTAAACACTAGTCTATTATGACGTCAGCTCTATGTTGTTGTGAATGATTAGTACCGGAATTACATAGAAATAGTTAACTTAATAGGAAAATACTCAAATTATTTGATTGAGCTGTTAGAAAAAAGTACCGGAATCATCCGTATTAAACTAGCAAATGAAACCCATTGCTTTTGCATGGGTTTCATTTTGACAATGCAACAACATTCATTGCGTTATTTACGATGTTCATCAGACACATTTTTCGGACATATGAAGCAATGGATTTTCATTATTGTAAGTGTGTTACGCCATTAGGGTGCTGAGACGACGACTAATCGAGAAGTATAAATAAATATAAATAATAAATAAATATCCCTGGACATTTCACACAGCACCATTTGTCCCAAGCTAAGCAACCTAATGTGTTATGGTAACAAGATGGCAAGATGGAAGTATGGAGGAAAAAGACATGTTGCGCCGACCACTAATACATTCGGATAGGGGCAGGAGAATGAGAGTGTACTACGTGACACCGAGGTTCGGTTACCGAACCTCGGTGTGCCTCTGACGTCGAAGACTTATATTATTACTTGTCGCACAAGCGTGCATTCGAACTATCGTGAGTCGCACGCAGTACAGTTTTGTCGCACAAGTGTTATTCGCACATCCATTTGTCGAGCTCCCGTGGTACACTTGGAGAATGATGATGTAACCGTGGTTACTTAGGTGAAGTGAGCTGTCAATAGTGTCAGTCCCTAGCATCAGGTGGAATGACAGCTCACTGCAAGCTCACTTCACTTAAGTTTTCACGGTAAGGTTTTTAAAGAACAGACGGGCTTGTTCAAGTGTCCGTCTGCTGCTTTTATTAGAGACCTCAGTCAAGGCTCTGAGAACCGTCTCCGCGTCGCCACAATGACTCTGTTCTTGTATGAGGATAGTTCCCGACTAAAACAATACTACGCGAGTGAAAGAATAGGCCTCGCGTGAGGTCAGCTGACGCGACGATCTTATAAGGCTAATCAACTCAAAATTAACTGCCAAAGCGCATTTTTGTCGCGATTCCAGGGTTATTCCGACACTAAAACTTGTTCATTATGATGAGTACAATGACCCCTTTTCAGGTCTTCAGTTATTTCAAAAACTTATAAGTATGTGGGTACCTAATGTTTTATCTGAGTTAGGTAAATATATTTTATGTATTATTATTTGACTAGTGGTCGCAAGCGCTACTGCTGAGTGCTGAGCAGGAGGTCCTAGGTTCGATTCTCAGATTGACTGACAAATTCCTGAAAAATTACTGAAAAATTGATGTCAAAAGTCATCAACTTTTCAGTAGGAGCCACGCGGTTTAGTTTCGGGTCTGGTTGATGGCAATAAGCTCGAACCCTATTACATGGTGAAATATGGGTGTAGGTACTGTAGGGTCCACCTCTGCCTTACCCTACGGGGATTACAGGCGTGATGCTGCGTTACTTATCTTATCTTCTGTACCCTTGAAAGTTCAAACTGAAATCTAATAGCAAATTAACTGTCCTTAAAGTAAAGGCCTGTTCACACGCACTACAGTAAGCATTCATTGCGACAGTGGCGGCCATTCTCACGACATTGACAGAGCGCGGGGATGTCGTGTGAGAGGTCGTTACTATCAGACGCGCAGTGTCGCAGTGTCGCAGTGTCGCAGGGTGTCAGCACGTGGGAATTATGTAACTACTACATGGTTACGTTACAACAGTACAAGGAGATTTTGGCAAATTGCCAAAATCATTTTAAAGGATATTGCTATTCCATTGCTTCATATTTTCGAATTTGTCAGCTCTGCGCTGATATGAATGATAATTATTGTATACATGTGATATTTATTCATTTTAGATTTGTAACTATACCCTGTCCATTAGGTAAACCGTTTTTTGACAGATGTGACCTGTCAAAATGAAAGCCATTGCTACTGTTAGTATATTACAACCACAATATAAGTCTGTGATTACAACAATGACCCGCCTGTGCTACGCTGGACAGATTGAGGTAATAATTCTGTTCATCAAAATATGACTAAGTACCTACAACCCTCTCCAATTACCCTAGTGAATTACTGTTTCATGAAACACATAAAATAATTTATTGATTATGATTCTGTAAATACTATTTGTCACGGTCGCGAATCATATTTGCTCAACCTGCAACCTGACACTGAGCTGCTAGCACATTTTAATTTCACGGACTACCTTAGCATAAGCTTAAGTTCGAGAACGATGCCCACGACGCGAACCGCGCGATGCGATGCCGATGCATCACGCCTGTGTTCCCGAAGAGGTAGGCAGAAGTGAAAAGAATACCCAAACAACGCCAGTTTTGTTCAAGTCATCGAACTCACCGAGTATTAGGCTTCAAACAATTAAAAAATCATTAAAACATAGTATCTATTAGCCCGCATCTCCTAATTAATCGCTGTGTGACTACGAGTCACCTACGGGTTCGTATTTTTATTTACATCACATGACATCACGCCTGCACTCCCCGAAGTGTCTGTGTTAGGCAGAGGTGTACCTGTAGTACCCCCACATTTCGCAAGTTATGTCCATGTCCCATGTATTAGGAAGCGATCCTTATATTGCCTAAAATAACGGTGTTTTCGATGTCGACTGTCGACGTTATTTTACGCGCGGGTCGATCGAAGTTTAAACTACGCTTGCCGCGGTCAGTTCCTAGATGGGTGAGTATCCATGTATGCTCATATCAAACCCCTCCGCGCCTCAGACAGCACGTCACGCCGTCGGTCCCGGCTGTCATTCGTAGATCTTTAGCAGTCGTCAAGAGTAGTTACAAGCCCAACAGTCTGACAACCAGTCTTACCAAGGGGTATCGTGCTACTCAGTAACTGGGTCGTGAAGGTCTGATAGGCAGTCGCTCCATGTAAAATACTGGTATTAAGCTGCATCCGGTTACACTGGAAGCCGACCACAACATAGTTGGGACAAGACAGGCAGATAGATTTATATTGAGCCCGCATTTCTAGAATGAACTTCCTTAGTACATGCATGTCATGGCGCACTACGCCCCCAGTCGACAATGATTCATGATGTCACCACCGGAGATTCAACTGTCTATTTGTTATTTTAAGTAGCGTAAAACCCCCGCTCTACCATTTATTTCAATTAGTAGATAGTCTTAGAATCATAACCGCAGCACGACCTAGCTAAGAGCTAGACTCATCAATCATTTATCGACACCAGCAGTGTTAGTTTCCGTACAGTCATCGTTATGTGAGACCAGCATCTATAATATCAGCCGCTCCTCACACACACTGCAGGGCAAGGCCTTCCTCACACACACTGCAGGGCAAGGCCTCTCACACACACTGCAGGGCAAGGCCTCTCTCACACACTGCAGGGCAAGGCCTCTTCAGCTCTTCTCGTACAGAGAAGGCTCGCGCATCGATCAGCACGCTTGCTCAAGACGGGTTGGCAATCTAAGACTTATAAAAAATTATAAGTCAATTTGACAGTTCAACAACATGTTTCGAACATATAAAGCAATGGTTTAGCAATAGCCTTCAAAATTATTCAAATTGTGATTGAAAGTGTGTAAGGCAATTAGATTAGACTCCTCGATGATCGCATAGACATGTGTCCTGCGCTAGTTTCCGGACGGACACCAGTATGTCTCAATACCCAAACATCACAATGTCCGCTAGAACCCGTCAAACGCACTGAGCGATGACCGTAGCTACCTACGTCAAAGTAATGTTTGTTAGGGCGCTAAAATGACGCGTTTGACTTGTACATACATACCACTAAATCAATCTGCCTGCATACATACCACTAAATCAATCTGCCTGCATTTTTTCAACTATGTCGGGGTCAGCTTCCAGTCTTACCATATGCAGCTGAATACCAGTATTTTACATGGAGCGACTGCATATCTGACCTTCATAAACCAGTTAGGTAAGACAGAAAAAATATTGTAACAGAAGAGTCACTCCAACCTCAAGCAATTCAAATAAATAAATCAAAGCATTCAATTTTTAAGTGGCACCGTACTACAAAATTTACACATAGGTAGGTTTTCTAATCCATTTGTTCACATTTTCATCAAATACTTGTAGAACCAACCATAAACCATTTCATGTACCTATGTAAGTTGAACTCTATTTCCAATTTGCCAATAAACATTTACCTACCGAGAGCGCTAAAATGACGCATCTAAGACTTCCTTGTTTTACAAAAAATAAAAGTGTCGAAAAATAAAAATGCATTAAAACCCTAATGGTCGCCTTATCAAGCACTCCGAGACGTTTTAAATTAAATAATAAACAACAGGTGTTCAAGTTATTGTTATTGCAACATTCTTTTATTGTTGAAACATGAATTATTACTTGTTTTATTGAAAAGATGATTTCTTATTAACACATGTTCACTATAGACATTTTAAGATGTTTTATTATTATTTGTTTGCAATCTGTTTTATTGTTACGGAAGAATTAAGAGGTTAACGATATTGTGTAAAAAGATATAACAAACAAAATTGCTAGTGGTGCATTGTCTTATAATTATGCTGTTAAAATAAAATATGTTTCGTGTAACATATTCTCAGACAAGCAAAAGGCTTTGTCTTGAATTATAGATAATTATCAGCTTCCTATGTTTGTATTTATTTACTTTTAAGCTACTTTGTTGGTCTTGTGGCCTAAAGGGGTCTTCCCAGTTTAATTCCCAAGTCAGACTATGGACTCAGAAAAGGGCCAACCCAAAGAAATGTAAAAAAACAGCCTACTTATTTATATCTATGGGCCAACCCTTTTGATTTTTGTTTTCTTTTAAAGTAAAGACATAATTATTTACATATTAGATAAGCTGAAATAATAAGCTCGAAATTTACATTTATGATTCGCCAGCAACCAGCATCATCCAACCATAACCAGACAAGTATTAATTAATACTCTTAATACTTGTCCCAATAATACTCTTTTGCACATCTTTTGTATATACCTACCAGAAAATACATAACAATGCACAACATTACATTATTTACATTTATTAAGAAAAATCTCTGAAACTGAAACAGCCTGTGGGGTCATTGCGTAAACCACTATCAGTAGCAATAATGACTTTCATTTTGACAGTTCAACAACATTCATTGCGTTTTTTACGTTGTTGAGCAGACACATTTTTCGAACATTATAAAGCAATGGATTTAGCAATATCTTTCAATGTTACAAAAGTCTTGGAACGTCACCAGATGTCACCTATAAGCCTATGTATATAAGTGTGAAGTAAATGTTACTAAGTCATGTCTTTCTTCCCTCCCACAGTGGCGCTACGCAACAGTAAATGTTACTAAGTCATGTCTTTCTTCCCTCCCACAGTGGCGCTACGCAACAGTAAATATGTTACTAAGTCATGTCTTTCTTCCCTCCCACAGTGGCGCTACGCAACAGTCCCAGAGCGTTTGGTGACGTTCCTCAGCGTAGTCCTAGCGATGTTCAGCTCACTGGGGACCATCGGCGGCATCGTAGTGTACGGCGAGCTGACAGCACTGTTCGTGAAGAGACATAGCGCTCAGTTGGTGACTCCTGACGCGTACATTCTGATGACCTTCGGCGGAGGACGCATGGTGTGAGTACTACACTCTTATTGTATTTAGTTTTATTTTATTATTGGGCCCGCGTGGTGGATTACAGCCCACTCAGGCCTGTGTCCCAGCAGTGGGAACATTACCTGTCGGTTGATTGTGTTATATCAGTTATATGAGACTAAGAAGACCAACATCATCATCAGTCTGCCTTTTTCCCAACAATTTCGGGGCCGGCTTCTAGTGTGGGTGCAGATGAATACAATGTGTTATGACTTTCACTGTCCACAAAGTAGACACAATAGTTAAACAATCAACCTGAATCATATGTGATTCATGGGGCAGGGAATGGGTTAAGGTGACTGACATATTATTTGAAGAATTGCCTAAAATAAGTAGCAGTGGGTTGCTGAAAAGTTCCGGAGTGGTGACCACTTACCAAAAGCACCACTTACTGGGTTATACGATACCCCTTGGTAAGACTTTCGGGCTTCTGACGATCCGTAAGGACTGTCAAAGATCCACGAATGACAGCCGGGACCAACGGCTTAACGTGCTTTCCGAGGCACGGAGGGGTCTTGGTATGTGAAGATGGTCACCCATCCACGGATCAACTGCGGCAAGAGTGGGTTAACTTATCGATCGATACGTGCGGCTGCAGTACTTAACCCTTGATTCTAATTTCCAGGCCCGCAGGTAACCGCTCGCTACACATGGATGCTCTAATAGAAGACAGTAAGGCGTTCGCCTCAGCCAGCGCGGCCATCATCGTGCTGCACATCATCTCCGCGGCTGCAGCCGTGGCCATGATACAGTGGGCCGCTGCGAGAATGGTTAGTTAATTTGTTTATTTAAAATTTTCGCACACAAAAAGGTACCTACAAAGGCGGACTTAAGGCCTTAGGCATCCAGGGTAGCGGGATCGTCCGAAAGGGTTACCGCTGCCCTGGAACAGAAAGGGCTAAGGAAGGAACACTGGTGGGTTTTAGTCAGTAAGAGTCTGACACTCCCTTCCGCTCTACCCAGAGCGGGAGGGGTCATTTGATGATTTCCCATCCAAAAAACAGGCCTTAGGCATTCTATTCTAGTTTTTAGTTATGTCGAAATGCAATCTCAAATTGTTTATTTATGCAACTACTTCACAGAAATAAAAGTGTTGTTCTTTCCATTATAATATGTAATGCTTGTAAAATATGATAGCGAAACAAATAAACAAGTCACTCTGTTATTAATTACCGTATTAAGTACCTACCCCGACCAGTTACTTGACATTCTTGGCAAAAAATATCGTCATAATTATTACATTTTATTTATTTGTAAAGTAAGGCAAATTCATTGACAAGCGAATGGACACACTACGCAAATTTGACGTGTTATATCCATTTCATACAACTGTCAAAATTACACCTGTGATTTGAATATACAGACAATTTTTGTAGTCAATTTGCTTAGCAATTAATTTCCTTGACTTTACAAAAAAAAACTCATAAAAAAGGTTAAAGAAACAGTATTATTATTCAAGACACTTAAAAATTGTCTACTTATGAATAAAAATCGTTTTTTATGACCTGACAAAAGCTTTCCACATTCTACATAACACCAACTAGGTACATTAATTAACATAGAAACCACTATTAGGTACGTTACATATTATGTAACTATAAGCATAAAACGATATCATAACAGGGAGATCACTATTTAAAATATACTTGAAACTAACTAAAATGAGATGCTAAAAGACGTGATTCGTGAAATCAAAAACGTCAAAGCCTAAAGATCAAAATGGGAGGCCCGAGGGGCTCTATTTTTGGTCCCTTACTACCTAAGTGTTTTCTCAGTGCGGGCTCGCTCTTTCTCATAAAGAAGTGTGTGTTAAAGCTGTGGGAAGGTTTTATACTGATTATAATTATTATGTTTGTCTGCAGGTCACTCGTCTCCGGCTAAGCTTGCTGCGCTCGGTGCTCAGTCAGGAGATCGCGTTCTTTGATACTAACACCACCATGAACTTTGCGTCTACGTTAACTGAGTAAGTTTTATTCGAATATACATTACGTTAGATCTCGCTGAAGAGGTAGGCAGAGGTCAAAAAATCCTTCGATGTGTCAGTTATGTTTAAATTCCATGTAATGGGAGGGAGCCTATTGCTAGACTGCCTTGTTAGTCTAGGAAGTCTGCAAACGCAACTGCTACGCTTGGGTCCTATACGGGTTCGATCTCAAGGTCGGACAGTAATATTGGGTTCTTTTAACCAGGAATTTCTCAGTAGCATCTCCGAGTCTGGATTTCTAGGTAGGCCTACCTGGAAATGGACTCCAGGATTCAGCTGAATGGAAATAGGCTCGCCCTTTTTTGCATGTAATTAAAAAACATAAGTGGCGAAATGTAAATGTACTATACACCTTTGCCTTTCGGAGAATACATGAGCAATATTATGCTTCCGTAAATAGTTTTGTTATTTATGTGTTGTTAAACATACTTATTAACTTGAAAATTTGCAGAGACATGGAGAAGTTCCGCGGTGGCGTTGGCGAGCACGTCGCGATGACTGCAAACCTCGCGGGCACCGTAGTGTTCGGAGCTGCTCTGGCGCTGCAGTACGGCTGGGAACTCACTCTGTCGGGGCTGGCGGTGGTGCCCGTGTCCATTGTAGTCGCGGCACTGGTCGCTAAGGTGAGGGAGATGCAACAAGTTACTACTTTGTGGTCATGTGCAAAGCACATTAAGACCCAAAAATGATTAAATGCATCAATTATTTGAATATGACAGAAACGCATGATGTTTTGAAAACGTTTAGCTCTAAACGTATTTAGTGATTGGTGATGCAAGCGTGCCTAAGCCGTTGGTCCCAGCTCGAAAAACTTTGGCAGTCGTTATTACCCGTAATGACTGCCAAAGTTTTTCGAGCTGGCAAAGGCAAGATCTTTCAAAGGTTTTCAGGAAAACCAGTCTACTATGTGGTATTGATGCCACAGTCTGGGTTCTAAAGGTCAGACAGTAACTCCATGTAAAATACTGGTATTCAGCTGCATCCAGTTAGACTGGAAGCCGAGAACAACATAGTTAGTAAAAGGCAAGCAGATTATGATGAGAATCCTCGTATTATCTCAGTTTTTATTACCAATCGGAATAAAAACTAAGATAATGCAACAAGGACACAAAATTCGACACAAGGAGGTCTATATGAGGAGGATAAGATTATGAAAAAATCAAAGAAACGATTATCCTTCATCTCGCCCCCTAATAGTCACCACCCCCTTCTAGCTATATGACTAGTGAGACTTCTACTGCTGCTGCTGGGCTGATAAAGAATTCGAAGAAGAAGACCAAAAAGAATATTCGTATGAGGATGATGTTAAGAAACTTAATACTAATAACATTTCACCTTGTCCACAGTACCAAACCAAATGTTCAACCAAAGAAGTAGCAGCGTACGGCACGGCAGGACGGGTCGTTGAAGAGGCCCTCGCTAACATCAGGACAGTGAGGGCGTACGCCGGCGAGGACATCGAGGTGGACAGGTCAGTTTACAAATAGCATTCTTGTTGCAAAAAAAAAAATCTTTTAACCGTCAGTCTGGCGATGACAGATGGCGGGATATTTTCAACTTTCAAAATTTCGAAATCATTGTTTATCGACCGAGTTAAGTGCCGCTCGTTTATAGACAAACAGTTAAACATTTTACCTACCGTACGACACTACCACCATGTTCTGCAGGACATTTACATATATGCTTCACGTACCTACAGTTGTCGTACACAGGAGTATGATCAATCTTTAATCTGTCACCAGATCTTCTACACATACAATGAGATCCGATCATCAGATCCATTCTGTAGAAAAATATGTGACGCACACTGTACAGCTGTACGATCCAAAAACGATCATGTCTTGTTCCTAGGTACTCCACCTCCCTCTCCGCCGCCTCCCGCCACGCGCGCTCCCGCGGCGTGTGGTCCGGCGTGGGCGCGGGGCTCGGCTGGCTGCTGACGTACGCGCTCAACGCCATCGTCTTCGCGTACGGCGCCATCCTCTGCGTCAGGGACATGGACCTGCCTGTTGAGGAACAGGCCTACCATCCGGGAGTAATGGTCACGGTACGTGGGTGAATTTGGTTTCATTCGTACTCAGATTTTAATTATTTTTACGTCCGTAATTTGACTCGCAAATAGTTTCTTGACTGTAGACCTCAAGTCAAGTGATTTAATTGACTGGTCAATAATTTTAAAGACACCGAATTTTGTGCTAATTATGCTCTACACTCTACACTAACACTAGGCGACACCTAAATTAATGCATAAATAAAAGTGCGCTGAAGGATTTTACACTTTTAGTGCTAAACCGAGCGTTGAAAATCCAACAGCACGCTTTACTTTACGCCTAGTGCCCTGTGTTAGTGAAAACGGACATTAGCCTTTTTAAATCGATTTAGTTACCTAATTAATTAATATCCTGTATGTCTCTCTCCAGGTCCTCTTCCTAACGTTCATGGCAGCTCAGAACGTGGCAATGTGTCAACCGCACCTCGAAATGTTCAGCGCGTCCCGCGGCGCCGCGCGATCTCTCTACCGGCTGTTACAGAGAACTTCCAACATCAACGCGTTGGACAGGAAGGGCGTGAAGCCTGATGCGTTCAGAGGAGATCTGACCTTTGAGAATCTTTACTTCAATTATCCGTCGAGGCCTGATGTTAAGGTATGTTTTTTCTCTTTGATAGAACACAAAGTTATGCAGTCATGGAAAAAGATGGTTAAATAATTTAAATTGTCCAAATCACAACTGCCATTCTTAGTTATATTAAATGGCTGTAACATGGTAAAACATGGTGTGTCACAGTTAGCTAAAAACGTAAAAATATAATATAACATATTTCCCTGGTTGGACACAATAAAAAACTTAGCTTATTTGCTATCTGTGTCTGGCATTTTTTTCTTTGATTTTTCGTATGTAATGTATTTTTTCTGTCCTAGGTCCTCCGCGGTCTTTCCCTACGTGTGCGGGCAGGAGAGACAATCGCTCTGGTGGGCGGCTCCGGCTGCGGCAAGTCCACGCTCCTGCAGCTGTTGCAGCGCTTATACGAGCCTGAGAGCGGCAACATCACCGTCGACGGACACCAGCTGAAAGCGCTGGATTTACATCACTTTAGGACTAGAATTGGTATGTTATTACTTGGGGGGTCCCTTCAAATGCCTGCAGTGAAACTAACGATTCCCTTTCAACAACCCTTCTGTAACAGGCGCCACTTTTATATTTCCTCATTCTCATTTTTTTACTCTATCCTTCCTCGACATTTATTCATCTACACAATTGTTTTTTCATCAGTTTTCTCCTCACAGCCCTACCTACCAGTCTATTCTATATGAAACTCATCGTGAAAACGTAGGTGAAGTGAGCTGGCAATACTGTCAATCCCTGAATGTCACCTCACCTAAGTTTTTACGGTGAAATTTTACAAAAATGTAGCACTACTGGTCATATGGTGTTACAAGGTACTCTACGTTTACTTCATCGATGTATATTCACAATATGTTTGCCCTATGCGCAGGTGTGGTGGGACAAGAGCCGGTGCTGTTCACGGGCACCATCCGCGAGAACATCGCATTCGGCCTGGATGACATCAGCGACGAGGACGTCATCGCTGCCGCTAAGACCGCGCACGCGCATCAGTTCATCACCAAGTTGGCTAATGTGAGTACTAAAACACAGACAGACAGACAGAGACGATCTACTTATAAAGCCGAAATGTTTCTATCCCCAGCATCCTAATTGCGTAACACACGATCAATCACAATCTTTGCAGGATATTGCTATCCCATCGCTTCGTAATATGTTTGAATAATTTGTCTGCTCAATAGCGTTAATAACGCAATGAATGTTGTTGAACGGTCAAAATGAAAGTTATTGCTAAGGTTAGTGTGTTAATACACAATAACCCAGCAGATCGGGAACGCTCTTTTTGGATTTTCTATAAAGGTTTTTTTTACCAACCCGGTTTCTGGATACCTATGTGCTCCATATATGGCAAAAGGCTCGCCCCTTGTTATATATGACTTAAACACAACTAACCGAATGTGGTTGTACTCAGCCACCTCAGCGTAATGCTATACTAATCCTCCTTCAATTCCTCAGGGCTACAACACAATGCTAGGTTCAGGCGGCTCGCAGCTCTCCGGCGGTCAAAAGCAGCGCCTGGCGATAGCTCGCGCGGTACTGCGGCGACCGGCGATACTTCTGCTGGATGAACCTACGTCTGCACTCGACCCGGCTGCTGAGAGACAGGTATGTTCTAATGCAATGTCATCATCATCATCTTGCCCTTCTTTGTCATCATTATTTAGCTAAATGATGTCCACTGCTGGGCAAAGCTTCCCCCGACCGGCCCTGGCCTAATCCGAATTTAAATCGATTTCTTCCATACATTTTCATTAGTCGTCATTTCCGAGATTTCCACTTTCTTTTTAGCCATTTAATTGTTCACACAATAAATCCATCGTTTCTTTGGTCTCTACTCTTAGAGCCATTACACTCAAAACATCCAAAACGAAATGCTCTTCATTCGTACGAACGAAATTAATGCTGATTTTAATGACGTCACATCGAGGTTATTCTCATGTCTACTTGTTGTACTTATTAATTTTCTGAAAACGAGGTGAATATTTTTTTGTGTGCTTAACATGGATTTCGTATTTCTATTGTCAGTGTCCAATTTAATAGTTTAAGTATTCTTATATGGACTTTTTGACCGAATTCATTCTTAAATGAACCATTCTCACCAGGTCCAAGCAGCACTCGATGCAGCGAGCGTGGGCCGCACCACCCTCGTCGTCTCGCACCGCCTGTCCACCATCGTCAACGCGACACGCATCATATACATGGAGCAGGGAGCCGTGCTGGAGCAGGGGAGCCACCAGGAGCTCATGGACAAGAGAGGCATGTACTGGAAGCTGCAGCAGGAGGATATGACCAACAAGTAAGTGTATACCACCACCAACCATCGTGTACATGGCTGGGAGCCATGCGAGGGAGTTTTTTTTCCTAGTGGTCGCAAGCGCTACTGCTGAGCATGAGGTCCTGAGTTCGATTCCCAGGTCATGCAGTGTCATTGGGTTCTCCCATCAGAAATATCTCGGTAGCAGCGCGGAGTCTGGATTAGTATCTGCTTGATGGCAATAGGCTCGCCACCTGTTACACGTAACTGGCGCAATGGCCACTTTTCCCCCTTTTAATAAGGTTAAAAGTGTTCCACCGCCAGTGTCCACGATGGTACACCTCTGCGTAAACCATCGGTGATTGCTTGGAAAGACACTTTTCTTTAATTTTGCATTATTTTTATACCTTTGCCTTTCCCATCGGGGTATACAGATGTATTGCATGTTATTAATGTTTTAATTAATTTCTAGGAGTATCGCCACCACACTGTCTTCAGAGCCCGAACAGGATGACGATGACGTCACCGGCGCTGACGAAGTAAAACAATTCATTCGGTGCATCAGTCGGCAGTCTACTCGAGGTAAATTAACATCACATAATAATGACAAATGTTGACCGACTTCAAGAAGAAGAGACACTTCTGCATTCGGCGAGTTTGATTGATTCGTGTTTGTTTTCATATTTATGTAAGTCAGAGAAAATGACTGCTAACTTAAATTAGCCGTAGCTGTCATTTTTAAATGGTATGATGGTTCTTTGATGGCATTTAAAAGGAAAATTGACATAGTTGACCGTTGACGTGATTTTTCTTGGAATTGGTAGAGAAAGCCAAATTTTATTAACTTTGGTTGAGTTAGATATTTCCAAATCATCTATTTTGTCGATGTTATCATATCACAACTCGTGATTCTTGCAATAATGCCTGAGTGTGTTTTTTTTAATATACCTTCTTCGTTTTTCACCATAGAGTCGCTGCACCGCTTCGCGCGCAACTCTGTTCGCATGAGTATTGTATCGTCTGCCCACGTGCCCTTCGGCGCTGCTGATGCCCTCAACCATATCGTGAGTATCATCATCATGCATCTGCATGATAATAATCACCGAAACAAACTCAAGGCTCACAGTCTCTTTTAAATCTTAAAACATCTAATCTAGCTTAAAACTTTTTGTATCACTTTCTACTCCTGTTATATTTACTAACAACAACTTTATGATGCCATTGGCTTCACGACAATAACCACACCCTTACTCCTTCAGGAACCCGACGACGAAGAAGAGGAACCTGAACAAGACAAAGAACCCTCAGTCTCCAGCTGGTCCCTCCTAAAGCTCAACGCTCCCGAGTGGCCGCTCCTGACCGGTGGAGCGATAGCCTCCCTGCTGATCGGCGCCTCCATGCCAGTGTTCGCTCTGCTCTTCTCGCAGCTATACGGAGTGAGTATATTTGTATTCTTTAGCTCAACCAGCTCAACATCAAGAAGGTGCAGTTACAAGGAAAGTCTGTCTCACCCCTATGAATGACACAGTCAGAAACGACACTAAACTTGACAAAACCGAAATTTTCTTAAAACTAGGAACACTACTGATGGCAGCGTGTCCGTGGTTGTAACAGACAGACATGCTGCTGGGTTTGTTGCGTAACTTTTTACAGAAGTTTTTGCGGTTCTTCAGCCTTATTTGAATAAACTTTTTTAGGGGGTAGTGTTTCTAACTTTCTACAGATAAAGTCAATCGTAAACACTTTTACTTCATTTAAGACAGCACCTAACTTAATTATCTTCTTCCAGATGTTCGCGTGGTCAGACAAGGCAGCCATTCTCTCCCAGTCACAACTCTACGCGAGCTTGTTCGCTGGAGTGGCGGCTGCATGCGGCTTGGTGACCTTCCTACAAGCCTGGCTCTTCAACCTGGCCGGGTCACGGCTGACCGACAGGCTCAGACAGATGACGTTTAGAAACTATCTCGTGCAGGTGAGGGAACAGTTCTCGTACATAACAACATGCATAAGGAGAGGAGCTCGTGGCTAAGTAATAATAGCCACCCCGGTCGATCGAAGGTTAAGCTACGCTTGCCGCGGTGGGTTCGTGGATGGGTGACCACTTATTAAATAGCGAGACTATCGAAAAAAAAATGCAGCTCAATAATTTACTAAAATGCTAGATCTAACATGATCTTTCCGATAAAAATAAGTTCTTAATAATCTTTGCGTAGTAAAGTTTAGTACGCTTAGCAGTCCATCTCGAAATCTCCATTTAATCAAAGTTTTTCCATCAGGAACAAGGCTGGTTCGACTTGTCCAAGAACTCGGTGGGCGCGCTGTGTGCGCGACTGGCTACCGACTGCGCGGCCGTGCAAGGAGCCACTGGTAACTTTATATCCTAACATCATTATTTCATTATAACAGTACCCAGGTATTTATATAAGACATCCAGCTTTAGACAGAGACGACACTTTATAAAGAAGAACTTTATCTATAACTCGTGCCATAATAACGTCCGCGTACTGTATTACACTAAGCCATCTAAGGCTATCGATACTGTGATACCTATAAGTACCTTTTCTCCTGGCAAAATTATAGTTTCGAACAGTTTTTCATCTAATAAAATCTGATGTTTTATACCACTGCTAAATATCACAAATAAACTGTAATCACCTACAGTGTTCGTGATGAATATAGACATGGAGTTCCACAAGGAAGCATTCCACCTTTTTTATTTTAATTATAAAAGATTTTGAATGAGCCTGTTTTTACATTGGGGTGATATTTTTTTTGCGTACGTCTGTTAACTGAATGGTAATTTATAATTACACTAACATCTATATTTTTATTTAGGTACTCGATTGGGCACGATGCTACAGGGCGTGAGCACGATGACGCTGGGCGTCGGGCTCGCCATGTTCTACTCCTGGAAGATGACCCTCGTCAGCCTCCTGTCTGTACCTTGTGTGAGTATGCTTCTCTTCTCTTATGAGTCTTGGAAAAGCTGCAAGAAAACATGAAGTCGACACGAACAAAGAACGACATTGTTTGATAGTAGTTACAAGTTAGATGCTGCATCTAACTTGTAACTATTAACAAACAATGTCGTGAGTGTGCTGAGTACCTACTTAGTCAAATCTTTTGGGTCACTTTGATAGATCGATGCAGTCGATAAATAATTGATCGGTACAGACGTGTGACCAACAACGTGATGTGTGTCGAAGGTGATCGTTGGGAACCCGGTTACCATGCTCTATACTGAATCAGTTTAAACGTTTTCTATAACATTAGCACGTGTGGTACAAGGTACGTTCGTATTATGTTCAGTCAGGAAAATCAATTGTTTATCAAATTGTCACACTACGTCACTTTCCATGTTTTAACCAGTCAATTTGGTAGTCAATTTGATTCCCCGATTTTATATTTCCCCACAATTCCATGTGTGTACCATCTAACGCAGTGATTATATATTTTAGGTGATGGGTGGCATTTACCTGGAGGGCTACGTGAACAAGCGCGCCGAGCGTCGCGAGCGAGCCGCGCTCGAGCACGCGAGCAGAGTGGCTACTGAAGCTGTGCTTAATGTGCGCACAGTACATAGTCTCGGTAAGTCCACATTATCAGCTTATAATGTTTCCACTGCTCGGACTTAAGCCTCCTCTCTATGAGAGTAAGCCGTATCCACCACACGGACACAGTGCGGGTTGAGATCAGATAATGTCTTGCAATTGTTGGTCCTATGCATGCCGGTTTCCTCATGATGTTTTCTTTCACCTTTTATGTTTATTTAGTTATCATGCTTATTTTCTTTAAGAGTCAGCTCTCAACATCTTCGATAGGTAAAAAAATGAGTGCACATTAAACATTAAACCTCTTACAAAAATGACAAAATATTGAAAAGGTATGATTATGGACTTAGCGTATTGCGTTGCGGTACACCTCACTACAGTGAGTGAAATAAGTAATGTTATGTTTACAAGTGCGCACACAACGTACGCACTTGCGCACTATAATATCTCCGGCGCCCTTGGCTAGTCTGCATGTGATTTTCCTCAGAAACAAAAATTCGGTCAGGAGTGTATTAATTATTATTACCAAACTCACTCTCCTCTTTTATCAAGTCATATTTCTCCCCCCCAGGTGTAGAAGAAACCATCCTCGAGCGCTACGCGCGCTCCCTGCGGGCCGCGCAGGCGCAGGCGGCGCCCTCGCGGCGCGTGCGCGGCCCGGTGTACGGCGTGTGCGTGTGCTCGCCCACCATCGGCTACGCCGTGTCGCTGGCCTATGCTGGGTATCTCATCGCGAGGGAGGACCTGCCTTATGAGTACGCTATACTGTGAGTATCATGCTTTATTATGTTATTGTCGCAGGCCAGCAGTCGAACACTTGACATATCGAAGGCAGTTTATGATTAAGTGATGATAAACTGACTTCTCGTCGTGCTTCAACTTTATTGGTTTAGATAAGGTGAGGTTAGGCTTCTCCGGATTCTATCTTCACAAAAAGCTAGCTATATAATCAGAAATCAGTTCTAAGCCCCTCTTTTCCTCTTCAGTGTATCAGAAGCCCTGATCTACGGCGCGTGGATGTTGGCTGCAGCGCTATCGTTTGCTCCGAGCTTCGCGGCAGCGAGGCGGTCCGGAGCCAGGATACTCAACGCGCTGCGGAGAGAACCTAAGGTCATCACCGAAGGAACTGCTAAGGATGAGGCGGAATGGGTAAGAAATAATATTATGTATTACGTTATTATAAGCCCAACTTACAACCGGCTTTTGAAAGACTTACAAGAATTCGCTAATATTATAATAGGCTCTTAGAAACGGGGGAGTTTGATAAGGGAAGTGGAGCAGTTTTCAAACAGAGAATTTACACATTTACGCACCGCTCCCTTATGGGTTAGGCGCGCGTTTTTCTGAAGCGGAGATGTAAAAGAATCGACCATCGGACCGGTGTCTCTCAACTCGTGTTGGTCGATTCATGCACGTTTTCGCTCCGCTCCGCCCGTCTCCGCTTCAGTAGAAATTAACCCAAAGATTCAAGCTCGCGCATTAATTTATTTTAAGATTATGCAAGTTGCATTTTCAATTTCAATAAAATCTATGTAAATCCCATTCCAGTCTGCAGTCGGTGAAGTGAAGTTCTCAAACATATCGTTCAGCTACCCGTCCCGTCCCAACGTGCCAGTCCTGCGCGGTCTGACCCTGCGTGTACCTCCGAAGGCGACAGTCGCGCTGGTGGGTCCGAGTGGATGCGGCAAGTCCACGCTGTTGAACCTGCTGATGAGGAGCTATGACGCTGATAGTGGGACTGTGGTGAGTTTTACGAATATATATTTTATGTTATATTCATTATCAGCATCAGGTTACAGCAGGGCCGCAGTGCAGTGTGGATTATTTCCAGCAGTAGAAGCACTCTCGTTACACTCAAAACACAATTACGATCATTCTACGGCAAATTCGGGCAACCAATTGGCACTTTAGATTGCTTTTACCAACCAATTTTTTACTTTTTTTCTAATTTTGGGCTTTTGTTGGCTGCATTCTGGTATTGTTTAGTGCATTGATTAAAAATGTAACCTGCACAATACTTGACCATTATCTAAACCACTTGTGCAAGATTAAATAGGTTTCTTTCTTTTTTTATGTCGAGTTAAAATAAATGGTTGGATTTTCTTCAATTAGATTCACTTGTTTAGATCTTGCATCCAAGCTTGATAAACTAATACTTCGGTGGAATTGTAATTCTATGTTATAATTATTGCCATTTCATTTTTTGTATGCCACGAGTTTCTGTAAAGTACCTATAACGCCTCACTCCCTGATTAAGACGATCTTTAAATATGTATACAATTTTATTTATTTTACCTTCCAGATCCTAGACGATAAGGACATAAAACAAGACCTAACCCTACCCCGCTTGCGCACGCAGCTCGGTCTAGTACAACAGGAACCCTCGCTGTTCTCGCGCAGCATTCAGGAGAACATCGCGTACGGAGACAACGGCCGGGAGGTTCCTATGGACGAGATCATCGAGGCCGCCAAACAGGCTAATGTGCATAGTTTTGTTACTGGACTGCCTATGGTAAGAGCAAAACTTGAAACGACTACTAGTTATAGACCTTTTTTTCATGGTAAATTTTTGATCAACATACTAGATTTATTTGATAAACATAAATAAATGCATAACAAACAGTTCGGTTCTACTAGGGGTTGTTTAACGATGTTTTAAACTGTTAGAACACATTTATAATTAAATGCGATGCTTTAAGCATCGTATGCGATTTGGCCAAAGCATTCGATTGCATTCTTCATGAAACATTAATCAGGAAACTACACTACTATGGGATCCGGAACGCCTCTCTGGTCTTAATTCTTGAATAATAGGATTCAGAAAGTTGTTAATGTTAACAGGAAAAGATATCTCGGATATTTTATCAATTAATTGGGAGTCCACAGGGCTCAATGCGTGGTTGCGTGGCCCGTTTTTACATGACATACCTTTCCACATTCTCTTTCTAAAGCGCGATGTGTTATATTAAAGCCAGTGTTTATGCCTCGTTTATATGGTTGTTGACGATACTATTTGCATCGTATAATATGATATAATTTGTACGTATAGTCAAGGTTTTTATGCTGTATCTTCTCTCCCTCAGGGCTATGCTACAATTCTAGGCGGCGGCAGCGGCTCGTCACTCTCAGGCGGACAGAAGCAGCGCCTCGGCATCGCGCGAGCACTTGTACGGCGTCCTGCGCTACTACTACTAGATGAGCCCACATCTGCACTGGACGCTACCAGCGAGAAGGTATGGAATCCCATCACCGTACAACCTTAGATTTCGTTTACCTTAAACTTTAAAAGCGGTCATCTACTCATCATTATGAATAGCTTTTATTGTAGGACTAAAGACAAGTATTGCAAAAATATTACAGGTTTTACAATACACTATAAATATACATACTATTTTTCAAATCCGTGTTCACGTAAATCTACATAATGGTTGCATAACGCGAATATTACGCGCATATTCTTTTACGCGAATACGATAAAAAATATGCATTGTACTACCTGTCTGTAACCGTATCACATATGATCAGCTGGTCGGATTGGTCTTAACATCCAAGCCGGCGGCAATCAGCCAGTTGCAGAAGGCAGATCAGACTGATAGTAACTCTTCCCATACTATACATAATTTGACAGCTAACCGCTTTGAGTATCACAATCTTCACTACACATTATTCCCCCTCCTAAAGCCAAACTAAACTTCCCAATTGATGTCGTCACCTGCCATCCTCGAACAGCTGGACACATTGATCTTAACATCTAAGTTACGTAATAAACAATTCCTTTGCTTACAGACGGTGCAGGCAGCGCTAGAGGCGGCGGCAGCAGACAGGACTACTATCATCATTGCACACAGACTCGCGACCGTCAGGCACGCTGACATCATCTGCGTCATCGATAAAGGTAATATATAAGCTGGAATCACCCAATGGGACTTTAACACACGGTTTCCGAAAAGCCAAACGACAAAACTAACCTGTTAGGAGTACCTAGTGTGGCTGAAAGGGTATAGTGTAGTGTTGCCCAGATACAGGGTTGTGGAGGTCAAACTAACCTGTTAGGAGTAGTGTGGCTGAAAGGGTATAGTATAGTGTTGCCCAGATACAGGGTTGTGGAGGTCAAACTAACCTGTTAGGAGTAGTGTGGCTGAAAGGGTATAGTATAGTGTTGCCCAGTAACAGGGTTGTGGAGGTCAAACTAACCTGTTAGGAGTAGTGTGGCTGAAAGGGTATAGTATAGTGTTGCCCAGTAACAGGGTTGTGGAGGTCAAACTAACCTGTTAGGAGTAGTGTGGCTGAAAGGGTCTATATAGTATAGTGTTGCCCAGTAACAGGGTTGTGGAGGTCAAACTAACCTGTTAGGAGTAGTGTGGCTGAAAGGGTATAGTATAGTGTTGCCCAGTAACAGGGTTGTGGAGGTCAAACTAACCTGTTAGGAGTAGTGTGGCTGAAAGGGTATAGTATAGTGTTGCCCAGTAACAGGGTTGTGGAGGTCAAACTAACCTGTTAGGAGTAGTGTGGCTGAAAGGGTCTATATAGTATAGTGTTGCCCAGTAACAGGGTTGTGGAGGTCAAACTAACCTGTTAGGAGTAGTGTGGCTAAAAGGGTATAGTATAGTGTTGCCCAGTAACAGGGTTGTGGAGGTTAAACTAACCTGTTAGGAGTAGTGTGGCTGAAAGGGTCTATATAGTATAGTGTTGCCCAGTAACAGGGTTGTGGAGGTCAAACTAACCTGTTAGGAGTAGTGTGGCTGAAAGGGTATCGTATAGTGTTGCCCAGTAACAGGGTTGTGGAGGTCAAACTAACCTGTTAGGAGTAGTGTGGCTGAAAGGGTATAGTATAGTGTTGCCCAGATACAGGGTTGTGTAGGTCAAACAGGCAGTCGCTCCATGTAAAATACTGGTATTCAGATGCATCCGGTTCCACTGGAAGCCGACCAACATAGTTGGGAAAAGCAAAAAGGAAAAGGCAGGCAGATGATGATGATACTCATGAATTTATGTATTGATTGGCAAATCAATCAAGTTTGAGAAATAAGGTGTGAGCCCCACATTCGCACGAACTTAAAAATATCGCGGCCTGGATTTTCAACTCTTAAGGTTGAGCCGAGCGTTGATAATCCAACAGAGCGCACCCCAGCACGTAAAAAAACACACTCCGATTTTCAACTCTCGGCGCTAAGCTGTGCGCTGGAAAACCGCGGGTAAAACACGCCATTGCGTACCTGCGGTTACTTTACATTTTGCGACCCCAATGATCAAAACCTGAGTTCCTAATCAAAACACACTAAACGGTATTTCTATTTAACATACGTTACACTTTCTTTCTTTGTTACAGGCGTGGTTGCAGAGAGCGGCTCACACGACGAGCTGGTGAAGCACCGCGGTCTTTACTGGACGCTGTTACAGCAACAAGCCCCCGGCGACGCGCACGCAATGTGACGTGCAATGTTACAAGCACCTATCTGTGATGTAGCGCCACGCGTTGCGGGTACAAATTGACTGATTTCATGTAGGTAATAAATTGGCTTAATAGGATATGATAGCTTATAAAAGGCTTAAAATCAAACCCTAGAACTCAAATTTACACGAGTCAAATTAAGTTAGCTGGCAAAACTTCACAGATGTGAAGGCTATCGATATCTAAGATACCATATTTCAAGTTACTGCGAGGACGAGGTCAACGACTGAACTAATCACTCAACTGTCCAAATGTAAGGGTACTATTATAGGTACACCTCTGCCAAACCCTTCAGGGAATGCAGGCGTGATGTTTGTTCTGTTATGTGTAAAATCAGTTTTTTATTATTTTTTATTATTTGGTATACCGACATCATTACATTACATATAAAGAATTAAAACAGAACTATAATTTAATAAAAGTACATATTATAGGTATATACAGCATTTACTACAAAGACAACAACGTAAGTAACTACGAAAACATGAAAATACATACTAAATATATGAGATAACGATACCCATAACGTCTGCGGAGTTTCGCTAGCTAATTTAATTTGACCTTTTATAGTGGTTGATCACAGCTGCGTGTATCGTGTCACAGCACAACGCTTGGCGATACACGCAGGTGCGGAACTAGCATTATGCATACGATCCATATTCTAATTCTTAAGATGTGATAATAATAATAATAAATATAAATAAATAATTCTACTAGCTGTGAATATTATCTGATAATTTATGATTAATTATTTGTAGAATAATAATTATTATACATACCTATACATACAGGGTTTTTGAGATTTGCTTGACAGACGCAGACCATACATTTGACAACAAAATCAATGGTACCTACATAAACTTAAAAAAATATCTACCGGTCTATTTTGTAAAAAAAAACTTAGGTAAAATGAGCTTGAAGTGAACTGTCATCCCATCTAATCTGACAAGCTTGACAATTCAATTCAAACTCACTTCACTTACGTTTTAACGGTGAGATTTTTATAGAATAGCAGTACTTGTGTACAATAAAGTAAATATAAATAAATAAGATAATTTGGTAGCATCACGTGACCCTGTATCATTAAGATATTAAGTACATAATCGCTATCTCTTGTGTTCACTAGCTCGCTAGGCGCGAGGTTTATGTAGATTTACTAGTTAGGTACTATTATTCTTAGGTAAGTTTCTCAAAACCAAATACCTGTTGATGCATTTGTTTTGTGAAGTAACTTTATATAAGCCAAGAATATACATAACTAACTTGTACAACAAGGTATGCAAGTATTTAATCGAACCTCTAATCAGTTCCATTTTGCGCTCCTAAAAATAGTTGCTCACTGCTCCAAGTTCTAACCTAACCTAATCCACAGATTACTAAATAGTAACTACGTCCTAATCCTTCAGGGTACCCTATGTTGGCTACTGCGACCAACTATGAGAATTTTAGAGGATCAGTTGGGAATTTTAGGGAAAACAAAAACTTTTCTTGTTACTTTCATTTATTTTAAATGTATTTAAAAGCTTGAAATTTGGCACACAGATAGTTAATAACCTGGAGTAACACTTATGGTACTTTAAATCCGCGAAAAATACTTAGCATCAAGAAATATGTGCATTATTGTGACATATGCTTGCAATTACCAACAGAATACTTTTGTACAATGTTACTGGCTGAATTCCTGGCTTATTAAATACCTAGTTGTGTGATTGTGAATCTTTTGTATTTATTGTATGTTTAGCACTGTAGTGAGCTGTCCGAATCATAGCAAGGTTTTAGCTGAAGGCACGTGTCCCAACGCGGACGAGGACGCGACTAGCTGTAGACTATTTTATGACAAACAACTCGTTTTGAGTTGCTGGCTCCACTCGCTTCTCGCTGATCGCCGGCGTAGGACAAATGCTTTATTTAACTCGACAAAAAATTATGAAAACTTTTTTTTTACAATTTAACCAGTTAATTTGCTAAAAAAAATGTTTTTAAAGGAAGAATTTTGACAATAAATGACCATATAAAAGAACTGTAGCAAAATAAAAAATCATATTTTCTGGACAGCACCGTTAAATGTAAGTTTTATAAGTATTATAAATTAAATTAGATACTAATTTACTTTAAGTATTCAAAAATTATATAAATTTTAAGAATTTATGTAAAACAAATGTGATCATTGCAATTATAATTATGTAAGTTTCTAGAAGCAAATAAAAACACTTTAAATATACTTCAAATTTTGTTTTTATTAATTCAATATTTTTTACAATTCTTCGCCATTGTGTAACATAGCTGATGGCTGGTTCAAAACATATGGGTTGATAGCTGGTTCAAACAGTTTTCTCTTCTATACATACATAAATTCACCCCTTCTCCCCATGGGGGTAGGCAGAAACTACAGGACGCCACCTGCTGCGATCCTTACATGCTCCTTACGCCTCGCCGTTGCGAGCACTACGCACCTGACCTTTCTGAAGAACCTTCCTCTCTTCTATACTTCCAATTTTTTAAATCTTTAAATACTATTGAAGTGTCTGTTTGTTTGTAATGTCAAAAGAACAGCTTGTTACCCTATGCATATGAAAGTACCTATACAGTTCTTATAACAAAAATCATTTTTTTGCATGTGCTAGCGTACACAATAATCGGCTATTTAATTAATATTATTTGCAGGTCGCAACATTGTTACTTTTAACTAAATAGTTAAAAGTAACAATGTGTGTGTGTGTGTGTGTGCTACAACTAAAAAGGATTAAATAATCCTTTTTAGTTACAAGGTTACGATACACCTTGGTAAGACTGGTTGTCAGACTTTCGGACTTCTGACTACCCTCGTGATACATGGGTGTCTCTTTCTAAATTTCAAAGTGTCATATTAATATGTCAGACAGATTATAACATTTGACTAGGAAAGTTATACAGGGTGGCAGGGACATCGACGCGCGAACTGTAACCATGAGTTCAGCGCATGGTTTCGTCGGTTTTTAAAAAATAAAACTTCTGTTTCATAGAAAAGTGCAATACCTAAGCGGTCAAAGTGTATTGAACAGCATTTTTTTTTTTTAAATAAAACCTGCCGACTGAAATTTAACCGTAGGGTTCAGAATCATGTACTGAATCCATGGTAACAGGCTGCACGTCGATATCCTGCCGCCCTGTATTTTCTTTGGTCAACAAACACGACATAACATCACGCCTGTACTCCCGGAAGGGTTGGGCACAGGTGTACTATACAGTATACTATATAATACACCCACATTTCGCCAGTGATGTTAAAAAAAAGTTGAATATTTTAATTTGTCTCCTGTATTCCTCAACCCGTCTCCATACTGTTATCGTCCAGCCTCACAAGTTTAGGTTGTAGCACAGTGTTATGCATGCCGTCTATCTGTATGACCAGCGCGTTCTGTCGGACGTCCTTCGTGCGTTGGAAGTCGACCGACGTTTGTGGGACGACCGATACCGGTTGGACGGCGATCGAAGGATTGTTTTTAATGTCCGAAATGCGTTTGACGCCGTCTGTCGACTTTTGTAAGACATTCGACGTGCTTGGGATACCTGATGACGACTTTTGTCGGATGTCGAAAGTGCGTTTGACGCCGACTGTAGACTTTGGTAAGCCATCAGACGTACCTGGGACACTGACTGACAACTTTTCTTGGATGTTTAACGGGCGTTTGACGCCGTCTGTCGACTTTTGTAACACATCCGACGTGGCTGGGATATTGACTAACGACTTTTCTTGGATGTCTTTCGTGGGTTTGACGCCGACCGACGACTTCCGTCGGTTGTCAGACGTATGTACACTATCGACAAACGTCTTTAATAGGATGTCAGCCGCGCGTTTGGCGCCGACTGTCGAGGTTTGTGTGTCCGGCGTGTGTTGGGCGCTAACCGACGACTTCGGCGGATTATAATCACGTTTGACGATCAACAATTGTCGGTTGGGTTTCTTCTGTCCCACAACGGTGTTGGAGCTCCGGATCTGTGGAACAAGTGATAAAAAGCATTATTTAAATATAATGTCAATAGTGTAACAAATTTAAAACTTTTAAATTAAATTCTAATCCAGAATCTGTTCCATACATTTACATCTAAATGTACTACAACCTTCTGCCGTCTTTGGGGAATACAGACGTCACGTCACCTGACGTCATGTCACAGTACGTCATCTGACATCATGTCACGTCACGTCATCCGACATCATGTTATGTCACGTCACCTGACATCATGCCACATCACGTCATCTGACGTCATGTCGCGACACGTCATCTGACATCATGTCGTCTCGTCGTGTCACGTAACGTTATCAGTAGACTAATTACCTGTATCCTCCGCACGTCTATTTTCCCGCCGCTACTACTGCTCGCTTCCCAGCCACACTCGCGAACGAAGCTCCTGAGAGCCTCGAGCTCAGCGCGCAGGTTGCTGATCCTCCTGTCCCGACGCCGCACGAGCTGCATGTAGCTGTGCAGCTTCAGACGCTGTTTCCCGCAGCGTACAACCAGCTTGTTGATTTGGTTAGCTTGTATGCGAATCTGAAATTAATCAATAATACACTGCTACAAGGAGGTTCCGTGCCTCGGAAAGAAAGCATGTTAAACCGTTGGTCCCGGCTGTCATTCGTGGTTCTGTGACAGTCGTTACGAGTCGTCAGAAGCCCGAAAGTTTGACAACCAGTCTTACCAAGGGGTTTCGTATTACCCAGTAACTGGGTTGTGGAGATCAAAGGCCAATTGTCGTAATTTAAAACGTTCAAAATTTAGTCGCAGTCTCATCTCTGCGACATGTCAAAATGTAGGAAAATTAGACGTATTTTTGACAGATTGAGATCAGACTGTGAACGTTCTTAAAATTACGACAATTGCCCCTCAGCTGCATCGGGTTAGACTGGAAGCTGACCCCAACATAGTTGGGAAAAGGCAGGCAGATGATTATGAGATGATTATTATGACATTGCTACGAGGAACGATGACCAGTGGTAGCCCAGTGGTAGTGGCCTGACTTACGAGTGGGGGGCGAGGGTTAGACCCCAGGCAGGCACTTTAAATATTTTCATCACCACTGCTCTCAAATATATTATAGTTCCGACTTTGACCACTGGCCAAAGGGGTTCTTATGTAGCGTTTTATAGATAAACAGAATTTACCAGGTTGTAACAATCGTTCCCTGCCCGAGACAACTCTTGCTTGAGATTTAGCGGCAACGGCACAGTTGGCTCTTCGTCTGCCCTGGTCTCTTCCACCGGACTGGTCAATTCCACCGGCCTGGACTCTTCCACCGACCCGGAGTCTTCCACTGGCGTGATCAATTCTACTACCTTGGTCAATTCCACCGCCCTGGTCTCTTTCACCGGCCTGGTCACTTCCACTGACCTAGTAACCTCGACTTCATCCACTCCGATCTCCACTTCCTCAACTTTCACGTCACTCAATGGATCCGGAGCGTTACTCAGCGGAACCTGCGCGTTACTCAGTGGAATCAGATCCTCACTCGGCTGCTCAACGTCACTCGGCTGATCAGCGTCGTCAGCTAATGAAAGCGTTTCGTCGCTCTGTGGATCTTCTTCCTCCTGCTTGATGAGATCCGCTTCGGATTTAATGTCCGTTATGACTGGGTTGAAGTCCGCACCGTGTTCTGTTTTCCCTTGAGACTTCAGTGGTGGACCTGACGTTACTTTTATCTGGAAAAGATTATTTATATGTTCTTTAGAATGATTTTCATGAACATTCACGCCACCAGTCCGCGCCACTTTGACAAGGTCTTTTATTTCGACATAGCATAATCAGCCTATAACGTTCCCACTGCTGGGACACAGGCCTCCTCTTGGTGAGAGGGAGTGGGCCGTAATCCACCACGCGGGCTATTTCGACAATGAATATAAAATATATGATGACGCTCATCATTATTTTTATTAATTCGTTCATTATTAAATCACGACTAAAGATTATAGGTGGTTTGAAAGAAATCGTCTCGTGCCAGTCGTTTTGCAGGACAAAAATTTTACATACATACGCGAAGGTGATACTTAGAGAAAATATATTATTGTCTTATTCAACCTCGCCTCGCCTTGGACTCGTTGGTCTAGTGGTCGCCAGCGCAATTTCTCAGTGGCAGCCCGGAGTCTGGGTTTATGAGAGAGATTGATGGCAATTTCGCTCGCCTCCATTACTTGAGACTGATTAGGCAGAGGGGAGGGCAGGACCTTTGCCTAACTCTTCGGGAAGCATGGCTGGGTGCTATGTTATGTTCTTGACTGATAGTCGGTTGGTTTATGGTGACATAGCTCAAGCTGGGACTGGGACTGGAGCAGTCAAACACTGCGGGGTACTTGCATAACACACTATCAGTAGGACTGACTTTCATATTGACAGTTCAACAACATTAATTGCGTTATTTACGTTGGTGAGCAGACACATTTTTGGACCATATGAAGCAATGGGTTACAAAAAGCCTTTAAAATGATTCAGGTCGATAGTGTGTTACGCAATTAGGGAGCTGGACTTGCCACTCACCGGCGTACAGGGCAGCGCCGAGCCGCGCGGCCGCAGGGGGGCGACCGGCGCGAGCTGCGTACTACACTAAATTAAAAATTAAAAAATAAGTATCTCTACATACAGGCTGGCAGGGACATCAACGCGCTACCTGTTACCATACATTCTGTACATGATTCTGAAGCCCCCGTTGAAAGGCTTTGAAGGTCTGTAGCTACTGTCGCGCCATTTAGAAAATGGCGGCCACGCATGAGACCTATCTAAATCGATAGCTGACATCAATGCAAACAGAAAACATAATAAGACCTAACCCCGTAAAGTGTCACGTTTCCGAGATATGTATTAACGTTCAAAGTTGATGATTGAGGCACGTGATCATCTACAAACCCCATTTTCGTCGGAAATGTTAAAAAAAATTGGTTTCATACGTTTTGGCCGCGTAGGTATCGCACTTTGAAATTATTATTTTTATTGCTAAACGGGCATGCTGTTGGCCTCGATCACGCCCGATGGAAGGCGATGGATTAGGTCTATGGTGGAACGAGCGTGGCCGGAAGATGCCTGCCGGTCGATTCTGTAAAAATCTCACCGTGAAAACTTAGGTGAAGTGAGATTAGAGTGAGCTGTCAATAGTGTCAATCCCTAGCATTAGTTGGAATGACAGCTCACTTCACCTAAGTTTCCACGGTGAGATGGTTACAGAATCGCACTGCTGTTCACTCTTACTTTGAAGGCAGAAGGGTTAAATGTGAAACAGCAGTTTTTTTTTTTATAACCGACAAAAAATTTCAACGTCAGCTACGTCTAGAATCATGTGCTGAATTCATGGTTAAAATTTGCGCGTCGATGTCCCTGCCTCCCCGTATGATAAATTAAAGTAGTTTTTTGTGTCTGTCTGTGTGACCGCGTTGCCCTCAGAAACTGCGCAACTGATTTGGATGCGGTTTTCCCGCGTGGCCTACTTGGAAAACTTTAAACATACTCCGCACCAAAGTAGGCCGCAGCAAGGACCACCTCCACAAGTGGGGGTTCATGCAAGGCTCAGACCTCGGGTGTGTATGCCGCGTGTCTCCACAGACAATGGCTCGCCTCCCATCTTGCACCGCATGCTCCGTCACCTGCACACGTGCGGACCTAATAGCTGCGTCAGCGAATCCTATACGCGTAGCTGAATTTAGAGTCAAACAAATTTAAAAAACGATATACATATATTTGTTATTTTTGCCATCGACACGCTAAGAAGATTCCGGAAGGTTCATGTGGATCTGGCTGCCCACGTGGGGAGACGGCGTGAGGTTATGAGGTAAGATAGTTACCGATTCGACGGCCCGCGGCCTTCCTGTACGCGGGGTTTGTTATGAGGTAAGATAGTTACCGATTCGACGGCCCGCGGCCTTCCTGTACGCGGGGTTTGTTATGAGGTAAGATAGTTACCGATTCGACGGCCCGCGGCCTTCCTGTACGCGGGGTTTGTTATGAGGTAAGATAGTTACCGATTCGACGGCCCGCGGCCTTCCTGTACGCGGGGTTTGCTCGGCTACATCGTCCGGTACCGGCATTGATGGCACTTGCACCGGAGCAGTAGCCTGCGCAATATACCGTCACAATGATTATTAGCATAGCATACCAGCAGCAAAATAAAGGGTCAAATTAAATTACCTAGCGAAACTCCGCAGACGAGATGGATATGGATGGATGGATATGTAAATATATATATATATATATATATACCGATATCGATAAAACAACAAAGAAGTTAATGTGATGACTTTTTTGTGGGGTCATCGACCGCAGTTAGTGTAGTCATTTGAAACATAAGTTTAAAAATCAGTTTTTTTTTTTTGTGTACTTCACAGAAGTCTCGATATCTTAAACGGAAAAAAGAAACCTCAAGCTGTCATTGTCAGTGTCAGATTCAGCTCATCAGCTGTGCCGTAGACAGAGAATGCTTTAGACGCAAAAAAAAGCACAAAACGTGTAGCAGAAAGAGATAAAACAAAAATACGTCACATATTTAGGGTTTCCGAGTGAGGAAAAATTTACCCCACAATTTGTGAAAGTCAAGAGAAAGCCTGAAAGTTACACTGATAAATAGATTTTCATCGATATAAGCATGGTGAGATGTATGGACGAAGACATGCTCCTGAATTCAAATTAATTGCGTTAAGAGCGTTTACAACGTACGGCATTTCATAGAAACTTTCAAGTCCTTGTTTTTCGAAATGCATGAAAAAAAAAAATGTTCTCAATTAACTTTTGATCTATATATCCTGCTTATGCGTAGGAAGTTTCATTAAAATCGGTTCATGCATTTCGAAAAACAAGGACTTGAAAGTTTGTATGAAATGCCGTACGTTGTCAACGCTCTTAAGAGCAGGAGAGAGTGACGGTGGATGATGATGATGTGATTTCGTAAGAGCATTTCTTAGATGATAGTAGTATATCTGGCTTTGTGAGGAAATAATACAAGTTTATTTTTAATTAGCTTTTATTGATTTTACACGTTATTATCCTGTAAATAAAACAAGCTTCGTATGAATGTTTCTATTTTTTTGCTTGGGCTCAAAAGCTTTGTTCCGTGATGGATACGCAATTCAAAATAGTGCATGGAGATTGCCATATTAAGTAGAACTTTGTGGTTTCCAATAAAAGATTGACTTTCAAAATGATTGGTCGTAAATACATGCTGGCACCATTTGAAAGTCGTTAAAATAAGTTTAGACAAAAGATTTTTTTGTGCAAAGAATGATATTCCTTCATTTGAATGAATTTGAAAGATTCTTTCTGCCATCGTACATACTTTAAATAAGGACACCCTTTGTAGAGTACCTATTTGTCGCTAATAAGAGCTAGCAGACAATCTTCACATTTTATAGCTTTTCTTAATTTCCAAACAAACCCGCCGATATACGAAATTATTATAATATACTGTACTTACAAGAACGCTTATATTGTTTTCAATTAGTTTTTTCATATTAGTTTTTTCATGTAAACTGTTGCAGGAAGATGATGGAATACAGGCCTTTGATTCCTAAAACAAATATGATCTGTAAGACGTTCATACAAAGTAGATGTAAGAAGATGTTGTTTAAGGAAAAAGATATTTTAAATTCTTGATCGATATTTTGAATCGCGTTCAGAGTTTAAGAGAAGCCTGTCTCAGTCATTTATTGCTCATAAAATGTACAGTCGCCAGCACATCAAGCTACTATAATCTGTCAAATTTCTTTAATAGATTTTCAACTTTGTTGCTAATGCATTAAGGTTCAAGGTTGATTGGGAAAATTTGACAGTTTCGGGTAGGTTGACCTGCTGCCGTCTGTACATAATAATAGTTTGCAACACATAATAGGCATTATGACAGTAATCAAGAATCACTAAAATAAGGTGTTTATCTACTTAAATATAATTAATTTATTTTGAAAAAAATCTTTATTTTTTTTATAATACGAGATTATCAACTTATTTAATCAAATAAAACTAAAAAAAACGGCCAAGTGCAAGTCGGACTCGCGCACCGAGGGTTCCGTACAATTACAATTTACGATTTATGACGTATTAAAAAAAACTACCTACTAGATCTCGTTCAAACCAATTTTCGGTGGAAGTTTACATGGTAATGTACGTACATCATATATTTTTTTTAGTTTTTTCATTCCCTTATTTTAGAAGTTACAGGGGGGGGACACATTTTACCACTTTGGAAGTGTCTCTCGCGCAAACTATTCAGTTTAGAAAAAAAATATATTAGTAAAACCAAAATAGTATGAATATCGGCGGCATTTCCCCACAACAGAATACCGTACGCACGGCTACACATCAAGCTATACATAACCAGTTTAAACTGACTTCTGATTGTACGAAAAACCTATACAATGAGAGGTCAGCTAAAACTGGAAATGTATAGCTTGGTGAGTAGCCGTGTGTACGACCAACTAAAGTATACTAAACAGGCTGTCTCTAAATCAGTTATATCAAGATTTCTCTAACGCCATACGGTGCAGAGCTAATCTTTTCTGACAATCTATACTAATACTAAAGCTGAAGAGTTTGTTTACTTGTTTTTTTGAACGCGCTAATCTCTGGAACTACCAGTCAGATTTAAAATTACGTTAGAAGCCGAGCAAAAAGAATGCGATATGAACCCGTTAAAATTTATTTTATTGATCCTTTATTAAATGGGCGTTTGTTAACAACTTTTAAAAGTTCGTCAATGGATGGTAGGTCTGACGTTGGGGCACAGGTAGCATGACAGCCCATGCTCTGATCTGGTGGTGGTAGTCGCTATCATTATTTGATCGATCGTCAGGTATAAGATTTTGAAGTAGAACCACAGAGTAGAACGTCCGTAATTTCCTCAATATAAGTGTTTTGACTTTTATATTTTGTACGTACGCAAGGTCGACTGATCTGTTTGCTTCAGATTCACAGAGCAGAGCTTGTACTATGTACTATGGGTACTAAACAATGGATATAACAGTCTGAGACTTGGATCGCTTAACGATAATTTATTCATTTGTATGTAAAAAGAATTTTATAGATAAATAACTTGTAAACATTGAAACTACTAATCAATTTATTGTTTTCCTAATTTTTTGGCACTTTTTTCAATCTATTCAATTGCGAAAAAAATAGTCTTGTAACTTCTTTCAATATTATCGATACCTTTATATCTAAATGATAAAATCCCTACCACAGATTTTATAGTTTCTACTTAGCGTCCCCGCATTGCCAGATCCATGAATGTATCCATAGATCTACGGAAATTTGGACATCACCTTGGGTAAACGTATATCGATATAATAAGATTTACAAATATTTGCAAAGGTGTAAAAAAAATAATTTTGCTAAAAACGAAAAAATTTTTTTGCAACCGACAATTGCAAAAAAAATGCACTTTATGAGCACTTTACTTTACACAAAAAGCGTAATAAACTGAGTGCTATAATAGAAGCAAAGTATGTACCTACATTTAAAATTATTTTATTTTAAAACGTACAGACGCCAGCACATCAAGCTACTACAATCTGTCAAATTTCTTTAACAGATTTTCAACTTTATCGCTAAAGCTTTAAGGTTCAAGGTTGATTGGGAAAATTTGGCAGTTTCGGGTAGCTTGACCTGCTGGCGTCCGTACATAAAACACACACTTGTTGAAACTGATACCTAGCCATAGACAGGGACACGGACAGTGAATAGTAGCGAATAAAATTCTAAAATAGTCTTTACTGTCCGAGACAAGTTTTGCTTAATTTGTTTAGTTTTCAATATTTATTTACCTGATTTGAACTATATTAGGTTTTTCAGTCTTAATCCATGGGTTGAAAATCGGATCTGGCAACACTGACCACTCTGGCCACCTACCGAGCGATAGCTGAACATATTTTACGATTTGATGTTCCCAATTGCCGCTTTAATTTTGCTTTATTATGCTAGATGGCGTCACTAAGACATGGGATCTGGGATCACAGTTTTTCTATGACATTTCTTTGCATAGCCTCTCTATTGTACCTATCTTAAATCTCTTTGCTGGCATCAAAGAAAGACTTCTGTTCAGCAGAATTTAGAAATGTAAAAACTACAATGTGAGTATATTATTAATAATCTATTAAAACGAATTATTTAAAAAATTAATATCAATTTTTAAAATCTCCACATATATGTTTATTATAAGAGGATATCTGATGTTTGTTTTTTTTAAATAACATATGCTTACTTAATGGTCTCTTTGTTTTAGATCCTCCAGGAGGCCAGGCCATCTTATGGGGATGATGCTGTAAGTTACGTACAGTTAAAACGCAATGGAAATCTGTGCGTAGTTAAAGCGAAAATCCGTCCAGAACACAAGGTCCATGCAAAGTTGTAAAGTAAAAGTTTTTTTTTAAGTACATGTATATCAGGAATATTTGTGTATTCTTTAGATAAATCTATTAAGTAATAACAGTCTTTGGGGCCACCAATGTAAAAACGTGGATTTCTACAAATTTTAATTAAAGTATATTCTAGAATATAATATGATGCCTCTTTATATTTTGATATTGTTGCTGGTGATGATCCTTTGTGTGTTATAGATGGTGTATAAGATATATCACTATCAGATTGGTCTTCTGTTGCAAATATATTCCTGTTTGGTGCAGTTGGCTTGATGTTGGTAGTGCATCTTGTAATCCTTATTGGTGATGTAGAAACAGATTGGAGATCAGTGTTCAATGGGGATGTCATCTGACTTACAAATTTAATTCCCGTTTGAATAGCTTTACTTCTGAACTTGTGTGTCATGTATACTTGGATTGATTTATCTGCAGTCTTATGTTCTTCTTGTGTAATATTTTCTATGTCTTCATGCAGAACTGAAAAGGAACCACATTAAATAAATATTAATAAAAGTTAAGTATAGAAATAAAAAAGACCTATCAAGTAAATGCTTGTTCAAGAAATATTAAGATTGCACTTATTTCACGAACAATATACATATTATGTAATGACAAAGTAGGTACTTACATGTAGTATTCTATTCCCTAGCAGGGGTCGGCAACCTATGGCTCGCGAGTCACATGCGACTCTTTCTTGGTGTGAAATCTTCCGGGCTACCAGTTCAGTTAGGTGTTCCGCAAGGCTCAATACTGGGTCCATTCTTGTTCTTAGTATATTATATATCAATGATTTACCATTCCATTTGAAGGGCATCTGTGATGTTGTACTGTTTGCAGATGATACCTCTCTTATTTTTAAAGTAGACAGGAATAGACAAGATTTTGACGACGTAAACAGTGCACTCTCAATAGTTACAGATTGGTTTACGTCAAATAACCTAGTTCTCAATGCCAAGAAAACGAAATGTATAAAGTTCGCCTTACCGAATGTTAGAAATCTAGGACCCAACATCGTCTTAGTAAAGAGGTGCTTGAAACTGTAGGCTCGGCAATTTTTCTAGGACTAACAGTAGATGCCAAACTTCAGTGGGGACCTCATATATCAAGTCTAGCAGGAAGGCTCAGTTCGGCTGCCTATGCCGTCAGGAAAGTAAGCCAATACACTGGCGTCGATACAGCTCGTTTAGTCTTTTAGTTATTTTCACAGCGTTATGTCTTACGGTATTCTGCTGTGGGGCAAAGCCGCTGATATACAAAATATATTTGTCCTTCAAAAACGAGCTGTTTGAGCAATTTACCAGCTAGGTGCCAGTTTCACTAAGAGATTTTTTTAAAGATATTGGTATTCTCACGGATGCATCACAATTCATCTTTGCCAAAATCTTATATATTAGGCAAAATTTACACTTGTACACTAAAAACAGTGATATTCACAGTGTTAACACTAGAAATAAGGACAAACTACGTGCCCCTTTTCACCGGCTGCATAAGGTTCATAACTCATTTGTTGGGCTTGGTATAACCTTTTATAACAAGATACCCTCTTCTTTTCTAGACTTGCCTTTTAATGCGTTTAAAGCTCAACTAAAATCCAACCTTTGTTCAAAGGCATACTATTCCATCAACGACTACTTAGACGATAAGAATAGTTGGTCACCCTAGTTTAACGCAAGACAATGTTTATGTTCCTTCTCCAGAATTGGCTTACTGCCAGGTCTTAGAACCCAGCAATGCATAAATGTGTAAGCTGTCACGCCCTTTATGCCTGGAGGCTTTTATTTGGCTAGTAAGTTTTTTTATTTACATTTTAATTAATAATTTTTTAGCTTGAGTACGTATAGTTTTTATTATATATGTGTTGGTATATTGGCGTGGCTAGCTGACATATGGCAAATAATTTGATTTTATGTTCTGGTCTTGTAATGTTAATTACTGAACATAGGTACCTACCTAGTATTGTATACAATCAAGTTTTTTTTTTTTTTAATTGAACAGACACCTGTGCTGCTGGGGAGTTTGTTGCGCCACTTCTTCTTCCCAGCGATAGCACTAGGAAGTGGTGAAGGGCGGGCGTTTTTGGGGGACTGAAAGCTGCGGCTCTTTAGTTCCATACGCAAATATTGTTTATTTAAAAAAAAAAAAAAAACATTTACCTACCCAAAAATCGCGTGCAGACTAACTTCGGATCGACATATTCGTGCAAGCTAGCGTTCTCTTGCATGAATATAGTTAAAAGTAAAGTAAGAAGCCAACTAACAAATGAAAATTTAGACTCGTGTTTTAAAACATAAAACAAAAAACAACAAGTTATGAGCCAAAGGATCATGACCAACTTTGTATGGAAATCCGTCTTAAGTTGAAACACAATAAATCTTTATTTATTATAGACTACGCTTTATATACTATTAAATAAAAGTGTTCGTTTTCACACAAGTATCCGGGTTTTAAAGTAATTAAACAAATTCGGAGATAACCTAAAAATCATGTCTAAACTACTCGCAACTTATAAAATGACCACATGTAGGTACAAAACCACAAAGATAGTTAAAAACAAAATAAGAGAACAGCTGCTAATTGAAAAAAAAAACGTGAGTAATCGTGAATAACGAATAATCGTGCTTTTTATGGCCTCGCAGCGTTGATGTGACATTATCGAAATAAAACAACTTCAGTCAGATGGAGATTTTATTTTATTAACTTCAATTTATCCCAGATCTATTCACAAATGAATAAGTTACCTACCTAATGTATACAAAGGTATAAAACACATAATATGAACAGACTTTTCATGTAGGTAGTCATTAGGTCTGTGTATTTAATGTTACAACAAGTATACTTAACATACCTATAGATGTTCTACGTATTTGACATGTAAAATCAGTAGAAATATCATTGTGTTAGGTACCAATTACCTTTATTATTCCTCATATTCACCAAAGTAATTATCTAAATTCGAAGCTGGAGCAGTTATATCGTTATAATGTCCCCAGCTCAAGAACCAAACTATAGTCATTATATGAGCGCAACGGCCCACAGTTCTCTTTCCAACCAGGCAATTGCATCAGAGGTATGTCATCCTCAACCTCATTATTCACTTCCACATAATATGTACCAGTTCGACTCGTTTAAGCTGGTAGGTGCCAAGGGCAAATCGCTTCAAATCATTTATTGAAAGTCGCGGAAACCTGGTTAAATGTGGATTATCCTGGTCAATCATTTGGAAATTCGCTCTCCTTATATTAAGGTGTTCTCGTTCAACATATACTGCTAAATAGTTTTCAAGTGCAAGCCTATCTTTTGCAATTCTTACATACTCTGCAGCCTCCGGTGGATCCTGTATGGATGTGTAGAACTTATTAGTTAGTGCACAACAAATTCTAAAATCATCCTTTAAATGCAAAGCAGCACGATTATTAAATACATGCCGAAAGAGTCTGAAATCCCTCTTAATTCTCCCATTAACAACTTCTACAACCAGCGACACATGGTTACAAAACAATACCGATTTGCTTGTTGTGTTGTTAATTGAAATTCATTTTCAAGTCATCCATCTACCTTGTGGGAGGCCTTCCAACGCTGTACTGCTAATATTAGCACTAATACAATATTATTACATGGGTCAGTATATCTCAGAACTCTGGGATCCTGTACATTTGGAAGGTGTATGAGGACCCGAACCAACTTGCAGAGGCCTGTAAGACACTCTTAATGGAATGTGGTACCAACCAACGACTATCCCTGTATGCGCTATGCTATTGCACCCAAGGACAACCCCCCGTTGGTGGGAAACTATTGCAACATATGAAAACAACGTTAATAGGGCTATGGGTTTTGAAGTCTTAAGTGGACTGCGTTAGTCCAGTGTATAGATTATTACCGCTCAAAGTCAAATACTTTTATTAGAAATCACCACTGGCTTTGACTCACCGGTGACCTTATACACTCACAGAAACAACATAGTTGTTTTGCTGCAGTTTTCTGGGTGGTAGTGAAGTTCCCCAAGAATGAAAATTAACATTATAGAAATATGTGTAAGTCAAAAAATATTTACCAAGTGCAGTGGAACCTTTCTTAATATAATGTTCCTTTCTTGGCGGTCAGATCTCACAGCATGTGTTCTTGTTGTACGTACAATAGACTTTCCACAAGAAAAGCATAGACTTCTGTGACCAAATGCAGGCAATGGTATAGCATTTCCATCAATGAATGTGCTTACTCGATCTTGAAGTATTACCATACACTCCGTACATAGTACACTTTCTGATGAAAGCTGAAATAAAAGAAATTATTTCTCAATGTTGCTGTTTTTCTGTTATTCACCAATAATCATTGAATCCTCACATAATTATTATATAACAAAGACACACACATACACATTGCAAAATCATTGCATATTGTAAATCTTTATTGAATACACATTCTATGATTTAAAAACTGTTTGTTACTGTAACTGTCGGTCTGTATGAATATGATAAACTCAAAAAGTACTGAACAGATATTCATGCAGTTTCCACCAATAGACAGGGCGATTCATGGGGAAGGTTTAGGTGTAGAAAACATGCATATATAATAGAGAAAAACCGAGAATTTCAAAAGATTTTTATCACCCATGCCAAGCTGTGTCTTGCTGTGTTCCCTACGTATTCTTGTTAACTATAGGACTTGTAAACTATACTCTAAACTAAACTACTGAAGTATTCTTCATGAATCTGATAATCATATAATAAAATACTTTTCTCAAATCAACACAATAATACCAGAGATTAGAAACAAATCAAAGAAGTATTCTGGTTTATTATACAGTACCTACATCAGTATATTACATTGCTGTATTCTTCACATCAAAGTTCACTATTCCAAGATTTAATTATAGGATCAATAGAAAATCTTTGATAAGTCTGTTATCATGGTACAACTTAGAGTTAGATGTTGCACCGCACTAAGGTTATTGGATATTAGTCAGCTATTCAAAGTACAGGATGCTAGCATGTCTGATAATCTAGAAGTAGGTAATATAGTGAAACTTACCTCAGTAGGAGTTATCAAAGATCGTATTAGAGTAATCATCGTCGTAGACGCTTGTTGCAAGAAATGTTGCGGGTGATTTCTGGGTATCAAAAGTGAATAATTGACACATCGGCTTCTCATTACCACCGGCAGCGGCATCGGTTCATCAGAATCATGCATGGACATGATTAGAATCTCAAAAGAGTTTAGAAACACAACACAAAAACGTTCTGGCGTAATAAAACACAATTAAAATGAAAACGTCTTGTCGTTAGTTACATGAAACACGCTAAGTTTTTTAAAACAAATACATCAATGAATAACCGTAAGCATTACTATAAGTGGAGAGATTAATCGCGGTGACTATTCTCAGTTGACACATAAACAGTAAATACAGTAATGGCGGCTTCCGCAGGCGCCGGCTTAGGGATGGCGATCTAGAATCGATTTTATAGGTCAAGTAAATATATATATATTTTTTTTAATCGATTTTAGAAACTTGAAAACTAGTTCCGATGTTTTTCCTGCGGATTGCAACTTTTAAGTTTTGATACGCAGTTTATTTGTTCTGTTTTTTGTAACCAAGAATATTATATAATTTATTTTGTATTCGATTTTTCATTACATTTGACTAATTATGCTGGCAACACCAAAACGAATAAGTGATTATCTATAGTAAAGCTGTCGATGTAGAATAATGGCGGGAACAGATCTATCAGAACTCAATTTATTGCTGAATCGATTCTTTCCTCCGATTCGGACAGATTTAAAAATCGATCTTGTTTAGGAATAATCGTCATCCCTACCGGTACGTCTTTCATCTGCCTTGACAGTTGCATCTGCGTGAGACGAAACGAAAAAATAAATATTTTCACAATGGAGCTATGAAATACATAATTATACAGTACCTACGTTATGATTATGATATTACTAATTATTTAGCTATTTATGAGTTTAATATCTTTTTTGTGATGTTTTTATGTAAAAGTATACTTACGTAACTCGTACAAATGAAGAGAACGAAACGTCTATCATGACTATACGGAAATGTACCTAGCAATCGTTAATTTACTGTTTATCATAAAATCATAATTCCGGATACGAAAACAAAATTCCTGAAGTGAAAAGCTTGTAAAAAATAAGCAAATAATTTGTATATTAATTTGGTTTTCATACGTGCAACTTTTCTAGACTGGTTTTGAACATTCTCCTTTATCCAAACTTTCTAATACCACGCAAAGCCAACACTTCCATTGAATTTGTTTGCTGAAATGTACGAGTATGTAATTGTTTTCTTTATTTTTAAGTACAAGTTACATTGTTTAGTAAAGTTTAAATTTTCTACTTGGATAACCATCCAAAGCCATCGCTCCCATTGAATTTGTTAGCTAAATTGTTTGTTATTGAAGTACAACTTAGTGTTGTAAATAAATAAATGATTGTTTTAATTTTTTACTAAAATAATAACTGATTACCTATCTAATAATACCATATTTATATTATCTAATTTGTTGTAAAAAAACACTACTTATAATTATATGAATATATAATTATAAGTAGTGTTTTTTTATAAATTTATAAAAGATTAGTTTTTTTTTATCAAAAAACTATACTATTTTATTATATACTATATATTATGTACTACTACTATATACTATTTTATTGTTGGCAAGAATTTTTTTTGTGGCTCTTTAAAAACTTTGATAAAATTTTGCGCATGAAAAAAGATGGGAACTGTTTGTTTAGGGCTTTAGCTTAGCTTTAGCTTCAAATAAATAACATAATGGGGTTAACTTTCGACCACATGTCTGTCCGTCACGATTTAGCTTCATATATTATGGAGCACCGATATGACGACAGAATTCTCCTAGCACTTCTTATCATGACCATGCAGTTTAACAAGACGTCCTGTGGCGGAGAGGATATCCTAATCGCCGCATCTGAGTTCTATCTAGTTAATGTGCATGTGCACACAGATACAAGAAACACACTGGTGTATTCACCTACAGGTGAACCAGTACCCGGCAACATACACGTCCTCTACAAGGACCAGCACTATGATAGTTGGGTCAACGACGTTGGACCGACGACGAACATTACAAAGATCTAATATAAGAACCAACCAATGTCAAAATATCACAACATACAAAGCCTTTAATTAACGGACAACCCTCGAAACCCCAGTCTCAAACTAATAACACCCAATTGACTAGCTCTTTAACACAGTATGAACTACAAGTATCACTATATACACCGTTATCAGACGTAGTCGCAGATGTCAATGGGTTCACAATACTAAGAAACCAGCCGTCTATAGCAATAAAATACTCTTGCCCAGACTTGCGTATTGCAACCTGGAACGTCCGTGGTGCCTCAAAACCGGCAAAAAAGATAAAATAGGCGCCGTGCTTTCACTTAGAGGCATCCATGTAGCCTGCATACAAGAAACAGGGATGAACTCAGGAGCATACAACTCCACACACTACGAATGGCACCTCTATGGAACCACAGGTAAGACACACCGGGGACTGGCAATTTTAATCATAAAAGATGCCCAACTTGAATTAGTAAACAGGAAAAAGGATACAGACGCAATTTCAGCTACTCTTGAAAGTCGACAGGGGAAATGAGAAGCCTGCTCCCATGTATATAATCAACTCACATCTACATCTACACTACATCCATAGCAAATAGATTCATGACAGGCTTATTAAAGTTGATTAGACAAAAACCAAGGAAATGTACGTTAATAATTGTTGGCGACTTTAACGCACATATTGGTTGCCATGATACACAAAATTACCAACGCAAAGAGCTGATTCAACAAAATCTACTCCATCACTTCTCCAACTGTAACGGGGAACTGTTAATGGATATAGCCAACAGGGAAAAACTGCAAATAGAAACGACAAAAGCAAGATCATCATGCAGGCTAGCATGGTCAAAGGGCACTCAAAAGTCCCAATTGGATCACATTATAACGCCACACACTACAGAAAAACTCTTCGAATTTATTAAAGGTGAATGGGCCGCTAGGAGCGTATCCGACCATAAAATAATCTGGGGTTTGCTAAGGACAAACCGAATTTCAAACAAGAAAGAAAACACAAAACACAATAATACACAAAGGCAACAGATACACGCAAAGGAGGCAATAATTGCCAAGGATTTCAACTATAAACAATGCCATTATGCCACCCTCAATAGCAAGTTCACCAAAACAAAATACCAAGATTGCATAACAAAAAAAGCTAAAATCAACAATCAATATAGGAATCAACTCAACGGACGAAAACATCGAAATGCCCTGGAATACCATAACGAAGGTATTAAAAGCGGCTGCCCAGGAAATTTTAACTCTTCAGCCAGTTCTCTCCAGAGATCATCGACTAGCTCTTGCTAACCTACAAAAGGCTAAATTCTTACAAAGCAGGCAACCAAGGGAATCGATTTTAGGATGGATACGGCTGAAGACAAAAATAAGATCAAGATTGCTGCTAGTGAAATATACAAAAACCGGAAATGGATAGTAGCGAGAACTCCGACGACGACATTGAAAACAGAAACATCTAACACAACATAACACAGCAGAGCAAGGGCATACAAAAGAACCGAGAAAGCAGTAGAACCTCGCCAAAAGATTCACGGGCTCTTACGGGTCTTTAAAAGATGCCCATCCATAGACAACTATCACCCATCTCTCCACTAATCCAATGCTTACTCTAGGATGCATATCCGGTAGGCTCTTAAATCCTACCCTTTCCTACGGGCACGTCTTCCTTACACCTTAACCGTGCCCCCGGTCTACTTCTTGATATGAAATGGTTGCTGTAGTGTAGCACCATGAACATGAGGCTACAGCCTACAGGAGCTAGTGCGAATCTTGGGGTTCATTCAATTAATCGAGTCTGGTCAAAGTCCACGCTGGGATTGGTGCAATTCATTCATTCATTCTTTAAAAACTTTGAAATTTTGTAAATTGTAATTTTTGACTCTTCCGACTCAATGGGGTTGCCGACCCCTACTAGCTATATTGTTTTAATCAGTACTAGGTATTTATTTTTATTAAAAAGAGTAATAATCTGATTTCCACTTAATTAATGTAAACAAATATGTACCTGGACTTCCAGATGTCTCTCTAAGTTCCAAGTGTTTTTTAATAATACTTTTTTCTTCTGAATCTTCTTTATCTTCTTCTACTAATGTCTGTCTTTGTTTTTTTACAATAAATGGTTGTTCTGTATCAGATGTTCGTTTTCTTCTATCTGGTTGGCATTCAAATTTTGTGGGCATACACCCTGGTTTCATGCGAACCTGCGATACGGAACCCATTACGTGATATTCCATGAAATTCTCCATACTATTCGGCAACTGGAAAATAGATAAAGTTACTTACACAAAAGTTACAAAAAAGTGGTGAATATTTCATGAGTTAACCTCAAAAAGGATGGAATTTGTTGAAACGAAAGAAAAGAAAGTAAAAACTTACGTCAAAATGATCTTCACAGAAGTAAATACATGTACTTAGTTTTATGGCTTTTGGATCTCGCCGAGCAAGTCTAAGCCACTTGTATCTCGTTGTTTTGTTATTTGGCACGTAAACAAACAATTTTTTAGGGTTTTTTACTGTCGTATTAACGCACTGAGGGACCGCGCAAGACTTATACACTTTCGAATTCATAACTAAATAAATAAAATTTATTAGACTAAGACAGCAGCTAATTTGTCGCTAGTTTTTTCAATAGCGTGACGTCACAAGTAGACGCCATCAATGACACCCGTAGACAGAGAATGCTATAGACACCTGCAAAGCGTGTCACAGAAAGAGACAAAAAAAAATAATGTCATTATATTTAGGATTACCGTGTGAGGAAAAATTTACCCCGCAATTTGTGTGATTCTAAATAAGGTGGTGTTCCACGAATTGATAGATTATTATTACTACATATTATTTATATTCCACAATAATATGTAGTTTCAACAGGCAAATTGTACTTACCTAAAGTTTTAAAACACTAAACATAAACAAAAATCTTAATATAGAACCTGGATCGATACGTCTTAATATGTTAGTGACGAACTGAATATTTACCAGAATAGGTACAGCATTAGGTAATAACTGTGTAAGTTTCTTCTTTTTATTTAACATTTTTTTCTCAAAATGTCTGCTGCAAATTTTTGATGACGGTTTTGGTGTCCAATCTGTTCGTCCTGTAGCTACAATCCATATCCGACGTAAATTATCATGTTCAGGAAAACTGCAACAAGTCATTAAATCTTTCAGATACTATATAATTAATACACATTGCCCATAATATTGGGTATTCATTTACAGAAAAAATTGGCAACACTAAAATTCATAGGTTAGAATTAATGATTGATAATAATGTGCTTTTTTTTCGATGAATTTATGTCTAGGGATGTCTTATATACAATTTATGAACACCATAAAATGTTATCATCATATATTAATTGATACAGAGTGGTATACTTACGAATGAAAAGACAAATCTGGCATTTTCGTTCCACTATCACTTTTACACCCTTTAATGCTACAACGCATTATGTTTTTTTTTTAATGGTTTATATACTATGTCTAAATTGTTCACAACAAAATATACCATACATTATTTAGCTTTAAAGCACATAAAACTGTATTTTAAAGAAAGATGATACCTAGCTGCACGTTAACTGTCAAACTTTGATTGGCAAAGTAGTATGCTAACCTTGAAAAACATGGCACGCGCCGTGAAACAAAAAATCTCATCGTTCTGTTTCATTGCTTTACACGACATCGGATCGGCGTAAGTCGCTCTTTTTCTAGTGTGAATGCGACCAAAGATATCAATTAATAGCATTCTCTGTCTACGATGACACCAGTCCAGTGACCGTTTTGGCCACAGACTAAATTACTTAGTCTGTGGTTTTGGCCATAGCAATCAATAGTCATTTAATTCAAAGACAAGCAACTTGTATCCGTAGACAGAGTATAGTAGGTAGGCGTAGGTAGACAGAGGATAGTAGGTAGACAAGTCCTCAGCGTATGCAGTATGAGAAAGCGATAGGTCGACTTATGTACATTACTGTAGGTACAGACGCCAGCACATCAAGGTACTACAATCTGTCAAAATTATTTAATAGATTTTCAACTTTATAGTTAAAGCATTAAGGTTCAAGGTTGATTGGGAAAATTTGACAGTTTCGGGTAGCTTGACCTGCTGACGTCTGTACATGCAATTAATATTGCCATACTTAAACTTTTACCTCAATCGTGTGGGTAATATGGTACATAATGAGACATGAGTACTTACTTTGATTGTACTGCGTCTACTACGAGTTTCGAGCTAAAATAATCAAGAATTAATGATTTTTCGAATGAGTTAGTAAGTTTTACTGTATCTCCTTTACGTTGTTTGGTAGCTTAATAATCACAGGTAAGTACATATTCCACTTAAATTAATTACATGTAAGTAATACTAATAATATCAAAAAAGTCATCTCAAAATAATGTTTACAATATTACTTCCGTGTCACACGAAATCAAGTCGCAACAAATTTTAACGTATCCAAGTTAAACGAGTAGAACAAATTGATATGTATAATAAATTTACTTTACCTGGATGAAATGTGTGGGTATCGAACGTGGATTTAAGTAAATACTATGTTTCTTTCGAATGAAACTAGCTTCAAAATGTCGTGAGCAGATTCGGGAGTGACGACTTGGATGCCAGTTAACTCGGCCCGTACACTCAGTCCACTTATTTCTTAAAAATGGTTCAATCGGAAAACTAAAAAAAAAATAAAAAATTAAATACGTTCTGTGGTAAAAACATGAAAGTGAAGTGCTGGTATCCCCGTCTAGGTATTATCCGACTAGTGACAAAAGACACGAAGTAAAAGTAACCTACCACTTATCATAAAATGCTTCACACTTTGGTCGGTGAATACAAAAAACAAGTTAGGATCTAATCGTCTTTTTAGATGAAATTATCACAATATTTTGTTTATTATTGACACAAAATAGTGTATACAATATTTTTTTTAATTTACTTGCTATAGGTAATAGGTAAAAAATGCTACTTACCGATGAAAGGTTATGTTTGGTTGATTTCGTTCACTACGACTTTTACAGCCGATTACACAGCAATTCACCATACTTACACACTAAATATTACCTTTTGGAATATCAATAAAGTCAGAAATTACCAAATTACGCAAAGTATGCGTTTCATAGTTTACATAGATCAACGATAATATTTTGACAACGACAAGTGATGGCAAACAACCATTGACATCTCAATGCAAACAACAAAAAAAAAACCGGTCAAGTGTCAAGCATTGACATATTATGATTACAGTTTAATAACACTGAACTTAAATTACAACACATGTAAAATCTGTATCGAAACGTAATATTATGTTACTTATTATCTGAATATTTACCAGAATAGGTACAGCATCAGGTAATAGCAGACTAGCAGTGTTAGTTTCTTTCGATGGTTATTTGTATAGGTAACAGAAGGTAAGATAACCTACTCATCTTTTTCTGTTACAATTACAACGGACTCTAAGTAAATACATAATATTAGGTATGATCCAAACGTGATAACTAGTAAAACTCGTATTTAGTATCGATACTCGTTATACTAACACTTATGTTCCTTGATTGGCACAACCCTAGCAATGGCAGCCATTTTATGAGACAATATTAGTTGTAGGTATGCACCCTTTTTTTGTAGGTATTTCCCATAGATATAGAATACCGTAGATTGGTAATGTCAACAATCAAACGAGACCAAAAACCATTGATCTAAGTATGTGTAAAATGTGAGTGTGTGCATAGACAGTGTTGTGACTTGTCTAATCCTTTGTTGGTCTCTATCGATAATTTAAGTGGTTATTCGTCAGTCAGTCATTCTGTCAAAAGTAGTATATTTCTTGCTGTTAAATGTCAGGGTCTGACATCATGTCATGTGGTATCTAAAAAATAAATATTGTGACATTGTTTTTTTCTTACCGGCATACTAATGGTTGGAACAGAACCACTTCGTAACTTTCTTCTTTTTTGACCCAAAGTGACTGAAAAGCAGTGTGCATCAAAATGTTTGCTGCATATTGTTGAGTATTTGCAAGGAGTCCAATTTGGTCTATGTAGCATTCGTAACCACTTTTCTCTTATCACCGGATTTGTAGGAAATCTGCAAACAATATGTGTCTTGTTAAGTGAAGTCAATGGAAAAATATTTCATAATTTTTCAAATCTGTTATCAAGTCTATCAATATTATTTAATAAATAGCTGTCCCCTACGGCTTCAGCCATATCTTTTTTTGGTTACTGCTCCACTCCCGTGAGTTGAAGCGCGATATTATATAGCCTATAATCTTACTCGATAAACGGACTATCCAACACTAAAATAATTTTTCAATTCGAACCATCAGGTAGTTACTAGTTCCAGAGTTTAGCGTGTTAAAATTCAAACAAACAAACTCATCAGATTTATAATATGTAATATTATAGATACGATTGTAATCTATCTATATTTTATTTTGTTTGTTACAATAAGTACTTACATCTATTTTTCTAAGATTATTCATTTGTATGAAGCTATCTTAACTGTCGATATCAACAAAAATTAGGCTATGGCATCACTAAAAAGTGAGGTTATAACTCCTTCGTATTTCTCTATTTGTTATTTCTCAAATACGGCGGTTTAAGGCATGCTAATTCATCTAAATCGTAAGTATAATAATGTTCTCATAATATTTTGCTTAAAGCCGGCTTATTAGTGCATTGTTATTGCAGAAATAACGATTTAAACAACTTGTAAACTTACTGGTGAAACGAGTAATCCTGGGGATTTTTCTTTTTGGAAGATTCACATCCTGGTACTGCACAAGAAACCATCGTATTATGGTTATTTAATCACACGTTATCACTCTAGTTCACATAAATAATTGCCGAAACGTTCGCGTAAACAATTACCGGGGCCGGTATGGGCCGGTAGCAAATACGTGTTTGGCCCTGTTAACAGCGTCACTTTCTCTCTCTTTCTAACACAGCAAAGTTCCGTTAAGAGCGGGAGCTCTCATTCACTCTCAAGCCCAATCTACGGGGTACTATATCTATGGTATTTCCAGTCCATACTTTTGTATGTCAATGATTCTATTCTATTTTCCTCTATGGCAATGGTGCCGATGTTGACAATTCTGCCAACCGGAATCCGGAAAATCTCTTGCGATGTGGTCAGATCGTAGATAGAGAATGAACTAAAAAGGAAGGACGGTAAAAATTATTGAATGAATTTCTTGTAAATGCCATAGCGGACAGTGAAACGTGGAAAACCCATATTTAAATTTGCCCATTTTAAATGGTTCAGTAGTTAGATATCATATGAGATTTCCATATGATATCATCGAACCATTTCAAATTAAAAAAAAAAAACAAACCGGTCTAGCGAGTACTCGGGGAACATAAATAAAAAACAAAAGATTCCGACGAACTGAGAACCTTCTCCTTTTTTGAAGTCGGTTAAAAAGCCAATCCCCGTGGCCCGTTTTGTGATGAGATAAAGGCGGGCAAGCACATAATAAAGGACATGTTATTTAGAACTATTCCAGAAGTACAACAACATTATTCGTTGCTGAAATAAACACAAGACTATACTACAACATAATATTATAATACTATAATATTCTATTTATGTATATGTTACTTACAGGAATAAAAAGTGTTGGAATTGAATCTGGATTCAAGTAAGTTAAATGGGTTTTTGTCTTGCGAAAGCAAGAAGATTCAAAATGTTTGGAACATATCCGAGCACCTTGATTTGGCTGCCAATTTTTTCGTCCAGTAAGGAGAATCCACAGATTTTGTATTCTTGTTTTTTTTGGGAAACTGGTAAAAAAGAAATAGCGTTATTATTAAAATAAATATTTGATAGGAGTTTGGAATTATGGGTAAACTTGCCGGGTGAGCTCTAGTATCCCTCTAACTCAATACACTACAAGAATAATAATACAAAACAAATGAAATAAAACCGTTTAAAACCCGTTTAATTTTTCATTACTTCTGAGAATTACGTGTTTATCTAATGAATGACGAATTCTATAAACGTTTTAAATCGTAAATACTACTATTAAATTAGAAAAACTAACCCACTTACCGATGAAAGGTTATGTCTTCATTTTTTTGTTCTGGTCGATTTGTACAACCTAATACAGTACAGCGCCCCATAATATAGGTAATATATACCTATTATGTTCTGCAATTACACATTCCAACAATTAAAAGGAAAGCGTCGCAAACACAGTTTTCCAAAGAAATTTTATCACGCACGATAGCACTGACAGCTGTTGACAGTTGTTGTTTGTTGGGAGTCAAACTAAACTGGCTCCAAACAAAAAAAGGTGAGTCGCAAAAAGGGATAGAAAAACCCTATATCTGTCTTGCTTACTCTTACTACTGGTTTAATAAAATAAATGTGTCCCGCTCTGATTATTATTGTTATTTTAGTGTCTAATCTATAGTTCATTCTTCTCTATCTACGGGCGTCTACGGGTCAGATGCATTGACAATTTTGACTTATTGGTAGATGTAGTCTATGATTTGTTGTTATTGGTTGATTATTACCGTAGATAGTGAATGAACTATTATTACTATTACTATACTCTTTGAATATTACGTATTCGGTATTAAATTAGTGTTCTGTGCTAACTACCCTCCACCGCCGCTTTACAATAGGTACAACATACACTCTGAATAAGAACATACATGATACATGCTCTGTGCCGCTTTATTTATTATGAAAAAATGGCTAAACGCTGTTGCATCAACAAATGTAAAAGTGAATTATATGGCGGCGGTATATCATTTCACAGGTAGGTAAGCGTTATGACATTTTCGTTTTCGAAAATAGTATCATACGTTACGGACGATATGTAGATGAATTATAAGACTAAATGGTTTCGTATAAACTTTATGATTATAAAACTCGTTTGCGGATACTTCCCATCGGTAAAAATTACGAACTTTCCATACAAGCTGTCGTCTCCTATTGTCAGTAGGTATTATATGGTCAAGAAAATGCACAACATCATAAATAACAAAGGTTTGTTTTAACCCTCAAAAGTCCCAAGTGCAGTTGAGCAGTTAAGGGATGAATTTTCAAAAATCCTTCCATAGTGCTCACTTTCGTAATTTAGGGAAATCTTGTGCAAAATTTCATGCTTCCAGACCCAGTGGTTTTGGGTCATTTAATGAAGGAATTATAGACTATTAGTAGAATTACTGTGAATATTGTGTCTGTGACTGTACAGGGTGGCAGGGACATCGACGCGCAAACTGTAAACATGAACTCATCACATGATTGACCCCGTCGTGTAAAATGTATTAGTTGGTTATAAAAAAAAATACTATTTTCATAGAAAGGTGCAATAGCTACTCGGTTATAATATATGGAAAGTCTGCTAATTTATTTTTTAACTAACAAAATATTTCTACGCTAGGGGGTCTAGAATCATGTGCTAAATTCATGATTACAATTTGCATGTCAATGTCCTTGCCCCCCCTGTACACCCCATGATAAATAGAGTATTATTTTATGTTTGCAACAGGTTTCCGTCACTCAAACAACTTCAACAAAAATGGCTGGATGCAGTTCCCGCAACACAAAGGCTAACAAAAAGTTCTGTTGTATGCAGCCAACACTTCAAGCCAGTGGACTTTCATAATGTTGGCTCAAGACGAATGTTAAAATCCCATGTAGTGCCATCCATATTTCCAGTGGTAAGCATGATCCATCTAGCCTATTCCCAACTACAATTGGGGTTGGCTTCCAGGTGCCGTATTATGATGTTGTAATGCTATCATGATTCCAGTGTGAGAGAGAGACGGTGCTATACCTGAGGGGCAATTCTCTAATTTTAAGAAACAATCTGATCTCAGTCTCAATCTGTCAAAAGTACCTCTTAATTTCCCTACATTTTTGACATTGTCACTGACATGAGATTGCGTCTAGATTTTGATAGTTTTTAATTACGGGAATTGGCCTTCTGTCCGATAGCACCATCCCTTATTCAGACTGGAATCACAATGGCATTAATATTTCATAATACAGCACGAATCTTCCAGAAGCAGCTGAATACCAGTATTTTACATGGAGCAACTGCCTATCAGAACTTGACAACCCGTTAACTGCATTATTGGAAAATTAATTATATGCTCTAGTAAGTAAAATATGATTCACAAGCGTAACAAGTATGTATTTACAGAATTATAATAATTAAATTGAGTTCAATAGAATCCTATTGATTGATATTTCATGAAATAGTCATTCAATAGGATAGTCACTCCATGTCAAATACTGGTATTTAGCTGCATCTGGTTAGACTGGAAGCCGACCCATAGTTGGAAAAAGGCAGGCAGATGATGAATCATTCAATAGGATGGGAAATAATCAAAGGGCATCAAAAAATTTGTCCGCATCACTGTCAATAGGAAAAGTGCCCTAAAGGCTGGCAGCATTGCCACTGTTATGGCAATGCTGATTCTTTGGCCAATTCCTTCAATAGGATTATATGAATTTTAGGTTTGTATTATTATTACATAATATATATTTTTAACATACTACCTGACACTGACCTGCAAATTGCAAAAAACTTAAGAAAATTTGAATGTTGCGGGCTACTTACTGCTTCCTTCTTAGATCAATAAACATCAGTTTTACAATAAAATTAATATTTAGTTAAGTAGGTAAATTAATATTTAGTTTTACTGAGATAGGAGCCTTTTGGCCTCTAACAGAACTTTCTTTTTATATAATGTTGCTTTTTATATATTCTATGATTGTGTTTGATTTAGTGTGTGATCTACCTGTGTGAGTTACAATAAATATTTTTTCTATCTAATTGGTACACCAACAGCAGTTATACAAATAATTAATAGAAAACATTTTTTTTTTAATACTGCGAGTTTGTGTATCTTTTACAGGTGTACAGACCCCAGCAGGTCAAGCCACCCCCAAACTGTAAAATTTTCCATATCAACCTTGAAACTTAATGCTTTAGCGATAAAGTTGAAAATCTATCAAAGATATTTGACAGATTGTAGTAGCTTGATGTGCTGGCGTCTGTACATAGCAGTCACTATAAAAACAATATTCTAAGAAAATACAAAATACCATAAGAATCAATACTATTTATATCTATACTAATAATAAAGCTGAAGAGTTTTTTTTGTGAACGCTAAGCGAAAACGAAGTAATAGCGCGGGCAGGCGATGCGATGCGACCGGGCGGGGGAACAAGACATTTCACAAAGTCATGGGCAGAAGCTGGTGTGCCTATAATATGCAAATTCGTCTTTTCACACAGAGAAGACACGACCATTGATCACCAGGCTTGCTCAAGATGGGTTGGCAATTCAAGACTTATATTAACTGTAAGAAGCGGAAGACCAAAGAAACGATGAATAGACTGTGTGAATGATGATATGGCTACAAAGGGGGTGACTACCGAGATGACGACTGATAGAGAACTGTGGAAGAACGAGACAAGTTGCGCCGACCACTAATAAATTGGTATAAGAGCGTGATGAGGAGGAGAGTGATGATGAGGGAACAAGACTTACAGTTAATACTCACCATTAACTGTAAGTCTTGTTCCCTCGCGATGTCCTTCATCTATGTCAGTAAATAATGTTCACGATATACTTATAAAGTACATATTAATTGAAAAAGTGACATTGGTACATACTTGGATTTGAACACGTCGTGATAGCCCTGTAGAGGTATGAGGAACAGGGTGTAAAGTTCACTCATCCGCCATAGAAAAGGAAGGATCCTCCGAACAAACAAGTGTCGTGGCTGGTGGGCTTAGGGCTACTGCCCGACGATCGATGTCGGGACTTTGTATATGTATATGTTAGTCGCGCGGTAAACTCTGCTTGCGCGATGCAGGATTTTGTGTGACGTCAGTGTGATGGGTAGTTCGAAAGTAAAAAATAAAAAATTAAGTCCTACACAATAAAGTTCAATTTACGCTACATCTTCAAACATTTTTATAACTTTTTCAATAGTGCTAGTCACTCTGAAACGAACTTAATTACTACTAAAATAAAGTTGATATTTGTTTAGCTTGAAATAACATCAACAGGAAACTTGAATTTGAATAGGTCTTATGCTAATAATATGTCGGTATTATTTACAGATTTGTACGGTTCAAGTACACCCACTTTCGGCTAAAAAAATTAAACGGGCAGCTCGGCAGCGTCGCAACGATGTTCGGGTAACTATCTACTAACACTATCCTGCAACCAACAGCCGCCCGGGCAGACAGCCCGCTAGTGTGGGCGACTGGGCGCTCACCCAGAACATAATATACTCTAGGGAGGCGCTCACAAAAAGGACCCGCGGGGTCATTGCGTAAACCCGCTATCAGTAGCAATGGCTTTCATGTTAACAGTTCAACAATATTCATTACGTTGTTGAGCAAACAAATATTTCGAACATATGAAGCAATGGATTAGCAATATCCTTCATCAGGTTAGACTGGTAGCCAACCCCGACGTTGTTAGTATTTGTTTCCAGGCTAAAGTAATATTCGACACAGATCCGATCGAGCCGAAAGAAAATCAACACAGCGAAGACACGCTTTTATTAGCTGAAGACACTGATCAGTCGAGTGAAAACCTGACTCCGCTGAGTAACTGGAAAAATAAGGAAATGGCTGGCCCAGAGAAAGTGTATAGGTCAGTGAAAGTGCCACGTGTGCAGCCGCCGCTAGATCTCGAACAAGAGTTATTGTGGGCAGAGAATGACGGCGCTGACCTGGTGAGTACGGTATTTTCATAATCAGCCTATAATGTTCCCACTGCTGGGCCACAAGCCCCCTCTCCGAGAGAGGGAGTGGCCCGTAATCCACCACCTGGACCCAGTAAGATCCTGATAAACATTCTGAAGGCCGATTCTCGTAATTAAAAACGTTCAAAATCTAGTCGCAATCTCGTCTCAGCGACAATCAATGTCAAAAATGAAGGGAAATTAGGGCTATTTTCGACAGATTGTGACTGAAATCAGACTGAAAGTTCTTGAAATTACGACACATTCCCCATAGCAGTGTACCTATTATTGTTTGTTCATTTCAGCCTGGTAATGAAGCGGAGAAAATCATCCAGTTAAGTGAACGCTGTGCTCAAGCTAGTCAGAAGCTGAGGAGCTTGGTGGAACTCGTCAGACAAAGAGACCAGACGATCAGCGATCTGCGGACGCAGCTCAGGAACTATGTTGCAAAACATAGACGGACATGGAGTAGCGCTATAGACGAATGGAACCTGGTAATTATGCTATTGCTAAAAGGCATAAAGACAGCTGATGTTATAAAGACTAACAGACCTAGGCATTTTTTCGTCTCAGTAGCACGATCCCGTGGGATCATTTCCGACATCCACGCGAGTCAATCCCCGGGCAGAAGCTAGTTTCAAAATAAGAACTTAACCCTAGGAGTGTACATAAAATATTGTACACTATTAAATTAAATTAAATAATCATTTATTTCAGGAAATTATTCCCATAATAAGCACTACAAAATACATAGAACAAACACAACAAATACAACACAAATTACATACATAAAACATTACACATTAAAAACATTGCATTACAAATAAATTTACATTCAATTAGGATCAAACAATAAAACATAACAATAATCACTTAACAAAATATGGTGACGAACTGCCATGTAGGTGCATCCACCTCTCCAACATCACTGAGTCCCACCGCTCGGACAATACGCTCAGGATACTGTTAGTACTGCGTCGGAAGCGACTTAGTAGCGAGGCGCTCCGCTTCCTAATAATAGCATGAAAGTCATCGGTTTGCGCCTGCGCGAACATCATAGAAGCGCTGCAAAACCTCAGCAGCCCTAGCAGCACCCTAAACGCATTGTTGTATTAAATTTTATTTTTAATTAAACAGCATTGCTACTGGCAATGCTGTTTCCCTCGGCAGATGTACACCAGCGTGCTTCAAGTGCTCGATGCTAAGGTCATCATGGCCCGGAGTGACAGCTACATCCTTGGCTGTAAAGTTAATACTAACGTCTCCATGCTGACACTCAGCATCAAGCACCTGCGCCGCCGACCCAAGCGGCGACCTCAAGGCTCCACCTTGAAATGGCGCTGGAAGAGGCTAGCAATGTCGCATGGTTCATGAGCGTCACCTACACTGACCGGAAGGCTCGACCCTGAGATCGGTTTATTTGTCGACTTCCAAAATTTATTAAATTTTAAAACTATTGAGAGGTTATATTTAACTAATGGTTCCTATCGCTTCTTTCACAGGAGACCTTCAAAAGAGAAATGGAACCAAACAGACATATGTTTGTTGTCCAACGTGTTATCTCGCCAGTTAGCACGTCCTCCACGTCGGACACAGAAACGTCGCCAGTCGGCGTCATACAAACGTCTGACGTCTAACAAACCCCGCGCCGTTGCCCGATGTCCTAAACACGTCTGATAACCGACCAAAGTCGTTCGTTGCCATCAAACGCACGTTGGACAAGTGTTAAATCAATCAAAAGTCATTTATTCAAATTAGGCTGAGAATCAGCACTTTTTGAACGTCAAAATTACAAAAGACCGTCTCCCGAAAACGCCCGCCCTTCACCACTTCCTAGTGCTATTGCTGGGAAGAAGAAGTGGCGCAACAAACTCCCCAGCAGCACAGCTGTCTGTTCAGTTAGAAAATACTTGATTGTATACAATACTAGGTACTGTTAAGTAATTAACATTACAAAACACAGAACATCAAATTAAATTATTTGCCATAAATGTGAGCTAGCCACGCTAATATACCAACAAATATACTAAAAACTATACACACTCAAGCTAAAAATAACTAATTAAAATTTAAATAAAAACTTACTACCCAAACAAAAGCCTCCAAGCATAAAGGGCGTGACAGCTCACATATTTATGCATTGCTGGGTTCTATTCACATAGCTGTCACTTGAAGTCACAAATGATAAACTAAGACCATCGAAGTAAAATAAATAAATAAGTTAATACTAATAACAATAACATGTCAGTAAGCTAATTCTGGAAGCTGAAAGCTGTTCTTGAAAGAACATAAACATTGTCTTGCGGGCAATTAATTAATAATAGGGCGACCAACTATTCTTATCGTGTAAGTAGTCGTTGATGGAATAGTATGCCTTTGCACAAAGGTTGGATTTTACTTAAGCTTCAAACACATTAAAAGGCAAGTCTAGCAAATAAGAGGGTATCTATCTATATAATATATAAAATTCAAAGTCCTGACTGACTGACTGAGACATCAACGCACAGCCTAAACCGCTGGTCCTAGAGACATGAAATTTGGAGGGTGTATTCTTCGTGAAGAGTAGGTATCCACTAAGAAAGGGTTTTTTCAAAATTCCACCCCTGTGTGGGTGAAAAGCGGTGATACAGTTTATTAGTATTATTAATTTAGTTAATAAACTTGAAACTTGGCAACAATAGGTACTTGCCTAAGTAAGTAATACAGTTTATCATTATAAGTTTTTCAAACTACCCCTCAAAGGGGGATATAGGGGTTTTGAAGTTTGTGTGGAATAAATTGAATGCGCGGTCCGATTAACTCGAAACTCAGTATTGATACTTTCGACAGAAAATAATTAATAATAAGTATGTAAAGTTGTCGAAAATTGACTCCTGACGGGGCAAAAAGGGCTAATTCGCTTTTTAGGGGAGGATTTGAACTTGAAACTGTATGTTACATTTTCACGCCTAAACCACTGAACTTCTGATTTGGCAAAGAGATATATGGCATCCTGGGGAAGCATATACTTTTTATCCTGGTAGCACGTTCCCGTGGGATAACTTCCGACATCCACGCGGGCGAAGCCGCGGGCAGAAGCTAGTCTTGTTATAAAAGGTTATACCTAGCCCAACAAATAAGTTATGAACCTTATGAAGCCGGTGAAAGGGGGCACGTAGTTTGTCCTTATTTCTAGTGTTAACACTGTGAATATCACTGTTTTTAGTGTATAAGTGTAAATTTTGCCTAGTACCTATATGAGATTTAGCGGTAGGTAATTATAACGTGCCAGTACATGGAGTGACGGAGGCCTGGTTATGTGTTTATTGTAATTATCAATCGTCAAACTTGATAAGCCAACTTTTTGAAAAATTCAAACTAACGTTCCCAAAGTGTTATCTATCAGTCAAACAGCTGAGTGATGTGAACGACACGTGACGAGTTCATGACCTTAGTGTAGTATGGTAGTGTGCGGCGCGGCGGGCGGCGACAAAGCGACCGGTTGCTACCTATTTCTCTTTGCAGGGGTGAGCAATCAGTGTTACTTTTCAAATATTTATTTTGATTTTTTTTTCTTCAATATTTTTTTAATTGACTTACGTAATTACCATCGGATATCGATTCTGAAAACGTCCCTACTTGGAACAACAGGGTTTTTGTTACATACTGTATTATACTAAGAACAAGAATGGACCCAGTATTGAGCCTTGCGGAACACCTACCTAACTGAACTGGTAGCCCGGAAGATTTCACACCATTAACATCTACACATTGGTCCCTATTATGTAAATAACATATTATTACGTTGAGAGCTTCGTTTTGGACACCGTAATGACGTAACTTACGCAAAAGCATGTGGTGCACACAATCAAAGGCTTTGGAGAGATCACAGAAAACTCCAATAGCATTTTGCGATTTCTCCCATGCGTCAAATATGTGTCTCAGCAGAGCAAAACCCGCATCCGTAGTTGAACGACCTTTTGTAAAGCCATATTGCTCATTTTGGAGGAGGTTATTTAAATTAAAATGTCTTAGCAACTGCTTGAGTATTAACTTTTCAAATATTTTGCTAAATGCAGGTAAGGTAGAAATAGGCCTGAAATTGCCAACGTCATTCTTTTTACCTGATTTAAAAATAATGGTATACTCTTCATGAGGTCAGGAAAAGTTCCTTTATCAACACACCTTTTGAACGCCACGGTCGGATATAGCCGACAAACGAAAACGAGTCAAACACGCCACCGTCTTCTACAGCCGACAAGAAAACGACATTTTTTTAAGTACAAAATAAATATACTAAATTAAGTTTTCTACGTTTGTTTTTCCTATTAGTTAAAACTACCTAATGAAATATTGTAAAATGGCACAAAGATATATTCATCACTTACATTTCACTAGAAAAAACAATCATCAAAAATTGCCAATTAATATCCGTAAAAAAGAGTGTTCTTCCTCAAAAATCACGATTGATATCCATAGTTCGATAGTTTACTGTCCACTCTCGCGCATCCCTACGCAAAAGTAACGCCATAGCCGGGAATAGACGTCAAGCGGTGACATCATTAGCGTTACGGGAGACTGCTAGTGATTTCCTACATTTTAGTTTAATTTCAGATGTCACGAAAATCTTAATTAAATGCAATTCATTGCATATTTCATTCGTTCATCATATTTTTAATTTTGGTTGGCAACACTAAAAATAATGGATAGGTATGTACAGACGCCAGCACATCAAGCTACTACAATCTGTCCAATTTCTTTAATAGATTTTCAACTTTATCGCTAAGTCATTAAGGTTCAAGGTTGATTGGGAAAATTTGACAGTTTCGGGTAGCTTGACCTGCTGGCGTCTGTACTAGAAAAGTTTTCATAATTACAATTTTCGATATAATAATAGTGATAATTATGTCTTCTGAGGATATATCCGGACCTTCCTCACCAAGTATATTAAGTGACGTAAGTCGTAAAAGGTAAGGCATCGTCAAACGAAGAAGTCTGTGCAAAGAAAACGAAAGAAACACTTTCTGCAGAGGATTTAACGAGTGCAATCATGTATCAACGGAGCATAAATGGGACGCAAACGAATTAAGGTGTGACGTCTCCGTTGGATTTTAACCAACCAAGACCTAGCGACGTTTGCCAAGTTACGAAAAATCAGAGTAATAATTACAAGTAAATTGATTAAATTGTTTTAAATACTATATGATTATTATTCCACAATATCACATCCCTACTCGCATATGCAAATTATAACATATCGCTCAACTTTCAACACAAGACAACTCTATAGTGCGCTCGATTGAAAGATTAACTATAACTAAACGTTGTTTACATTTCAACTTGTTTGAAACAAGAACTAAAGTTATTAATAACAATAATAAATTATTTATTGAGAGTAATCATGAGACTCATAGAGCGTTGGTAACAATGCAATAAACTTACAACTATGTTAGTGATACACTTACTTACACAAAAACACACAACAAAACAATCACTGCTTCCGCATTCCAGCTGAGATACTGGAGCAACGTCTTACAATAAAGCAGTCCAGCCTGTCCGCAATAACTCCCAGGATGCTGTTGGAACTGGCTCGCACCCTGCGCACCAAGGACGCACATCTTTTACGCATTAATGCATAAAAGCAATCAACACGCAATTCCGCAAACATTCCTGATGCGAGGCAGCCCCATCAACACCCTGAAGGCATTATTGTACTGCACGCGAAGGGCACTGTGCGATCTCTGCGTAAAAAGTACCCACAGGCCGCAGGTGTGAAATGAGGAGCAGAAGGCTCTAAAAAGTGTTTTTGTAGCCACCCTAGAAGCACGCTTATACAGTTCAGCTACTCCCTTCGCATCACTCAAACCGTCAACGCACACCGGCACGCTAGGATTATGATTAAGTTTGTTTGTGTTCTTCCAAAACCCACGAAAGTCCTTGTTCAAATGACTTGATGCCAGGATATCCATTTTTATCTTATCTTCGTGGCTCTGCCACCACTTCAACCGAGATTTAAATATCCGTTTCGACTCGCACATCTTTTCCTAATAATGGCCAGAAGTAGGCTTACCGTAGCATGACCATAACATAAACTTATCCCTGGCAAGCCTGTGCGCGTCGGAAGATGTCTGTAGCGGTATCTACAACCACTACAACGCCACATGCGAACATCACGTCGGGGTCACCAATTTGGGGGTAGCCAGTTTTAGAGGGATGAGTGAACTTTACACCCTGTTCCTCATGCCTCTAAAACTGGCTATTCCATCCAGCAACAACTTTTTGTTTGCACCTATTATTATTAGTATTGAGTTTTTCCATTAGGAATTTCTTATTAACTGCTCGGAGTTTGGAAGTTGGCGGCCTATTACCCGTAAAAGCCGTTGGTCCTGCGCCTGATCTTTCCCCGGTCGTGTCGGATTCCCATCCCATCTGAATAGGAGAGTAAAGGAACAGAATGTTAAGGAGAGCAATGTGCGATTTCGATTGATACCTTTTAGGATGCGCTCCATTGCCCGATAAAACAAAGTACTAAAGTTATATAATACTTAGTCTATTTGTAGTGTTTTTATTGCTTCTAGACTTAATATCATTGCAATGATCACATTTTTTTTAATGAAAGTTTGCAATGTTATTAAAAAAGAAGATACCTACTTAGTAGAAAGCAGTACAACCTACTTGTGAACAGTGCTCTGTCGGCTCGTATTGTTAGGTGTCTTTCTCTGTAGCCCTGACCGCCTGGTAACTCGAACCCTGTTTCCGATACCAGTGGTCTAATATTTTTATGATTCTATTTTAAAATGTAAGTATATTTGTTTTTTATAACAGCTTAAACTATCATTACAGGGTTAAGGTTAACCCTAATGCGATGAGTTAAGAACTTAAACTATTAACTTAAGCTATATAATTACAAATTTACCATAACCAAATTAGAAAAATTAAAACTAACAACATTATTAAAGTATGTACACATTACCATGTAAACTTCCACCGAAAATTGGTTTGAACGAGATCTAGTAAGTAGTTTTTTTTTTTAATACGTCATAAATTGTAATGGTACGGAACCCTCGGTGCGCGAGTCCGACTCGCACTTTGCCGGTTTTTTTTATTTTGCTGGTTAGATAAAGACTATTTCTCTTGAGTAAATAAATTTTTTTCCCAATTTTTTGCCGAGTTGCTAAAATGTTGTTTACGGCTTGTATTTCCTGTGCATTGCATGGCCCAAATATTTTTTAACTTAATGCAGTCAAATTCTAAACAGTACTTACTATTTCCATGGTAGGTATATAACATCCAAGGGTGTATGAGGTTACATGCTCTGTGGGTATATGTATTATGTATGACATACGACAGTGACAGTGATGAGTGACATTCATTTGTCTAATAAGACATTAATGACTTATAGAAACAAAACGAAAACAAAGTGCTAGGATTCTTTTTGACTGAAAATAGGATTAATGGATTAAATTATCCTAGATAATTAAACCTTAGCAAAATGTTATCGAATTCCATCAGACGGGCGAAAATAATTAAGAATGTAACTCCTCTGCTAAGGTTAGTTTGATGAAAACATTTACATAACCTAAAATCTTAGTTTTGTAATAATTGTATTTGTCTTTAGTTTTAGTAAAAGAAGTAATAGAGTTACTTCTTTTACTAAAACTAACTTTTTTTAAATTAGGAAGTATGTAAAACGAATCATCGTGTTTGAATATAGTAGGGACACAACATTTTATTATTTTATGTATTTAATTATGTGGCTTTACTAGGTTTTTTTTTTAATGTAGTGCAATGCGCGGCAAGGCAGCGTACGAAGGAGACGGGAAGACTACGGTGCGCGTTATCAACCAGGAGGCTGAAGCTGGACTGATGATCGACACATATGCCACGGTAAACAGAAACTTACTCAACTTCAGAATCTTAGGTCCATATTACAGAATGATACTCAAACTTCAAACTCATTTTCAGGCTTTATTCTATGCTCAAAGTAAGATCTTGTTTTGGAACAACAAACTCAATGCCATACATTAAAAAGTTAAAAGTTACAAAGTAACCAAGATTTATTTAGGACAAATAGGTATTACAAATAAGTATTCAATTAAATGTATTAACTCACATACCCATGTAATCATTTTATCAATGTTGTACAATTTTTTTATTTATTTATGATAAATGATTTATTTTCTGTGAGTAGGTTTGTACAAACACTTTTACACGTCAATCATATTTTTTTTAAACTAGATGAGTTCGGCGTTTCCTATCTTACTACTCTGAGAAGAAAGGCCGAAACAAACTTAGAGGTCACAGTCGTTTTTAAAGTCCACACGTAATCTTGGTCAGATAATCTATGCCCTCACTCCCCCATTTCAAAAATCCACCCTGCATAGTCATCAGGTAACTGTGCTCTGTTTCAGTATGGCTTCAAGCTGAACAATGGGCTCACTGTTCTTGGACCCATGGCCATATTCCCTAAGTAAGTGTTGACTTTCATTACTGCTATTGATATAGTCTAACCTAAAAGATAGAAAGAATTGCCGCTATCGTTTTTAAAAGATACAACCAAGTCAGGATCAGGAAGCAAACTGTTTTATTCCTTTTTACCCTCATTACAAAAATGTTACACTTGACAACTAAAGCAGCAGCCCAGAGCCTGGATTTGTGACCGGTTGAAGGCAATAGGCTCGCCCACCATTATAGTGGACTTAAACATAACTGGCGAAATGTGGGTGTGCTATAGATACACCTCTGCCCAACATGAAAACAATCAACAAGGTTCAAACATAACATAAGCCGCCGCCTCCAGTTGCTGCTCGGTGCGGCTCGGCGCCGAGTCGGGGTGTAAGCTCGACACTGCAGTCTTGTATCGTCGCCCATTCAGTAACTCAGCAGGTGTCTTGTTAGTAGAGCTATTGGGCACAGTCCGTAAATAGTATAGAACTTTGCAAAGTTTTTCCTGCCATTGCATGTCCAGGTTCTCTAGTTTCTTTATTTTATTCTTAAATGTTTGAATCGTGCGCACCATCTGCCCGTTAGTCGCTGGGTGGTAGGGCGGTGAATACAAATGTTTAATTCCATTCTTTTTAAGAAATTTATTAAATTCATCCGAGGTGAACGCACGACCATTATCGGACACCAACACGTCGGGCAGCCCCTGCAAATTCTTCTCATAACAGCTATCACCGTACCACTGTTCATCGCTGGTACGATTTCAGCCTCAAACCATTTGCTGTAGCTGTCTACTAGGACTAAAAACGTTTTTCCCTGAAAGGGCCCCGCAAAATCCACATGCACACGGCTCCACGGCTACTCTGGAACAATCCAACTCTGCGGGTCCTTTGGTGGGTTACTTTTCACTAGCTGACATTGCTGAGACGCGGCCACAACACTTCAATCTGCCGATCCATGTCGACCCACCACACGTAGCCTCTTGCATACGTTTTTGTCTGGACAATGCCCGCATGAGGGGCATGTAACAACTTTAACACTGTCCTGTAAGGACGAAGGTATTATGACTCTGTTGCTCCACAATAAACAACCTTAATTATGTGAAAGAGCCTCTCTCCGCTCCGTGTCCAATAAGCTTGTAGGTTCGGGCCTATGATCGTTCGTGGCCATCCGTGCAAAACGTGGAACATTACTTTTTGTAATACCACATCTTTGTTGGTCACCGCGGCTATCTTAGCAGCGTCCAATCCCAGCCGCTCGGCTGCTCCTCCGGCAGCAGCACGTCGCGCAGCACATCCTCCTTTACACTTGACGTGTCCGGAGCAGTACACCTGCTCAACGCGTCCGCGTTGCCGATTAATTTACCAGGACTATACTGTATACTGTAATTATAACTGGAAAGTTTCAATGACCAGCGCAACATCCTCGGTGATATCTGGTCTGGAATTGGTTTGGCGGGATTGAATAAACTGACCAACAGCTTATGATCTGTCACAATTAAAAAATATACGACCCGCCAAGAATTTGTGAAACTTTGTCAATCCAAATATAATAGCCAGGGCCCCCTTATCAATCTGCCCATATCGTCTCTCATGCGCTTGTAGTGTCCGTGAGGCCATCATCACCGGCCGCTCTGACCCGTCCTCCATGATAATAGCACCGAGACCGTATTCCGATGAATCACAAATGAGAAGTAGTTCTTTCTGCAAGTCATAGCCCACCAACGTTCGATCTGATGACAGTAATCGCTTCGCCTCCACAAACGCTTTCTGTTCTTTCTCACCCCAGCTCCAAGGTATTTTTGATTCTAAAAGTCGATAGAGTGGTTCCAACACAGTGCTTGTCAGGCAAGAATTTTTCATAAAAATTATATAAGCCCAGGAAGGCACGCACGGTCTCTCTGTTGGTTGGGGCCGACTTTTTCTGAATCTCTTTGACTTTCGCAGGTGCTGAGTGAAGTCCCGCTGCATTAATCATGTGCCCTAGGAATATGATGCTGTTCGCAGCGAACACGCATTTCTTTACGTTGAGGCGGAGTCCCATCTGTTGCAGTTTGCTCAGTACTTCTTTAAGTCTCCGGTTGCGTTCTTCAATCGTGACTCCACAGACAGCGATGTCATCTAACAGACACGCCACTCCGTCCATACCCGCTAACGCCGTCGACATCAGATGCTGAAAAATCGCTGGCGCTGCGCTGACACCGAATGGCAGACGATTCACTTTCAGTAGACCGCTAGGAGAGTATTCAGCGTGAGCAGCATAGCTGTCGCGTCGTCTACCTTCAGTTGTGTGTACGCGTTTTTCAAGTCCAACTTACTAAATATTCTGCCGCCACTAAGTCTCACAGACGTCGGCAGCGGATATATGTCTGTATCTATAGCGGTGTTCACCGTGACACGATAATCGCCACACATTCGTACTGTGCCGTCTTCTTTCATCACCGGCGTCTCTTCCGACATAATGGTACGCGATGCACCCGAGTGCACTTCCAGAGATAAATGAACGCCGTCTACCATAACGTTTATGGTAATAGGTGGTGAGTAATTATCCACGCAGACGTATACGCCCATCATCTTCTCAGCTGAAGTGTCCACACTCGTGTTGGCTTCCCTCGTGTCTTCGACCTGGTGTACACGACCTGGCTTCTTGGCGCAGGCCGCCGCAATGTGCCCAAGCTTTTTTGCAATAGAAGCACTTGGCAGCGCTCGCCCGGCCTGTGTGCGCGCACACCGTCGACACTCGTTTGAGTTAACATTACAAATGTCCATAGGTTCAGTCTCCGTGACACTGCACGGAGTTTGCTTAGACTCACTAGCCACACACGCAGGGTACAAATCAGGGAACGTCACTTGATAGTCCAGACACATCTGTAACGCGACCTCGTATGTCAAGTCTTTCTTTTTCAATAAGTCGCGTCGCAAGCGATCGTCCCGCACCCCCAGCGCTAGTCGGTCTCTCAACTGGCGTTTCAAGTCCATGAAATTTTGCACCAAGCAGACTTATAGCCGCCACAAAATCTTGCACGCTTTCACCTTGCACTTGTTGACGTTTGTAAAATTTTCCCGCTTGCAAAATTTCATTAACCTCAGGTTCATAAAACTTATCCAAAACACAAAGATGTCCACTAAAGGTACTTCCGTAGTACGTTTTGGAACTAAAAGTAATGCAATTAACGCGAAAGTGTCTTTGCCGCATTGAGAAAGAAACAGCGATCGTCCCTTGTCGAGGTTATTTTTGCCATAACCCGCCGCATCAAGCGCGCAAAGTAATTGTTCTTTATAATCACACCACTAGTCAGTCTTTGGGTTAAATTGTCCGGGAAACACTATATTCGTCACATTAGCCGACATTTTCACCGAAATCGAACTTATTTTCCGTAGTCGCCAATAAAAGAAACAACCAAGTCGAGATCAGAAAGCAAACTGTTTTATTCCTTTTTACCCTCATTACAAAAATGTTACACTGTCAAAAATAACAGTTTTAAAAAAAGGCTTCGCTGCTTTTTCACAGTCAAAGCATTAAAAGCATATTAGCATAGTAGTGTAACAGAATCCTTGCTCGCCAACTTACGGCGCTAAGCAGTACGTTGAAAATCCAGTGCGCGAAAAAAAATCTCCGCCGGAAAAACGCGCCCGTGCGTGCCTGGGCTAAGTGATGTTGACAAAGTTTTGTAGTTCTTGGGTGTCAATAATGTTGTTGTTGTTGGTAGAACGGTGATGTCCTGGCAGGTGAGCACGGCGGAGGAGATCACGGAGCAGTCGCTGCGATTCTTCAAACTACTGGAGCCTAAGATTGATCTGCTGGTGAGTTGTTGCTAGTTGAGATGAAACGGATATCTGGCAACTATTCGGTTTATTTTTTGTATCTAGTACTCGGCCAGAGCAATATCCGGCGGATCTAAGTGGCAGCGCAGAGGCACGAACCGGTCTTTCTCAAGACCCATCAGAGGGCTAAAGCCAATCACCGGAACTACTCCAGCCCTTTGTTTTATTTCAATCAATAATTATTTGGAGATAATTGTCTTCAAATAATTATTTATTTTGACAAATAACATCGGCCAATGCATAGAAAGAAAGAATGAATAAAAAACAGAAAACAATTATTATAATGCCGAAAATTGGAAAACGTAATATTCTTAATTTATTGAATATCTAACCCTATATAGAGAAGGGCTTATTAACAATTTTTTTCGAACATATAATGTTATTACAAAGAAGGCATAGTAAAATGAGATAATCGAACTAATCTATAGGTAATCGATGGAAATATGGAGAAGCTACACAATCTTACCAAGAGATATCTTATTACCCAGTAACTGGGTTGTGGAGGTCAGATAGGCAGTCGCTACATGTAAAATACTGGTATTCAGCTGCACCCGGTTAGACTGGAAGCCGGCCCCAACATAGTTGGGAAAAAGCAGGCAGATTTTTTTTAATGTATATCCCGTGTGCAGGTGATAGGTCTGGACACCCGCGAGCGCGGCTCGTGGGAGCGCGTGTTCCAGGCGGCGCGCAGTTGCGGCCTCAACGTGGAGGTGCTGCCCACCGAGCACGCCTGCTCCACCTTCAACTTCCTCAACTCTGAGGCCAGGTCAGTATTTATTTGCTTATTCGCTCTTGCGCATCTTTGCCCGCGTAATGGTTGGAAATCATCCCACGAACTTCCTTACCCAAACCATTCGTTCCACCGGCTGAAGACCTCCCACCTGGACATGAGTGGACCTGAGAGAGACCTTGGGTAACCTGGAAGTCTTTAAACAGACTTCGGACCCAGGCTGGCCGAAGCAAGGAAAACCTGTTCAGGTGGAAATTCATAGACGACTCTGCCTTGGAGTGTAAATGTGGTGCTGTTCAACAAACGATGGGACACTTAATATCGTGCTGCATCCTGCGTGTCTTATCAACTGCGCGTTACAGGAACTGATGGACGCTGGTGATGGCGCCAAACACGTAGCCGAATTCTGGACCGAGTGCATTTAGTCTATAGAGGTATGAGGAACAGGGTGTAAAGTTCACTCATCCTCCATAGAAAAAGGAGATCCTCCGACCAGACGGGTGTTGTGTCTGTCGGGCAATTGCCCGACGGTTAATGTCGGGAAGTTGTATGTATGCTGGTTGCGCTGTAAACTCTGCTTGCGAGATGCAGGATTTGCGTGACGTCAGTACGATGCGCTGTTCGCATGTGGCGTTGTAGATACCGCTCCAAGTCTATTGCTATTGATACACTAAGAAGAAGATCCCACGGGAACGTACTACTGAGATAAAAAGTATCCTTTGTCCTAAACCAGATCTACTTGTGTTCTAAATTTCATCGAAATCTGGTCACTCGTTCAGTCTTGAAAAGGTAACAGACAAACAGACTTTTTTACCTTTGTGTGGATTGAGGACCTCCAACAAAGGATGTGTACAAAAAAAAAAGACATTTCCATTCTCTGGTGTAGCTGTGTGTGTGTAGCTGTGTGTGTGTGTAGCTACATTTAGACGGATCCCTTCTTTTCGCATAATGTTTTTTTTCCTTTATGATAAATGATTTTATTTTGTAAGTAGGTTTTTTACAAACACTTTTACACGTCAATTATATTTTAAAACTAGATGAGGTCAGCGTTTCCTATCTGACTAGTCTGAGAAGATAGTCCGACACAAACTCAGAGGTCACAGTCTCTTTTAAAGCCCAGACCAGACATAATCTTGGTTAGATCATATGAAGACCATGTAGATCGTTGTCTGAGATAGTCTTTTGAGGAAAGAACCACACAGATTGAGAGGACCTGTCCAGTCAGTAATATATTTTGGAATAACTATTTGGTTTTTTTTTTGGTATAATAATTCTTTGCCATAATATTGTTTTTCGACCAAAGCTCAGTTTCTATGTTCGTTTCATATTAAGTCTAAACCCACCTAGAGTACTTTTTAGTTTTTTTTTTCCAACAGACATAGTTGTCTAAAAAGGGTTCCGTATACCCAAACGGAACCTTAAACATTTGAAGTGTTTTAGAGCAAGTTGCCAAGAGATCCTTAAACATTTTAAGTGTAAAATTAAGCTAGTGCATTTTTTCCCACAGGTCTGTAGCAGGCGCGTTGATACCGCCGACCTTCATCCCGAACATCAACGAAGACGACATGCTGCATACCAAGTTACACTACCAAGACGTATTCAACAAGCCACTGAAGTAAACCCCTTAGCTTTAATTCAGAATCTTAGATAATTCACACGATTTGCAACCTTGAACTCGAACGTCTTGCAAGACAAAGTTCAAATTGCATTACAAAATATGGTCACTTAAAAATCAACTTACAGGTAAACCAGAAAAAGTGTGCGCTTCGGTAATCTCAAACTCAAACTCAAATCATTTAATTCAACTAAACCAATTACAGGCACTTTTGAATTGTCAAAGGGTCGGTCAGTCAGAAAGATGAAGCTAGTTGCCCATTCCAAAGCGTAGGTACCTATGGAGAAGAACGGGCAAGAAACTCCATGGACACTCTTTTAAATCATAAAATTCTTACAAAATATTTGATTACATCATTCGTGTTGAAATTAACCATGTGAGAACGATGTAGAAAAGACGTGCACGTTAAAAGCGTCCGTTATAGAAAACATAAAAACAATTCAGAAATTAAAAATTACAATAAGCCGTGGCAGCTAAGAGATGACCAGTCCCTACTGACGGCGCCCGTTCACGAACATGACGTATGGATCAGCACCATTCAGCTCAACCATTTTGAAGGGAACTTAATGATCCAACACACACGCCACCACCAGCGAGACATTAGAGTGAGCATGACATACTCTCAGCCGCCAGGGCACATTTAAGTCAATGAAAGACGTACCCAGTAAATGGTAGCTTTATAGAAAGTACATAGTGCTCACACGTGTGCTATGCAATTATACAATACTAAACAATTGAGTTTATACAATGCAAATATAGTTTTCTTCCAATGTTCCGCAGCTCCAGCAATGTTTCCGAATGCTAATTAGTTTAAGCGCCCCTGTGGAGCTGGACCAGCATTGAGCCAAGCATTTTTGTCAGCGATGTAATCCCCTAACTTATAATATGCTTGGCTACATAGTGTGCGTTTAATACAAGATTTAAATTTCGTTTCATTCAGTTGGAGTATGTGGGGAGGAATTTTATTGTAACATTTTAAACAGTACCCCATGATACCCCATAATCTTCGTGGTACCAACGTTTCGCCACAGAGTAACTCCTGTCAGAGGCAATGCTTCTAAGTTGTGTACTGCCGCTCTTTGTAGTAGTGCACCTATAATTGCGCATTTGTATGAAGTTTTCTCTCTGTCGTGTTAACTATTCCGGTCTCTGATCACCATTTGGCACCCAAAAGTTTTGTAACAGCTCTATATTAGATCTCCTCATCGCGCGTTCGTATTTCCGAAGATGGACGATAATTCCCGAAACTTATACTTTTCTTTGGAAACCTGTACATTTTTTGCAAGCTTAAACTCAATGTCATACTAGATAAACTACAAATGCCTTTACAAAATAATGGTCACTCAAAAATGAACTTAGATTACGTAACTCGTAAAGTAGATAGTTGAGTAATGGTGACAATGAATGTAAATTACCTAAGATTCTGAATACCACGGAACACTATCAACGACAGTATTCGGCCGTCAATTCGCACATCGCGTTTAAGACAAAGTTCGTCTTTGTAGAGCGTTGTCTCTTTCACTCATTACTTTGTGACAGCCTCTTTCTAAAGCTGATAATAGAATTATGATTTACAAACTGGGAGTTAGTCTGCTAACTTTTCCCTACACTGACTATCGCGAATACAACCTACGTTATGATTATAATTTATAAGTTGGACAATTTTGTAAATATTAGAATAGTATTTAATTGTTATTATTTAATAAACTGTTGTTTTCGTTAATTCCAACATATTTTATTTTTACCCTTTAAAATCGACGAATAAAACGAATAGTTAAAATATACACTTTTAATAATGTTTAAAAAATTAAAAACGTTAATAAAACTGACATTTCTAAAAAAAAATAAGACATTGGCGCCGATTCCCTTGTCTACAAACTAAACTAAATTTAAGTTCAGTGCATCTTTTTCTCTCTATTTCATTAAGAAAAGGACAGATGATAAAATATTAGTTTAGTCCTGTCAAATTAAGATACTCCATAGACAGTTTAGACGTGATTATAAAGATAAACACGGCGACTTAAAATACGTCAATTTACGTCAGGCGCTGACTAATTTGACAGGACTAAACTAATATTTATCTTCTGTCCTTTTCTTAATGAAATAGAAAGAAAAAGATGCACTGACTTAAATTTAGTTTAGTCGGTGAACAAGGGAATCGGCGCCACTATCTGTGGCAGCTGTCATATGTCGCGTCATTGTCAGCCAATCAGCGACGAGCATTGGGCGCAATCCAGCGACTGCTAATGAACTTAGAGCGGTAAGTCCAGGTATGTACACATTTTAGGAACTATCGTCGACGAACTTGCGTGAAAACACTGTTGTACGAACATGAAACTGAAATAGGTACCTATAAAAAAAATTATCGTGGTACAAGGGCAGAAAGTTGTCGATGACTACTGAAAATCAAAGCGGAAGTCATAAAGCATAAGCGAGGGAATAAGTGCCCATACCACTGACCTATATTATACAAGTAAACTGAATTAAATATACTACACGAAATGACAGTTGTTTTTTGTGCCGAATGCCGATACAAAGCACCCCGTTCGAGCGTCTCAGGAACTAAAATTGACACGTTGCCGCAAATGCCCGTCGTTTTGTTTTGGTACGTCTCTGGTGATTTAGGTCTAAATCTTTTTGTGTATACTACGAGATATTTAGAACATTTTTATCCTGAGAGTATGCGCATCTTGTAAAACTCGCTATCAAAAATATTAGTTCCAAGGACGCTCACGTTGCTGTCAGCGCTAAAATGGCGAAAATCAAATGTCTTCATTTTGTCATCGAGTAGTATAAAGTCTAATGTTGTACTTGTTTGTAGGTCAGTGGCTCATACAGTCATACCCAAGGAACTTCTCATACCTACGAATGACACGTGTCAGCGTGGACAGTTTCTTGTCAATCGTACTGTATCTACTGTCTATAATTTGAGAAACATCTAGGACGTAATGGCGGCCCTGTTTGTAAATGGAAGATGTTAAATACAGTACATTTCATTTTGCAGAGCTTTATGAATCATTTGGCGGATGAATTACATTGACAGGGGGCGTTGTTGGCAAACATTAATTTGTGAAATTGTAAGTATTTAAAACACAAGATGATGGCTTAGGCCACGCGCCAAAGAATCCTTGTACAACTGTAAGTCTCTATTTCGACACGTTAATTATGATCCAAGTCGCACTACACTGACAATCGTCTATATACGAAGCGAGAGACTCTTCTCGTGTAACATACCTATAAGAAGTCAGCTCCCACTCCAAACTGCAGGCCGTTGACATGAATATCTCGTGACTGCGTCTTCAGCGGCACGACATAGTTGATCTCCAGCCGTGCCGCGCGCCCGATGCGCACGCACACGCCCGCGCCGCACGTCACGCGCGCTTCGATTAGGGATGACAGGGACGACAGCGTGAAGTCCGAACGTTCTGTGAAAGGGCGACTACAGTGCGACAAGGATCTTTTGGTGCCTGAATGACATTGCCAGGGGGGCCGTTGTTGGTAAACATTTGTTCTCTCTATCATGTGCTAAAGGACTAACTTCTGCCAAAAACCTGAAGGGCCATTCCAAAATGTTACTTGCGCGGTCGATGACTCAGACTGATAATAACGTTCTGATTCCCACGCGTGCACAGTGCGGACGGAGTCCCTGCGTTTGAGTGTTGGTGTAGGTGTGAAGAGGGGCATGACAGATAGAGAGGGTATTACCTAGTGCTAACGTGAGGTTCTGACCTGGGAAGGCGAGACAGCCGGCGTTGAGGAACAGGTGCGACTTAACTAGCTTGAACACACCCTGCTGAGCGCCCGGCAGTGGCAGGGGTGCGTACAGGTGCACGCCGCTTGCCCAGTATACCTGCACACGGTACACACAAGTTTCGTTATCTGAGTAACCTAGCCTTGTCCCAACTATGTTGTGGTCGGCTTCCAGTCTAACCGGACGCAGCTGAATACCAGTATAGTCGCTCCGGAGGTAAAATACTGGCATTCAGCTGCATCCGGTTCAAACTCAAACTCAACTCAAATCATTTAATTCAACTAAACCAATTACAGGCACTTTTGAATTGTCAAAGGGTCAGTCAGTCAGAAAGATGAAGCTAGTTGCCCATTCCAAAGCGTAGGTCCCTATGGAGAAGAACGGGCAAGAAACTCCATGGACACTCTTTTAAATCATAAAATTGTTACAAAATATTTGATACATTATTCGTGTTGAAATTAACCATGTGAGAACGATGTAGAAAGACGTGCACGTTTGAAGCGTCCGTTATAGAAAACATAAAAACAATTCAGAAATTAAAAATTACAATAAGCCATGGCGGCTAAGAGATGACCAGTCCCTACTGACGGCGCCCGTTCACGAACATGACGTATGGATCAGCACCATTCAGCTCAACCATTTTGAAGGGAACTTAAAGATCCAACACACACGCCACCACCAGCGAGACATTAGAGTGAGCATGACATACTCTCAGCCGCCAGGGCACATTCAAGTCAATATATCATTTATCAACAAGAATTTTAGGTTCTGGGTATTATTAAAAAAAAAAAAAAACATAAACACGTCACTTCGGGCACCCCTGTAGCTCAGGGGCCCCGTATCGTTGATACGGCTGATACAGCGGTAGCTACGCCCCCCAGTCCCATGTCATAGGGGGCAAACCTCCAGACTCCAGGCTGCTACTGAGAAGTTCTAGATTGAAAAACCCAATAACACTTTGCCCTACCCGACAACGAACCCAGAACATAATAAATATAAGGTGTTAAATTAACTCTAAGAATTTCGTGTACTTACTCAGTATCAAAAAACTAATATATACTCGTAACTACAAAAAAAACTTTTTTTTCGAGCGTTTTTACTTTTTCACATGAAAATATTATAATCATTTAGTAAAACACTTTTATGTGCGCTGTACGCAGGACTGCGCTTACGGCTCGGCGCTGTAGCACCGTGCGGCTCGCATCAACCCTTCCCGCCCACTTTAGACGTCCGATATCTATCGCACGGTAAGGGTGTGCTGTCGCGTGTCTTCTCGCTAGATCCGCGCGCTCGCGCAGTTTCGTATAAACAATGCCGTTTACTTATTCTAGTGAGAGAGTTTAGCCGCGGCACGTAACCGATACCGTGAACTTTATAGTGACCAACGACGAGTGCCTGCTGTCCAAACCATCCTGGGGGTCTACCAGCGCTTATTAGACTATGGCCAGTTTCGTCCTCGTCAAGCAGATGCTGGTAGGCCACGGCTCACCGGTGACATTGAAGATCGAGTGTTGGACTATTTCAACGACAATCCACACGCGAGCACACGTGACGCAGGGCGGGACTTAGGAATAAGTCACTTACTGTCTGGAATGTGTTGCATGAAGAAGGCCAACATCCGTACCACTTTTTAAGAGGAACTAATACCCACAGATTACGAACCACGGCTAAGATTCTGTAGGTGGTTGGTGGAAGAACCTGGTCGCAAAATTTTATGGATGGACGAGTCCACTTTTAGTAGCGTGGGCTTATTCAATATACACAATGCTCACTGGTGGTCGTACGAAAACCCGCGAGCTGTGGTCCCTGACCATTTTCAGCACCAGTTCTCAGTGAACGTATGGGCTGGAATCATAGGGCAGACGGTACTTGGACCTGTCTTCTTAGAAAGCCTTAACGGCGAAACATATCTGCAGTTGCTCGAGTCTGTGCAAGAGATGCTGGAAGATGTTTCTGTTGCCGAAATAAGGGACCACATCTTCCAGCAAGATGGAGCGCCTGCACACTATCACCGAGAAGCCCGTGCTTACCTGGATGCTACTTATCCTAACCACTGGATAGGCCGGGGTCGGCCTATTGCATGGTCGCCTCGATCGCCCGATCTTACGCCTCTCAATTTTTATCTATAGGGTCGTGTATAGTGTATAGACACAGTGGCAACAATATTCGAAGCGTGGACGAATTAAAGACCCGCATAATTAGTGCATTCAATGTAATTAAAAGTGACAGAGACACATTAATCGGAGTGCAATCCAATGTAATACGTCGTACACACTTGTGCATTGGACAAAGTGGTGGACATTTTGAGCACCTTTTGTAAATAATGTAAAAATTAAGACTTCTTATAAATAGTTTTTAAATGATTGTAAATACTTAGGTTGATTCAAACTTTTTAAACATACCAACTTATTGAGCTTACTTAATTTAAAAACAGTAATTCATTAATATGGCCAATAAAAAAAGCTACTTATAAGAAATTCGATAAATTGCTAGTCCAAAGCCTGAAAAATGTGATGGGAAAATTAGAATCACCTGTTTACGAATTTGCGTTGTCGCAGGGGTGAACGAACTCGAGCGGGCGGCCGCGCGGCGCCACGCCAGCGGCAGCGTACACGGTGTACAGTGCGCATATTCAATAAATTTGTGCGTAGTGAAAATATTGCATATCTTTGAAACGGATTGTTATTTAGAAAAAAAAATTCGTGATTATTTTTTATTTCCTATTCCAAACAACTCCTCAACTTTCTTAGAGTTAATTTTTTAACACCTTAAATAATTTATTATGCTATATAAAGGTTTTGTAGTACGGACGCCAGCACATCAAGCTACTACAATCTGTCAAATTTATTTAATTTTTCAACTTTATCGCTAAAGTATTAAGGTTCAAGGTTGATTGGGGAATTTGACAGAAAATGGTAGCTTGACCTGCTGGCGTCTGAACATGAGGGACTTACAAAGTATGCATTAAATTATACAGCATACGACGACATAATTATGAAGATATACATTTCCAGTTTTAGCTGACCTCGCATTGTATAGGCTTTTCGTACATACAACGAAAGCTTATACTGGAAATGAGCTTGATATGCCGTCGAGCGTAGAGACGCCAGCAGGTCAAGCTACCCGAAACTGTCAAATTTTCCCAATCAACCTTGAACCTTAATGCTTTAGTGATAAAGTTGAAAATCTATTAAAGAAATTTGACAGATTGTAGTAGATTGATGTGCTGGCGTCTGTACAACGAATTGTTGGGTGAATCGCTGCTCTCCTAGCTCGATCATCAACTGATCTATATTCAGGAGAAAATATGAGGATTATTTTAATTTTGGACAGTATCTGCAATCATTCAGTATGAGGTACTCACCCGTCCACCAATAGCCTGTCCATCCATATGTGGCCCCACGCCTCGCTGTTGGAAACCTCGCAGCGTGGTGGGGCCGCCGAGGAAGAAGTGGTCGGGTAACATCGAGCCGTAGAGATCGTGCAGTATACCCAGCGCGCCAGTTGCTTGCATCACCTGGATATAAACGACGAGGTCACAGTGCGACAAGGATTTTTTGGCGCCTGTATGACAGGGGGGCGCTGTTGGTAAACATTGTCACAGAAATTGTATTGATAAAATAAAATGGCGGCGTTCGTTCCGATTGTGGCCACGCGCCAAAAGACTTGTACTTGTATTAATAGAAATTTGATCTGAAATGTTGAAACACATCTGGAAAAAATGTTGTTCAAAGGTAATAAAACGATTTGATTGCTTATATGTGTTATCCCTGGACAATATTAACGTGGAAGTTTTTATAGAACAAGATATACAGACAGACGCCAGCAGGCTAAGCTACCCGAAACTGTAAAAAAAAATAAAAATGATTAAGTGATAAAGTTGAAAATCTATGAAAGAAATTTGACAGATTGTAGTAGCTTGATGTGCCGTACAAACATTTGTAAAATCACCCACGGACATTTCCACCTTGGGGTGGCTTTCTGGTTGTATAATCGGAATAATAAAGAAAATGGTTGTTTTGCTGTTGTAGAAACTGAGTAAACAGTAGGTATGTTACTCACTATGCCAAAATCTTGAGACAACGTATGATTAGCCTGCAGATGCATCTCAGACTTCACGTTGGCAACACTGCCCCCGACGCCGGCGACCTCATTGCTGATCTGCATCCACACGCCGTGCGTCGGGAACACCTCCTCGTCTCTGTGGTCCACGTTGATTATGTGCCGGAGGGTCGATTTCAGATGTGGACCTTAATAACACAGACGGTAAAGGTGAATATTATCATACATAAATATTATCATCATTAGGTAAGCTATACTGCACTGTACTGTGCTGTGACCGTTTTGTCAGTTATTCTCGATAGGAACCTACGACGACGCTTTGGAATGGACACCTAGCACTCAAAAGTGCCATATACAGTTGAACAAGGATCTTTTGACGCGTGGCCAAAATCGGAACTAACGCTGCCATCTTGTTTTATCAATACATTTCACAAATGTTTAGCAACAGCGCCCCCCTGTCAATGTCAACGTCATTCTAGCGTTAAAAGATCCTCGTGTATGTGTCTAATGAAAATAAATACTTTGACTTTGACACTCTGTAATGTCATGTTGTCCGTTGTCATATCACTCACCGCTGCTCTCTCTGACCGCGAAGGTAGTCTTGTTGATGACCGACATGTCTCGAATCAGTCCCTCCCACTGCAGGTTGTGTTTTATCTGCAAGGCACATCAACAGTGTACCTACATGACTGCACCACACACTAGTGGTAAATTAGACAGCGCCTTTATAATGTCGTAGCAGTAAGTAATTTAACAGCCGAACGGTCGATCGATCAGGATAAACTACGCTTGCCGCGGTTGGTCCGTGGATGGGTGACCATCTTCACATACCAAGACCCCTCCGTGCCTCGGAAATCACGTTAAACCGTTGGTCACGGCTGTCATTCGTGGATCTTTGACAGTTGTTACGGGTCGTCAGTCGCCCGAAAGTCTGACAACCAGTCTTAGCAAGGGGTATTGTAACGCACTAGTAACTGGGTTGTGGAGGTCAGATAGGCAGTCGCTCCATGTAAAATACTGGTATTCAGCTGCATCCGGTGACACTGGAAGCCGACCCCAACATAGTTGATGGGAAAAGGCAGGCAGATGATGAGTAAGGGTGATGTGAATATAAAGTGTATTGTCTCACCGTTGGCGAAGTCTTGAAGCCCACATTGAATTGTATTCCTCTGTCGAGCAGGCGGTACCCTGACCACGGGTACTCCTGGTTCTGCTGGTATAGGGAGGCCGATAACCTGCACACACGGTGATTCACATTAAGTCATGCTGCGCTGCACTATGCTTAGCATAACATAGCACATTTTTCGACAATTTAATCACACGATTGTAAATCTCATGGAATAAAAAGTTGTTTGTAGAGAAAACAAACTACCTACGAGAAAGTTTGTTTAGCTAATCTAAGCATAGCACAGCGCAGCGTAGCAGAAAGGTTCCCGCAGACAGGCACGACGCGATGGAGCGAAGAGACTGGTAGAAAAAAATCCATGAATTTTTCATAGAAATTGTTCTACTAGAGTTGCGTCCCACGTCGCACGAGTCTGCAGATGCAGAATCAGTCGACTAAATTAAAAACAAATTAAAGTTCAAGATGTTATAAGCTGCTTTGTCAGCTGAAAGCATCGGGAGAGCGTTGCTGTCCTTTTCTTGCACTGTGAGTTAGTAAAAAATATCAATAGGTACAGACGCCAGCACATCAAGCTGTCAAATCCGTCGTAATCACCCGAAACTGTCAAATTTTCCCAATCAAACTGAACCTAATGCTTGAGCGATAAAGTTGAAAATCTATTAAAGGAATTTGACAGATTGTAGTAGCTTGATGTGTCTGTACCTACTCTAATTTTAGTTAGGAAGTTGGAGCAGAAGTACCTACCTGTTGTAGATGAAAGTACTCACACGGGATCTAAGCGCTTGAGCGGCAGTGGCTTGGTGACCGTGATGTTGAAGCTGCAAGTGTTCCTGTAGCCGAGGCTGAAGGCCGCCTGCGCGCGCTCGCCGCGACCCCATACGTTCGGCAGCTTCAGCCCTATGCATTACTGGGAGTTAGAAGAGGTATAAACCGTAGCGTAAGTAGGTAGTCCTGTGTCAAATGTCGTGGCGCCCTTTTTACTAGCCGAAGTTCAAACTGCGACTAAATTCAGAAAAGGGTTATTTTTAAAAAAAAATAACATCCCGAGTCGATAGGTTAATCTGTCATTGTGACTTTACTAAGAATATCTTTGTTTCTTTCTTTCTTTTCTTTTCTTTTAAAAAAAAAAACGTTGCCCCATACTAGGAATAATATAGCGAGCGAAGCACTCGCTATATTCTTAGTAAGGTAGGAAATGGGATCATTTTTGACCGGCACCCTAATTGCGTACCTAACACACGATCATTCACAGTCTGAATCATTTTGAAGGATATTGCCGATTCATTGCTTCATATGTTAAAAAAATTTGTCTGCTCAACAACGTAAATAACGCAATGAATGTTGTTGAACTGTCAAAATGGAAGCCATTGCTACTGTTAGTACATACCTTTGTTACGCTTACGCAATAGGTACCCCGCGGGATTGGTTAAGTTTTCATTGTAACTTCACTAAGAGAATACTAGATTCTGACTCGAATAGGTTTTAGGCTGTCATTTTGCTAAGACAACGAGAGAGCGAGCAAAACGAGCTCGAAAGTTGGAGCATCATGACTCGGATAGGTTAGATTTAGTGTGTGTGATTTTACTAAATTAATGCAACTGCTTGAGAATTAGACCGCGACCGCCACTATTGAAGCCTTTGTAGCCACAACGAGCGGTCTTGTGCTACCCTCATGCAGGGGCTTCCTAAGGCTTTCACCAGGAATTGGTCCTCCTTAAGGCCATCAGGTTCTTGAGCCTGTGTGACAGTCTCTTTCTAAAGCTCGGTGTGTCATGTTTACGGCCAGGTACTTTACTACAGGGTAGATATTATATTGTAGTTACCTATCACCACGTTGCCCTCGTCCTCTCCGACCGACGCGTTCACTCCACCGACCATCCGCGACATCTCGCGGACTTGAAAAGTCACCTGCACACACGATAAAAATGAATTACATGCAGCAGACGCTAATTAAAGCTGCATACAATACAGTAGTCTTACCAAGGGGTTTTAGCACCGGATTTTCAACTCTCAGTATTGGGCCGAGCATGGAGAATCTAACAAAGTGCGTGAGCGTCAAAAAAATACTGTTGGAATTTCAACTCTCGGTACTAAGCAGTGTGTTGAAAATCCAGTACACGATAAAAATAGTAGCGTTAACACGTGGGCTAACACGATGCTCCTTGGTAAGACTACTGCATGCAGCTTTTAGCATGTTTTTGTAAGTACCTCGAGTCCATCGGGCGTGGCGTCCGGCCCGGAGGACACGTCGATATAGACGCACACGTTACGGAAACAACCGAGGTTGTCGAGTGCCTGGCGAACCTGCACATAGACTAATATGTCTACAAAATAGATATATTCTTGCAGGTCGGTAAAGGGTCATCATTTTCGATACGGTGGCCTGTCTTTTTTTTTATGAATGGCATCTCGCAGTTCAACCTATGAGGTTGTCGTCTGCTAACCGGCTTGCTGTGGATGCCTCAATAAATTAAGGCCTCCAGCCAGGGCTTAAAAAACTTCAAAACTAATCGACTACACGCTAAGGGCACCCCCTGTGGGTACGGACCTCGGGCTAGGGCCTCGCGTCGCTGGGAGAGGGCAGCAAGCAAGGGGCAGTCTGGATCGGAATTAGATAGCCTGTCAAATGACTGTGAATAGCTATGCTGGTTCACTATAAGTAAGGGTTTGTGTGTGAGTGTGGGGTATCAGGGGAGAGAGTGCGGTGTCTGAGAGGGTGTGTGTGTGGTGCATTCATGTGTCAGTAACTTGAGCTAGTAATGGTGTGTGTGTGTGTGTGTTTTATGTATGAGTACCTTTTGAGCCCGTACGATGACATCCTCAAAGTCCTTCGCTTTGAACAGGTCGTCGACGGTGCCCTTCACCACGTCGTCTTTCGTACGCTTGAGTCCGTCAATGTTTACACGGTCCACGCGAGCCTGGGAAATTGTTCTTGTAAGAAAAAATCGAACGACGGCACGAAGCGATCTCGATATGTATAGGTGACCCATCCACGGACCGATCTCGGCAAGCGTTGCATAACCTTGAAGATCGACCCGTGCAGCTGTTACTCAGCCACGAGCCCCTCAGAGTACGTTTTTATTCTGTCAGTACCTTGACACTATTGAGCGCGTGTCCTGTCATGTGCACACCTTCGTCCACCACCACTTCCTGTTCCTCTGGGAAATCCACCGGAAAATGGGGTTCCACCTGAAACGCACACACGTAACACATCTAGCTGTCACTGACAACATATAGGTTGGCTCACATATCTTAAACTCAAAGCATTTATTTCAATTAAACCATTTAGTGGCACTTTTGAGTTGTCAAAGAGATGAGAGTCAGAAAGATCAAGCTATTTAAGTACCTATTTTAAAGCGTATTAGGTTCCTAAGGAGAAGTAAGGGCAAGGAACTCATAGACACTCAAATCAATAAACTTTATTGCTAGCATCGACACGACGGCGACGCGAAGAAAAAATGTTGGCCAAATATTGGCTGAGCCTGTCCAGTGGCCTCATGCGCGACTTGATGTGATTTGATTGACTACTGAGCGCTAAGTCCCCATACTCCCGGGTCTGATTCCCAGGTCAGGCAAAGTGATATTGTATTTTTCGACCACAAATTTGTCCGTAGCTCCCCAGAGTCTGGAGTAGTGTACGGTATAATGGTAATAGGCTCTCACCCTCACCCCTATTACATGGAAAATAAGGAAATAGCTGGTAAAGTGTAAGTTTACGGTGTTGTAGACACCTCTGCCTACTCCTTCGGAATGCAGGAGTCATGTTCTGTAAATAATTTACCTTTGCGTGCACAATCCCCATTGTATAAATTATTTGACTAACTTCCTAAATAACTAAACAAAACGCATAAAAAGGAAAAAAATATCTAAATAATTAACGAATCCTCTGCTAACTAAAGTAAATAAACATCATAATTGACGTTTTATGTCGTTAATGGATTCGTGAATGGATGACGCAATCATGAGGATGGCGAAGAGGTTTGATTTGCAAGCAATTGTTAAAGAAGAAAAACTGCCTTTTTGCAACCAAGTGGATGTCGACTGTTCTCTCAGTGCAACAACAAAACGTAACGTCAATATGACAACGTCAGCCTGTTGACATACTGAATGTCAAAGAAATTGTGTTGCGAAAAAAACGTTGTTAGCATTCTCTATCGTCTGCCCTTGTCTTTTCGCACACATTTGAATGAGACAGAAATGTCAAGGCCAAAAATGGAAGATGTTAGTAACGAACCGCAGTCATAGTGGACGTGTCGTGCACATACGGTTATAAATATTATTTTTATCACGGAACTCCCTGATCTAACTGCGATAATATAGAATTACCGGAAAGAGTACTTATAATACAATAATTCTATCGAAAGATTTGACTCGTAACGTACATAATAATTACGTAAATAAGCCCGAAAATCGTGGTCAAAGTTTACGTTTCTTTTGTCGATGTAAACAAAAGGGATGTTTTTAAAACAATGCGTGTGGTAAGGAGGCGTGAATGAAGCTCGTGCGCGACGGAATATCGAGGACATTCAGAAGAAAATACTGGAGAATGAGCGGTGTCAGCAGAGACGCTCCTCTTGGGGTCCAGTTTATTCAGAAGCTGAGTAATTATTGCTACCCGCGCCTGCAGATCAACCGATTACGATGGTGAGTCACAGATGTAGATAATTAATACCTTGGTGCTGGTCTAAGTTTTCTGAAAAGTAAATACTGTCAAATTAAGCTCAAATTCTTGGCGAATTTTGTTTGTTTGGCTGGTTGCAATTTTTTTTAAAAGGCTTTTGTCATACTTTGAGTAATGCACTCTGCAGCAGCGGTCCTAGTCCTAATTAGTGCGATATGCCACTGCTAGCTATAAACTAGGGTCAAGCCATTGCTTTCTGAAATTACCTAAAAATGCCATATCTCTTCTGATAATAGGATCTATATAAACATATTTTTAGTAGACAAGCGATTGGGCAACAGGTTACAGTACCCAGCTGAAAATATTGCTCAAACCAACAATTAACAAATCCAGGGTCATGTTAAGCCAAACTTATCTTGAGAAATGTATGATAACAAATGTATGATGACAAATCACATTACTTTTGCGTTTATAGAAAGGGTCTGCGTCATTGGCATAGTGGTTGCATTTGCTGCTGTTGAGCATGTGTTCCTGGGTTCACTTCCTTGGTCAGGCAAGTGTTACTGGGTTTTTCTATCAGGAATTTCTCAGTAGCAGCTGGGAGTTTGGATTTGTGCCCATTGATGGCAACAAGCTCGCCCCTTATTACATGGGACTTAAACATAACTGGTGAAATGTGGGTGTATTATAAAGGGTGACTTGTAATTTGACATATTCCTTCCAGGAATTGATAGCGTGACCCATTTGTAACAGTAAACCATGCACCCTATAAAGCATAGGCGAAAATGCATGGGATTCGAGAAAACTCAAATTTATTTATTTTTGAAAATTTCCCAGAGTTCATTACTAAATGCCACTTTTCTCTAAACTTTCGAATTTAATGGACTTCATTGCTATTACATCGGATACCTGATACTTTAACAAATCTTTCGATGTAACCAAATGTTCTAAAACATCTAACAGTTAAAAGTTAAAGGAAGAAGTTTATTAACCATTTCCAAAAATCATCTACATACATGTACTTTAACACCAGTTATCTTATAATTTTACTATGACATTAAGCATATAAATTACGGGGGAGACATCTTCATTTAATTAGCTATCTAATGAGGTACAAATATTTAAAAAATATTTAGAGATGCCGATGAAATAGTTGATAATGCTGGCAAAGGTCGAATTTGCAAATAATTGAAATAAATAAAAATTGAGTGATAATCGGATTAATTCATTATGAACTTTTGTGTTATCTTTTTACCTTCTCACCACCCAGCAAACAAACCGAACCGAACCAATAAATCTGAACTTATTAGTTCAGATTTATCGGTAGGGTTCGGTTGGTTATAAAGAAAAAGGATTAAATTTTTTGTATGTTTGTTTGTTATGCTTTCATGCTTAAACGGCTGAACGGATTTGATTGAAATTAGGCACATGGGTAGACCATGACCAGCACTCCTAATTGTGTCAATCACAATCTGAATAATTTTGAAGGATATTGCTAAAACATTGCTTCATATGTACGAAAAATTTGACTGCTCAACAAAATAAGTAATGCAATGAATGATGTTGAACTGTTAAAATTAACGCCATTACTGTGACACACAGTAATGTTTTAAATTTTGACAGTTCAACAACTATCCCCTAGTAGGCTATGTCCTAATCCTTTTATTTGAACGCAATTACCCCGCTGGATTAGGACATAGCATACATTTTATCCTGTAATTCCCACGGGATTGAGACTTATGCAGGTAAAACCGCAGGGAGCAGCTAGTATGCTATAAACTAGCCACATAATTATATTACACATTATATACCAACAATGACTGACTCACAGTATGTCATTGTCCTCTGATATACGTTGACTTTGACTTGCATTGTATTACATATTATTTGTCTGTCTTGTATAATAAAGTCTATAACATTAAACATGGACAATACTAGTGATCGGTATCTCGACTCGAATCAAACCTTTATGTATTATTCTTTTTAATTTTTTATTTAAAACTTATGATAATGTACTCATTATCTCTATTGTTAAAATCAGATAGAAAGAACATATAATCTTCTTAATATATATAAATCTCGTGTCACAATGTTTGTCCTCAATATAATAAAATTCGCACAACATGTGCAGTTTGATCCAACTTGAAAGATAGGATAGCTTACATCTCAATTTATGATCGCAATATTATTTAATTGCAATTTCATTTTCCCATATAAACTGTTCTACCTACTTTCCTGTCAAACATTTGACGATCGTCCCTTCGGTACGCTAGACTCGGGTCCTCTCGAATTGAAGCACGTATTAAATTAAGGGTTTTGAATAGTGTAGGAGTAGGGTAGAAGTAGGGTAGGAGTAGGGTAGGAGTAGGTTAGGAGTAGGGTAGGAGTAGGTTAGGAGTAGTGCAGGAGTCACCTGTATGTGTACCTAGGTACATTGTGGACATTGTGGTTTCATAAAGATTGAATGGAATTTGTTTTATTTTATTTATTTGGGACAAAAAACAGTTATACATTACAGCATTTACAAAAAGTAGTTAGGTATATTACCTACAGTCGAGAAAACGTATAACCCACACTATTGTCCACGAAGTGAAATCGGAGTATGACTACGAACGCGTGTTAAATGAGAGAAAAACATAAAAAGGTCACATCTAAAAGAAAAATACCGACGAATTGAAGGAAGCGGATGACAAGAGCATCTGACTTATGGGCGACTTGCAAGAGATTGTGAAACCATTATTTTAAAAGATTGCGCCAGCGCGAAAACATCAAAATCAATTTTATATAATTGACATTATGTAAATTGTATATTAATTATCTGACCCGACAGACGTTTTTCTGTCCAAAATTCATTAAAAATTCCCAAAGAAAATGCATTTTTAGTTTTCCCGAATTGGATTATTACTTAGATATTATTAGAAAAGAATTAGGGTTCCTCGCAAAAAAAAAATAAACCGGGATAATTTCCGACATCCACGCAGGCGTAGCCGTGGGCAGCTGGGCAGACGATAATAAATAAATATTAGGTACAGTCAAGAGCAAAAACATTTTTCAACAGTTTCTTTCATAGAATGCTCTCTCTTCAATTACTGAAATGAGATACGAATCACAAAATGCTAACTAAACTAAGCAAGAATATACGCAATATTTTAGTTTTAGTTTGGTTAGGATATTATATTATATTTTTATTTTAATAATTTGTAGTTTATTTAGTACTAGCTTCTGCCCGCGGCTTCGCCCGCGTGGATGTCGGAAATTATACCACGTGAACGTGCTACCAGGATAAAAAGTATGTCTTTCCCCAGGATGCCATCTATCTCTTTGTCAAATCAGAAGTTCAGTAGTTTAGGTGTGAAAATGTAACATACAGGACAGGTCAGTTCAGGGCGGCGGGATCATCCGAAAGGGTTACCGCTGCCCTGGAACAGAAAGGGCTAAGGAAGGAACACGGGTGGGTTTTAGTCAGTAAGAGTCTGACACTCCCTTCCGCTCCACCCAGAGCGGGAGGGGTCATTTGATGATTTCACATCCACAAAAAAAAAAAAAGGACAGGTCAGTCAGGACTTTGAATTTTATATGTATAGATGTAGATTAAAAGTATCTAATCTAAGCAAAATATCTTAGATAATTTTATTCAAATCTTTTTATATTTTTGCGCTCAACCGGTTTATTCAAGTAAATTATGAATCCATTTGACTTATCAAGAATATTATCTAACAGTTAAAACAATCCAAGGCTTCGGCTATTACTGATGCGTTACGTTTAGGTCACGGCTACATCAACTTCTCGTAGCAAACTCAGGGAAATACATTGTTTATCAAATTGACTACCAGCTTATATTTATTATACTAGCTCCTACCCGCGACTTCGCGTGGAAGTCATAAGATACACTGTTACTGCATCCCCTGCTGGGCAAAGGCCTCTCCCCATGACCTCCAGCTCTTTCGATCCAGGGCTAAAGTGGACCACTGGTCGATACACAATATACTAAAATAACAGCCACATTTTTCTAATACTCCGTCGTCGGGCCCGACCCCCCGACCCCCCGGCCCCCGACCCTCCGGCCCCCTCCTGCCCGCGCTATTACTTCGTTTTCGCTCAGCGTTCTTTCTGATTTTCTGCGCGATGTTATCACCTTCCTCAAGAATTGGACAAAGAAATGCAAATAGGTACTTCCAGAGATTAGCGCGTTCCAACAAACAAACTCTTCAGCTTTATTATGTACTAGCTTCCGCCCGCGACTTCGTCCGCGTGAAACTTGTTCCTCCGATCTACCTCATCGCATCGCGTCGCCTGCCCGCGCTATTACTTCGTTTTCGCTTAGAGTTCTCTTTCTAGCTTTTATCCTTTTCTTTGGTTCCTGATGGTCGTATCGTGATGACAAATAGCCTATAATCTTCCTCAAGAATTTGGCTATCACATGCAAAAATAGTTTTTCAAGTACCTACAGCTAGTTGTTCCAGAGATTAGAGCGTTCGAACAAACTAGGGGGTCCGGGGTTTATTTAAAAACGATGATTATACTTTGAGTGACAGTCGCTAATCACTACTTAACTTTGAGCAACGTTCATAAATAAAGGGATCAGTCTTCAGCATTATATAGTACCTATAGCAGACGAGAAAGGACACAAAGTAATAACAACTCTCTAGAATTTAGCTTGCGCGTTGGCGGGAAAGTGATTTTGTAGACTATCATGAAAGCGGCTTTCTTCAAGATCAAAGGAGAGAATCTTCTGTACGGTAGTACTAAATATTAGTTATTTTATGTGCTATAGTATAGATATATTCAAACCACAACTGTCATTCTTTGACAGTTGTATAAAACGGCTATAGCACAGCAAATTGACGTAGTGTATCGATTTGATAAACTGTCAATGTCCCTGACTGTGTGGTAGCTTATAGTTTTTAAGGATTCGGACGGACAGCGGACCCTATTACTAAGGCTCTGCTATCCATTCGCCCGTCTGTCACAGGGCGGTGTCTTTGGAACCATAACGGGTAGACACTTGAAATTCACATGGCCACTATAACAATAAATAATAAAAATAAAATAAAGAGGATCCATACAAGAAACATGTTTTGTTTTACTAAAGTATTTAAAAAGAATACTGATAAATATTGTACGGTGGTACCTATGTACAGAACCCTTTGAGTGCGAGTCCGACTCGCACTTGGCCGGTTTTTTACAATCTAATAAACTAATTGCTCTGTGTAACCAGTTTGTTAATTATTATCAGCTAGCCTTGTAGCTACAACATACTATGTTTGGTTCGCTCTGAGTCTCTGAGGCCTCATATCAATGTGCAGCGTGGCGTGGCGTTATCTATCCACAGCGTGTATCAGGAGTAACAGCCGTACGGGTCGATCAAGCAGGTTAAGCTATGCTTGCCGCGGTTAGTCTGTGGATGGGTGACCATCTTTACAGACTAAGACCTCTCCGTGCCTCCGGCCTCGGGAAGCACGTTAAGCCGTTAGTCCTGGCTATCATTCGTGGATCTTTGATAGTCAGAAGCCCGAAAGTCTGACAACCAGTCTTATCAAATGGTATCGTGTTACCGAGTAACTGGGTTGTGGAGGTCAGATAGGCAGTCGCTCCATGTAAAATACTGGCATTCAGTGGCATCTGGTTACACTGGAAGCCGACCCCAACATAGTTGGGAAAAGACAGGCAGATGATGCCGTGTATACGGTACCATATCCAGCTTTAGAACGTACATGTACAGTCACGAGCACCAATATGTCAACACTTGGCAACTTTCAATTGCGGTTTTTTGTGAAATATCGAATGCAACGTTAAAATACGACGATACGAATTCAAAACTAAGGAGTAAATCGCTTTTGAAAAAAGCCGAGGGTACTTTTGCTTGTGACTGTACCGCGTACTGTACCGGGTACCTACATGGAGCCAACTTTATTTGTTAAAAACATATTTATTTAAGTTAAATTTGTTCACATTATTCTAATCTCTTTATGATAAAAAGTACACATGTTGCTAAATTAAATAATACTTACAGACCTATTTCCTGAAAACATAATTACAAAATACTGGTTAAAAGATAATTAAAACTAGAAACATGGAACCGATAACAAGTCATTACGAATTAGTACATGCATAAAGCATTAAAAGATTAGAAACTCGTATGTTTAGAAACATTGGGTCCATAATGGTCATTTTTGATACTGACTATTGTGAAAATCTTTCATTCCATTTAGAATTCCAAATTCAAATTAATTTTATAATATAAGTGCGCCGATTCCCTTGTTCACAAGCTAAACTAAATTTATGTTCAGTCAAAAATATCATTGTGTTCAGTGCATTTTCTTCTTTCTATTTCATTAAGAAAAGGACAGAAGATAAATATTAGTTTAGTCCTGTCAAATTAGTCAGCGCCTGACGTAAAATTGACGTATTTTAGCAGACATATTTTTAATCACGTCTAAAACTAATATTTATCTTCTGTCCTTTTCTTAATGAAATAGAAAGAAAAAAATGCACTGAATTTAAATTTAGTTTATTTTGTGAACAAGGGAATCGGCGCCGTTATCAAAAATCAGTTGTAGGTACCTACATTTGTTTTCCTGCCGTTCGATTTCTTTTAAATTTAGCTGTTTCTGTACCTAACCATGGAAAATCGAAATTGCACGCTATTTTCGTATACGCCTAATATTATCCAATAGGCTCTCCCCCTATTGCATGGGACTTAAAATGCAGCCGTGGTGGTACTGGTGGTCCAGTGGAAACGACCATGATTTACGCGTTAAGTCGTAGTTCGACGAAGTTCGTTTCATCACCACTGCTCTTAAAACGGTGAAGGAAAACATCGTGAGGAAACCGGCATGCTCTAGAACCAAACATTCGATGACATGTGACATCTACCAACCCGCACTGGGCCCGCGTGGTGTAACGGTCTCCTCTCTCTCACAGAGTGGAGGCCTGTGTCCCAACAGCGGTCAGCGGGTGCATTATAGGGTGATTAGGCTATGCTTACACATCTGTATATCCCATCGGGGAATTTAGGCGTGGTCATACCTACCTTATGTTCAACATATAAGGCGTCATGTTGTGTTATGTTCGACCATGTAATATGACATTGTAAATTTGTAAACATAATTTATTACTTTTGCATTGTTTCTATGAATCATTCTAACAAAAGATGGTGACGTAATTATTATTAAATGAGTCACAGTAAGTTATCATTCTAGAAATGCAAATAGAGACTAGTTCATTCAAAATTAAACAAAAAAAAATACCGTGTGCGGTCGGAGGACCCCCGTCAGGAATGAAATTCCTTACGCCTAGGGCTGCCATCACCTAAATTGCCGACGCCGGATAAACACGGCAAAAATCCCGGACATTTGGGCGAAATATGGTTTGGTTGGAAATTGGAAGAAACCGTGTGTATGTTTAGCGAGGTTCCTTCTTTCGTCCATTGTTGCGTGACTAGCGAAAACACTCACGTGGCGCGGGGGCACACGTGGGGGCGTCCGATCGTCGACTATTTTGCCGTGCCTTCTTGAATGCGGGTTATTATGAATGAATTTTTAACTAAGATTTATTTAATTTATCGCATACTTATCTTTAAAAAAAAAAAGTGTTTCGCCTGACAAAAAAAGTGTCTTTTTAAAGTCCCCTGCCGGACGGCCCCCGGACGCCCGTCAAACTATGACAAATCCGCGGAATCCCGGACGGATGGTAGCCCTACTTACGCCATACTCGCAAGTCGTACGCACACACACTACTATAATTATGTATAATAGAAAGAGACAAAGAGACAGACGTTGTGTGAATTTAATACGCGCAAAAGCGCGTATCAAATTCACACAACGTCTGTCTGCCTGTCTGTCTATTAAAAAATACAGAGCCATCTAGTCATTGGCGTAGCTAGGGATTTTGTCTAGGGGCGGGGGAGGGCAGCCGTCGAGCTAAACTAACTACCGTCATCATATTAAATGACGCCTCGTAGCCCATAATCCCACCAAAAATATTTAATGTAAAGTAGGTTTGATACGGTTGATTTTTCTAGGGTGGGCAAAGTAGTTTCTAGGTTATTTTTTTGTTTTGTTTTCCTTGTTTTTGTTTAGTGTCTGTGCTTACTAACATAGTCGTAAGTTTTACTAACATTCTTGTGGAGTCTTTGTAACTTGATTAAAGAAAATTCTATTCTATTCTATTGATTGCCCACCCTTGCCCTAAGCTACGACACCCGCTATTCATGCCAAAATGGTAGAATGTACAAGGATTCTTTCATATTATTGTAACCATCTTATTGTAAATACCTACATTCTGAGCAAATAAATGAATATTCTATTCTGTGACGCCCATACATCTAGTATAGCTTTTAGAAGCTCTCATAAAGTTGTCGCCATCTTGAATTTGCATTTTGAAAACTCTCTCGCTCTCTGTCTATTTCTATACCTATACCTTGATGATTTCTACCAGTTTACTCCTACTGCAAGCCGCGCTAAAGAACTTCGTTCCTATAACTTCGGATATCAACTTTACACTAGTGGGGCATCTCCCTGCAGAGTGTAACCTTCCGTTGTCCATTTGGAAGTGGGAAGTTGTAACTCCAACCTGGTAAAGTGGGGCCTCCTCGGCCGAACGGCAACAGGGTGTGTATGTGGAGATATGCCGCAAACTGCTCCACCTCCTATCCTGTCCTTTGTGTCCCAAAACAAGTCAGTGACCTGCGCTGCCACCGACAACGCCGTGGAAGCGGCGAAGTTTTGGGAAAACAAGATCTGAAAGAAGTCCTGTCAGCAACATGAACAAGAAAAGGAAATTAAATTTAAAAAAGTCATAAATATGTTTGAGCTTTGACGCAAACTGAACTTTATGGGGTTATACATAAAAGTAGTTTTTCCATTTTTGGAAATAAGATCGTGAACGCACTCAAAATCAAAATCATTGTCATTTATTCAAACTAGGCTTGCTAAGGCCCTCAATGGAGCCGACCTTTTCTATACCATCTATTTTGTACTCAGAGAGCGAACCTCGATAATAGTCCCCCCCCCCCGATAGTAGTGGTAGTAGTTGCAAGTACTACTGCTGAACATGAGGTTCTAGCTTCGATTCCCAGGTCGGGCAAAGTTTTTTCCATCTGGAGTTTCTCAGTAGTAGCGTGGAGTCTGGATCCATGGCCGGTGGATGGCAATAGGGTCGTCCCCTATTACATGGGACTTGAAACATAACTGGCGAAATGTGGGTGTTACCTGTTTTACAATAGGTACACCTCTACCTAACCCTTCGGGGATTACAGGCGTGATTGATCGAACCCAGACAGGACCACACGCTTAGCAGCCATGATATTTCATCGTCCACGTGTGCGTCATCCACTATCTTTGTACGTCCACACGGTGACATACTTAGTATCAAGCTATACGACTCCAGTTTAAGCTGACCTCGATTGTCTAGACTTTCCGTACAATGTCAGGTCACCTTATACTGGACATTTATAATTTTGTCATCGTTTATATGTATAATATTGTAAGTACTTACTACCGTTATCAATTATTGCATTTTAAAATTGTGTCGTGATATCTTGTAATTAGCGGTTACAGTTAATTAACTAATTATTTTAAGTAATAATAAACAATATACGCTAACCTTTTGGTATAATTGTTTAACCTATTGTGACTTGTTTTGTTTCTTACTTCATTTTCACCGAAGACATTTTGGTCAAGCAATGAAAATGTACAGCAGCTAAGGCACGCAATAAATAATTTGAATTTAAGGGTGGATTTTCTTCCACATTAAAGACTTAAAAAATGGAGGAGGTTATTTGTTCGTCTGTATGTATTTTTGATGTCTGTTCATCGATATTTTCGTCAATTAATTCGACCGATTTTGAAAGTTACTGGATAGCATGATACTTTCGATGTTCTTACTATCCGTAGCGACTGTCAAACAACTACAAATGACAGCCGGAACCAACAGCACGTTCTTTCCGAGGCGCGGAAGCTTTCAGTACGTAATGGATGGTCACCCATCCACGAACCGACCTCGGCAAGCGGTATGTGATAAATGATTTTATTGCCAGGGCCGCGGGTGTTCGAAAGAGATACTGTGGCCCCTGGCACAGGCAACTGAAGGAACATGGGGGGTTTTAGTCAGGAAAAGTCTGACACGCACGCCCCCCTGCTCCGCCCAGAGCGGGAGAAGTCATCTGATGATTTCCCACCCAAAAAAAAGGGTCACAGGCGTCACATCCCATTTTAAAGTCCATACATAATCTTGGTCAAATCATGTAGATTTGTGTCAGAAATGGTCTTTTGAGAAAAGAACCACACAGATCGAGTGGACCTGTCCAGGCAGTGCACGCATTTGTCAGTAATCATGCAGCTCAGTAGTTCGACGAACAATACCAAAGAAGGGACATTTGGGTAGCCGCATAAATGACTAAAATTGCCTGACCATGATGAAAACTAATCGAGAACGATAGAACCAAAAACAAGTGACCCTCTGCTCGACCCGTGTGGCTGTTCTTATTTACCCACGACCCCTAAACGAGGCATCAGATTAACTGTCACAGTACCTTTTATGTAAACTTGTGCACCTAAATACGTGGACTAGCCTTTATCGCCTTGTATGTTTGAGTTCGATAAACAAATCAAATATATAGTTACTACGTGTGACGCATCTGGCACACTTCTTTGTACAAACGTACTCAAGTAGATTTTTGTTAGTTGAACTAATCAATATTAAATAAAATGCAACGCTAGATAATTATGTTTTTTAGGGTTCCGTACCTCGGAAGGAAAAACGGAACCCTTATAAGACCAATTCGTTGTCCGTCTGTCTGTCCGTCCGTCTGTCAAGACCCTTTTTCTCAGGAACGCGTGGAGTTATCAAGTTGAAGTTGCTGGACAATAGTTTTCTAACGGCAAAGTTAAGTTTGTCCCTCAATCCGTTTATCTTTTCGTTAGAGCAATGTTCGGTACTTTCATAGTTTATGAACTATTTACTTAACTAAAAGTTTGTACGGAACCCTCAGTGCGCGAGTCCGACTCGCACTTGTTTTTTATAAAACCCCTTCTGAACTGGATCATTGCGCGATGAAAAATAGAACGTACACTTAACATCATGCCTCACCTCAACATAGGTGGGAAAAGGCTGAATGACAGCGCACAGCCTAAACCGCTGGCTCTATACATAGAAGCATGAGATTTTGCACAAGGGTTCCAGGATTCTCCATGTAAATTCTCTCGTTTATCTGGTCTCTCCTCATCCGCAGGTACCAAGCCTCAGTCCTCATGCTGACGTTCTTCACGTACATGACGTACCACCTGACGAGGAAGCCGATCTCCGTGGTGAAGTCCGTGCTGCATCAGAACTGCTCGGCGCTGGTGCCGCCGCCCGGGACCGACCCTAATGACGACCAGTGGTGCAACTGGGCTCCTTTTAGTGAGTATAGCTGAGGAACAACAACATTTACCAACAAACCCCTTTAAACCCTTCGGGGAATTCAGGCGTGGTATACCTAGAGAGAATGACATTTTGTCCATTGTTGAAGAATGTCATATATGTAGTTGAAAAACGGCCACTGCTGGAAAATGTCCTCCTTCAAGCTTCGCCACAACGGCCAGTCCTATGTCTTCCGTATCTAGCAGATTTCCGCGACTTTCACGAGCTGGTGATCTTCGTTCCACCTTGTGGGACATCGACACACGGTATGCCTTTCGGAACTCACGACTCCAGAACTTTTCTGAGGTGCTGACTCTGACGTCCTGGGTTCGATCCCTAGATCAGGCAAAGTAGTATTGTTCACTAGCAGCGTGGAGCTTGGATTTGTGCCCGATGGATGGCACTAAGCTTGCCCCCTAAGTATTACTTGGGACTTAAACATGACATACTTGATGTTTTGTACTATACACCTCTGCCACTGCCTTTGGGAAACAGACCGGTATTGGTATTGTTGGCGAATCGTTGAGCTCCTTAAGGTTTGAGTTGAGCTACACGATTTCTGATAAATGTGGGTACTGACTGGACAGGTCCTCTCAATCTGTGTATTTCTTTCCTCAAAAAACCAGACGACATCTCAGACATCGATCTACATGGTCTTCGTATGATCTGACCAGGATTATGTCTGGACTTTAAAAGAGACTGTGACCTCTGAGTTTGTTTCGGTCTTTCTTCTCAGACTAGTCAGATAGGCAACGCCGACCTCATCTGATTGACGTGTAAAAGTGTTTGTACCAACCTACTTACAAAATAAAATCATTTATCATTTAGACAGGCGTGATATTATGTATATCTCGCGCCAACACCAGATCACTCGCTCTCAAAGCCACACAATGTAATATAACACGTTCCATCCGTTTGTTACAGACACGACCGACGCCAACACGTTGCTGGGCGCTCTGGACTCCGCCTTCCTGTTCTCATACGCGGGCGCCATGTTCGTCTCAGGTAAAACATCTATCTTTACTAGACTACTATTTATACTGTACTATACCATGTCCATTAGGTTAACCGTTTTTTGACAGCTATCTCAGAACGAATATTCCAGATTACATAAAAGGGGTGATTTTTCTACGGCCAGATAACTTTTATTCGAGGAATAAAATTGACGCTTGACAGTTTTTGTATGAAACAACTGTCAAAATTATTTCTCGAATAAAGTTATTATATGATTGAAAAATCAGCCCTAAAATGCGTAATAACATAAATATATAAATGCGTTATCTTACTGAATTATCTTATTTATGGCTGCTTACAGACATTATAGTACCGTACGTGTATCAATCAATGTATTGTGTGTTGCTGAAATCACTAGTTCCATCTGTCAAAAAACGGTTTACCTAATGGACAGGGTGTAGACTACTATCTATACTGTACTCGACTACTATCTACAGAGTGACTTGTAATTTGACGCATTCCTATAAGGACGTGATAGTGTGGCCCATTTGCAACAATTAAGCACCCCATAAAGTATAGGCGAAAATTCATGGGATTCAAGAAAACTCCATTTTTATGTATTTTAGAACAATTTCCAGAATTCGTCATTAAATATCACTTTTGTCTAGTAAACTCTCTAATTGAATTCAGAAAGGCCTTCATTGCTATTCCATCGGATACCCGATGCTTTAATAAAAATTTTGCTAAATATAATCAAATGTTCTAAAACATCAAACACTTTAAAGTTAAAGGAAGAAGTTTATTACACACACAATAAATGAATTATTATTATTATTATTAACCATTTCCAAAAATCATTTACATACGTGAACTTTGACACCAGTTATCTCATAATTTTAATGCGGGGAAGACATGTTCATTTAATCAGCTATCTAACGAAGTACAAATATTTAAAAAAATATTTAGAAATACCGATGAAACAGTCGATAATGCTTGCAAGGCTCTTAACTCTAATTACTAATTAGTAGGTAATTATAATTAGAAATATTTACTCATGAATGGAATGAAAGGCTATCTGTTTGGATGCATCGCTCGCCCTCGGCGTCAAGGTCGTGGGTCCGATAGCTGCGCCAGCAAATATTTGCATGGTCTGCAGCTGTTTTAGCAATGTGCGTTATGTTCTTTAATTAAATTAATTGATATCATAATTATTTTGCCTGTTAAAGGATTCTTGAAGAAGGTTTAATAAACATTTATTTTCAAATAACATAGCTTCCTAGTGTTAGTAACAATTTAGTTACAAAGCGAGACTTTTAGGCGGGTTACGGGTATCACATCTCCGCCGCGAAATGATAGTGGACTTGTCCATTGTACGACAAGCGAAACAGAAGCGATACTGCCTGTTCTAACGTACAGGTTTTGATTATGATCCTATCTCTTTCCCGTGTGATTTCGCTGATCTGCTAGGAAGCCAGTTACACCTCCGCGCTCGCTATTTTGTTGCCGAGCCGCGTTTGTTTCGCACGAATCTGTGGCAGTCGACAACTTTATAAATCGAAACTTCAATTTTTTTGTATAAAGGTCGTTGATTTTACGGAAAAACGAAGAGGTCCGAAGTAGACCTATCTTACCCTGAGTACGGTTCACGCGCGGCAGGTTGACAACGGCTAACCACCGACACCTGGAACTATACACCTCGAGAGCAGGGGTGGCCTAGTGGTAGTGGTCACGGCTGCGACTTGAAGTGCTAACGGTTCGAGCCCGAGCAGGCACTTTCATTTGTGTAAATTATTTTCATCACCACTGCTCTCAAAACGGTGAAGGAAAACATCATGAAGAAACGGGCATGTCCTCCAAAAATTCGAAGATATGTGCCCCGCACTGTGTCCGCGTGGTGGATTATGGCTCACTTCCTCTCACCGAGAGGAGGCCTGTGTCCCAGCAGTGGGAACACTATAGGCTGATTATGTGAACTATACACCTGTGCCTATCCCTTCGAATCATACAAGCGTGATGTTATGTTTATGTTTGCAGGCATGATAGCAGAAAGAGTGGATCTTCGGTACTTCTTGTCGTTCGGCATGTTGACTTCGGCCATCTTTTGTTACTTGTTCGGCATCGGGCGGACGTACAATATACATAACATATCATACTATTTATTGGTGCAGGTTAGTGCATACTTATTTGTAGAAGGTCAAATTAAATTAGTTGGCAATACTTCACAGAAGTTATGAATGATGATGGAAAAATATGCTGAAATAATTTTGTTTTTGTATTTAAATCACAAAAACAAATGCAGAAATAATTTTGTTTATATAAACAATTTTTTTTCTGCATAAATTTGCTTTTGTATAGTTAGATAGGTATATGAGTACATCACAACAATGCAGATATTATTTTGCTTTTCATACTTCAGGGTTTCGTAGTTGGGCTTGGGATGAGCCAACTACGAATCCCTTGAGTGTGCGTGGTCGACACGCACTTGGTCGGTTTATTTTATTTTATTATTATTCGATATCCCATCATGTCTGTGAAGTTTCGCCAGATAATTTCATTAACAAATAAAGGTAGCTCTTTCAACATAGTTTTGCCCACTTTTCAGGCAGGGGCAGGCATTGCCCAGACCACTGGCTGGCCGGGCACGGTCGCTATAGTGGGCAAATGGTTCGGGAATAGCAAGAAAGGGCTCATCTTTGGAATATGGAACTCACACACTTCGCTGGGAAATATATTGGGTGAGTTGCCCAACTATGGGCTATTTTTAATTAGGGACTGCAAGATAGTTGCCCGCACGAAACGTGTACAGGTATCTCAATAAAAATATGCGCTTCAGGAATCATCGTCTATCTTCGGAGAAACGAACGCGCGATGATATCTCGTATAGAGCTGTTACAACCATGGCTTGATTACCAATTTTGTATTACCATGATTACAAAAATTATAGATTAATAACTCTATGTAATTCCAAAAAACTTTTGAGTGACAAATGACGATCTACGACCGGAGTAGGTAACTCGTAGAGAGAAGACTTCTTACAAACTCGCACTGATAGCTGAACTACTACAAAGCGCGGCAGAACAAAATTTAAACTTGGTCTCTGTAGGGTTATTCTGTGGGGCTTCGTACGTACTAATTCGGATACACGAAGATTACCGGAGCGCATACCTTCTCTGGTTAACCTGTAGTTTGTGTGTTTAGATATTATAGAGTTAGATAGTTTTTCTGATTCTGACAGTTCATTTTGTCCGAAATAAATACGGGACTGATAAATTCGTAAAATACTGATAATTATAAGGGGCTTGTGGCTAAGAAACAACAGCCGCACGGGTCGATCGCTCTGGTTAAGTTACGCCTGCCGCGGTTGATCCTTGGATGAGTGGCCAACTTTACATATCAAGACCCCTCCGTGCCTCGGAAAGCACGTTGATCGTGGATCTTTGACAGTCGTTACGGGTAGTCAGAAGCCCGAAAGTCTGACAGCTGGTCTTACCAAGAGGTATCGTGTTAACCAGTAACTGTATTGTGGAGTTAAGATAGGTAGTCGCTCCATGTAAACTACTGGTATCTATCTGCATCCGGTTAGACTAGAAGCCGACCCCAACATAGTCGGAAAAAGGCAGGCAGGCAGGATGATGACTTATTATAAATGTGATTAAAAGAAAAAAAAATATTTTAAGAAAACTCAAGGTGCAAACACTTCTTATAGAAACCACATTTACTCGCGTATTTGAATTGTTTTATAAACATAATATGTAGATAAGAGATATTTCAGTTAGAAGGCCATGCTTTACATAAAACAATTTTTTACTAGGTACGATTAGTACGATAGGAACGATTTCGTTTTGAGTATTTTATTAAATATAGTTTTTGAAGATGAAGGAAAACATCGTGAGGAAACCGTCATGTCCTAAAACCTATTCGAAGCCATGTGACATCCTACCAATCCGCACTGGGCCCGCGTGGTGGATTACAGCCCCCCTCGAAGAGAGGAGGTCTGTGTCCCAGCAGTGGGAACACTATAGGCTGATTATATGTTATGTGTATATAGTTTTTAAATAGAATAGAATTTATGGTTGTCGCAGGTAGAATTACAAACCAATCTTCTCAATCACTCTTACATGCTTTTACGTAAATATTTCCCAAGTTTTAATTAATGGTTATTCTGCTACTCGGGGCGGAAACAAATCCAACAAATAAAGATCATAAAAATCGGTCCGGCCGTTCTTGAGTTATAAATGATGTCACTAATCCGACTTTGTTTTATTTATTTATTTTACCGTTTATGGACACACATTTATATAAATAGACAAGAAAAAAAAAAACAGAACGGAAAAATAGGTACATAGGTGATGTTTATTTTATAAGAAATATCTTCCAGCGTACCTGCGATAGGACAATAAATATAGACATGTAGACAGCGTGTGGAAGAGTAAAAGAGATGGGATTTATCGTCAGATCCGTGCTCCCGAATGAGACATTGTGCAAATGGGGTATTGTGCGAATGGGACATTGTGCGAATGGGACATTGTGCAAATGAGACATTGTGCAAATGGGACATAGTGCCAATGGGATATTGTGCGAATGGGACATAGTGCCAATGGGACATTGTGCGAATGAGACTTTTTGCGAATGGGACATAGTGCCAATGGGACATTGTGCGAATGAGACTTTTTGCGAATGGGACATAGTGCCAATGGGACATTGTGCGAATGAGACTTTTTGCGAATGGGACATTCTGCGTTAGATCCATTTTGTTGATATCTGGAGTATTCACTTCTTCCAACCACCCCTGTTCTTAACAGTCGTAACGTTTTTTCCAGGTACGATAATGGCGGCGGAGTACGTGGACTCGGACTGGTCGCTGTCGTTCATCTACCCGGGGCTGGTGATGGGGGCCGTGGGGGCGGTGGTGTGGCTGTTCCTGGCGCCCGAGCCGCGCCTCGTGGGGCTGGGGGCCGCCCTTGCTAACAGTAGGCACTCGGTAAGGACAAGCAATGGTTTGAATCAATAAATAAAAATTTTATATCAATAAATAGAAATATTAATGTAGTAATTACAAAGTATTCTGCATGTACTAAGATAGACCTGTATCGCAGGCGGCATGATTTCTTACAATTACTATTAGGACAAAATATTTTTTAACAATATTTAGGAAAGGCGCCCACGACCAACATTTGTCTCTGCCACTAATTTGTCTCTCACATCAAGTCTACGGGTTTGTAGCGCGCATGTAGCGACACGATCGCTGATTCCGATCCAGCCTGTCCCTTGCTGCCCTCTCCCAGAGACGCCCTAAACCGAGGTCCGTACCCCACAGGAGGTGCCCTTAGCGTGTAGTCGCTTAGTTTTTACTTTTTTACAAGCCCTGGCTAGAGACCTTAATTTATTGAGGCATCCACAGGCAAACCCGGTTAAGCAGACGACAACCTCATAGGTTGAACTGCGAGATGACATATAAAAAAAGAACTACGCGACAGCTGGGAGACATTTTTGTCCGCGGGTTTGGACGCTACTGTCGCTCGTCTATGGCTTGCAATGCAAGTGCGCTCACGGCGACAAAGAAGTTGATGGCTAGCCAGTAGCCGCTCAACCGAACATTTTAACAAAAAAGTAGTGTTGCTGTCGCTCCCGTGTGCGCATCCTCCAAATCTCGGCGAGGAGACAGCGACAGAGACAATAAGGTGCTGGGCAGCTAAGTTGCTCGCGGGCCCCTTAGCATAAGTTCATCAATCAATTAAGTTTGAATCAATTTGATTTAAGGCAATGTAACATGGAATGAGCATTACTTGTATGATACTAAACCTAATTTGTAGAGAGCAACAAGGATCTTTTGGCGTCTGAATGAAATTGATAGGGCGGCGTTGTTGGCAAATATTTGTGAAATTGACCCAGAAATAGTATTGGCAAAAAAGATGGCGGTTTTAGATCCGATTTTTGCCACGTGCCAAACGAACGTGGTGGCGTTGTATGAAGGAAATGCATAATAAATTACAAACACACTGGTTATATACCACTGCCATTAAAGAAAATAATTGAAAATGTCTCATGCCTTCTCACTCACTCGCTATGCTGTGCGAGTGAAAGGGCATGATTAGCTCGTTTATTTGGCCGCCATTTTCAATTCGTTTGTTTAATTGAGCGGGTTATAGGTACGCAATTAAATAACCTTTTTGTTGAATAAATTATTCATAATAACTGTATCATTATTTGGAAGAGATCGTCTAACTGAAGGTGCGCGTTTTAATGCATGAATCAATCGTTTGAATCAATCACTAGAATCAATCAAATTATTCATTCTCTTAGCCATCCCGCCAATCAACTCGTTCAGATGAAGAAGATGAGGCGGATGATGACGATGCTTCTTCCGTCATCGTGGGGGACCAGGTAAGCAATCATTGAATCAATCATCTACTTTGTACCCGGACGTTGATAGAGACATCGAGCTGTACAAAGAGACTGTCACACAGGTATGAGTGACAATGACGAACTTTTTCTTAAATTCGATGTGACATTTGTTTGGGGAAAACAACATTAATTATATTGCAGGTTAATTGTAGATCTATGTTGTAATAGTTAAAACATGTTCGGGGTGTTATATTTAATTAAAAGTTGGTGTTTTTTAAATGTTATGCTTAAAACATTTGTTATAAAAATATGATATTTGGCATTTTCAATCTCAAATAGCAGCCGGGGGTTATTGTAGACTTTCACTGTAATAGTAAAAAATACTCGAGATGTTATTTTACATAAGTAAACAGTACTTTAATTTTTGAGTATAAAATTTCCGACACTTGAGTGATGTCTTTTAAAAACAAACATATTTACAGTAAGGAGGGAAAAGCAATAAGAAATAATACACAAGATTAACAAACACTGGCTCATTGGTCTAGTAGTCGCAAGCGCTACTATTGAGCATGAGGTCCTGAGCTCGATCCGACAAAGTGTTATTGGAGTATATTATATAAATATTAGAAATTTCGCAGTAGCAGCCTGGAGCCTGGAGTAATTGTGCCCCCGTCACGAGCACCAATATGTCAACACTTGGCAACTTTCAATTGCGATTTTTTCGTTAAATAACGAATGCAACGTTGAGATACGAAACATTACATAATACCTATGGGTTCGAAAATGATATGTTCACAACAACATAAAAATGTATTCAAAAATAAAGGAGCAAATAGCTTTTGAATAAAGCGGAGGGTATACCTAATTTTGCTAGTGACTGTACTATAGAAACATTTATGCCTAACCCTTCGGGGAAAACAAGCGTGATGTTATGTTATTCACAAGTAAAAGTAACAAATAAGAACCATCGCACACATCGACTTACATTACCCACGGCCGCCTATTGTAACAAAATGTTACTGCTGGGAAACGACTTTAAATACGTTTTTGTAAACTGTTGTCTACAAGGTGTAATTTAAAAGACCGAATATTTTATTCTCCGTAAGCAAATGCCGAGATATGTCGTCAGAAAGGTCATAAGATTTTGAAATAAGTTTAACATGTGACTTTATTGGTACTCAACACATTAAATACTATTTTTACAAGCTAACACTAAAATATATATTTATATATATATATTATGTACAAGTATTTAATAAAAACATAAAGAATAAAAATATATAGGTATTTATTAAAATAATAAAATCATATTTATTATAAAATAATATTTATTTTTATTTCACAGTCGGCCAGTTTGCGACCTAATAGGCATTCGTCTAACGCAGCTCAAGTAAGTATTATTATAGCCTTTATTTATTCATTAATAAAAAGTAAATCATACAATTAATATTTTATTCAATTTCATTATTTCTATTAATCAACGAAAATGTAAAATAAAATGTGTGTGTGTGTGTGTGTGTGGTGTTAATGTTTTTTCTATTTGCGCAATATTATTTATTCAATCTAATACTTATTTTAAATACTCATGCTTTTAAACGCATACTTATACAAATATTTTGGATGTGTTAATTTACGTAAAGTCCTTCAAAAGTATGATAGACGGACAGGCGGACAGGTGGAAGGACGAACAGGCGGACAGTACTTTACTATTTTATCTTTATTGTTAATTTACAAATCTTAGCCACAACTGCTTATGGTGACTGAAAAACGTTTCAGCCACTCCACATTGCAAACTGTTTATATTAGTAACCTGTAGGTAGGAACTAGGAAGGAGGACATTTTTGTTGTGAAACGTGTTTTTTTTTTTAAGTTTTTATCGACGAGGCCTATAATCGTCAGAGAATTTTAACATTGCGGTGTAGAATACTGCAGTTTTTCTCTTGACCGATAGTGGAACTAATGTAATCTTTGTTGATGATTTCTGACAAAGTGTGCTATTTAGAGACATCGTTTTATTTTTCCTGTAATCTTTACATAAACTTCTATCACATAGAATAATTTCAGATTTCTCTCTGTGCAAACTTCGTAGACAAGGGGTGGGGGGAAGCGGTATTTTTTTAATATTTTTCATTAAAAGTCGAGTGTGCAAACAGCGCTCTTTCATTATGTTACCCACATGCCCTAGTAGCTTCGAATTTTAAAGGCCTGTTGCAAAAAATAAAAATATAGTTCTTTCTTATTTGCAACATAGTTGGTCAAACTTCATTTAAAACTATTCCAAATTTCAAGTTGATAGCAGTAGTTACGGCACGGCGCGCGGGGCGGCGGAGTTACGGCGGTTAGTGCGGTAGTTCTTGAGATATCCAGCTGAGACAGACGGACAGACAAACAGACTGAGTCATATAAAGGGTTCCTTTTTACCATTTTAGTACGGAACCCTAAAAAGTAAGTATAACTACGTGACAATTGTAGTTACCTAGCAGTCTGATGACTGACTGCCTCGTTATGTGATTGTTGAGCGTCGGGGCCTGGCTTCAATTGTAGTTACCTAGCAGTCTGATGACTGACTGCCTCGTTATGTGATTGTTGAGCGTCGGGGCCTGGCTTCAATTGTAGTTACCTAGCAGTCTGATGACTGACTGCCTCGTTATGTGATTGTTGAGCGTCGGGTCCTGGCTTCAATTGTAGTTACCTAGCAGTCTGATGACTGACTGCCTCGTTATGTGATTGTTGAGCGTCGGGGCCTGGCTTCAATTGTAGTTACCTAGCAGTCTGATGACTGACTGCCTCGTTATGTGATTGTTGAGCGTCGGGTCCTGGCTTCAATTGTAGTTACCTAGCAGTCTGATGACTGACTGCCTCGTTATGTGATTGTTGAGCGTCGGGTCCTGGCTTCAATTGTAGTTACCTAGCAGTCTGATGACTGACTGCCTCGTTATGTGATTGTTGAGCGTCGGGGCCTGGCTTCAATTGTAGTTACCTAGCAGTCTGATGACTGACTGCCTCGTTATGTGATTGTTGAGCGTCGGGGCCTGGCTTCAATTGTAGTTACCTAGCAGTCTGATGACTGACTGCCTCGTTATGTGATTGTTGAGCGTCGGGTCCTGGCTTCAATTGTAGTTACCTAGCAGTCTGATGACTGACTGCCTCGTTATGTGATTGTTGAGCGTCGGGGCCTGGCTTCAATTGTAGTTACCTAGCAGTCTGATGACTGACTGCCTCGTTATGTGATTGTTGAGCGTCGGGTCCTGGCTTCAATTGTAGTTACCTAGCAGTCTGATGACTGACTGCCTCGTTATGTGATTGTTGAGCGTCGGGTCCTGGCTTCAATTGTAGTTACCTAGCAGTCTGATGACTGACTGCCTCGTTATGTGATTGTTGAGCGTCGGGGCCTGGCTTCAATTGTAGTTACCTAGCAGTCTGATGACTGACTGCCTCGTTATGTGATTGTTGAGCGTCGGGTCCTGGCTTCAATTGTAGTTACCTAGCAGTCTGATGACTGACTGCCTCGTTATGTGATTGTTGAGCGTCGGGTCCTGGCTTCAATTGTAGTTACCTAGCAGTCTGATGACTGACTGCCTCGTTATGTGATTGTTGAGCGTCGGGTCCTGGCTTCAATTGTAGTTACCTAGCAGTCTGATGACTGACTGCATCGTTATGTGATTGTTGAGCGTCGGGTCCTGGCTTCAATTGTAGTTACCTAGCAGTCTGATGACTGACTGCCTCGTTATGTGATTGTTGAGCGTCGGGTCCTGGCTTCAATTGTAGTTACCTAGCAGTCTGATGACTGACTGCCTCGTTATGTGATTGTTGAGCGTCGGGTCCTGGCTTCAATTGTAGTTACCTAGCAGTCTGATGACTGACTGCCTCGTTATGTGATTGTTGAGCGTCGGGTCCTGGCTTCAATTGTAGTTACCTAGCAGTCTGATGACTGACTGCCTCGTTATGTGATTGTTGAGCGTCAGGTCCTGGCTTCAATTGTAGTTACCTAGCAGTCTGATGACTGACTGCCTCGTTATGTGATTGTTGAGCGTCGGGTCCTGGCTTCAATTGTAGTTACCTAGCAGTCTGATGACTGACTGCCTCGTTATGTGATTGTTGAGCGTCGGGTCCTGGCTTCAATTGTAGTTACCTAGCAGTCTGATGACTGACTGCCTCGTTATGTGATTGTTGAGCGTCGGGTCCTGGCTTCAATTGTAGTTACCTAGCAGTCTGATGACTGACTGCCTCGTTATGTGATTGTTGAGCGTCGGGTCCTGGCTTCAATTGTAGTTACCTAGCAGTCTGATGACTGACTGCCTCGTTATGTGATTGTTGAGCGTCGGGTCCTGGCTTCAATTGTAGTTACCTAGCAGTCTGATGACTGACTGATGCCTCGTTATGTGATTGTTGAGCGTCGGGTCCTGGCTTCAATTGTAGTTACCTAGCAGTCTGATGACTGACTGATGCCTCGTTATGTGATTGTTGAGCGTCGGGTCCTGGCTTCAATTGTAGTTACCTAGCAGTCTGATGACTGACTGCCTCGTTATGTGATTGTTGAGCGTCGGGTCCTGGCTTCAATTGTAGTTACCTAGCAGTCTGATGACTGACTGCCTCGTTATGTGATTGTTGAGCGTCGGGTCCTGGCTTCAATTGTAGTTACCTAGCAGTCTGATGACTGACTGCCTCGTTATGTGATTGTTGAGCGTCGGGTCCTGGCTTCAATTGTAGTTACCTAGCAGTCTGATGACTGACTGCATCGTTATGTGATTGTTGAGCGTCGGGTCCTGGCTTCAATTGTAGTTACCTAGCAGTCTGATGACTGACTGCCTCGTTATGTGATTGTTGAGCGTCGGGTCCTGGCTTCAATTGTAGTTACCTAGCAGTCTGATGACTGACTGCCTCGTTATGTGATTGTTGAGCGTCGGGTCCTGGCTTCAATTGTAGTTACCTAGCAGTCTGATGACTGACTGCCTCGTTATGTGATTGTTGAGCGTCGGGTCCTGGCTTCAATTGTAGTTACCTAGCAGTCTGATGACTGACTGCCTCGTTATGTGATTGTTGAGCGTCAGGTCCTGGCTTCAATTGTAGTTACCTAGCAGTCTGATGACTGACTGCCTCGTTATGTGATTGTTGAGCGTCGGGTCCTGGCTTCAATTGTAGTTACCTAGCAGTCTGATGACTGACTGCCTCGTTATGTGATTGTTGAGCGTCGGGTCCTGGCTTCAATTGTAGTTACCTAGCAGTCTGATGACTGACTGCCTCGTTATGTGATTGTTGAGCGTCGGGTCCTGGCTTCAATTGTAGTTACCTAGCAGTCTGATGACTGACTGCCTCGTTATGTGATTGTTGAGCGTCGGGTCCTGGCTTCAATTGTAGTTACCTAGCAGTCTGATGACTGACTGATGCCTCGTTATGTGATTGTTGAGCGTCGGGTCCTGGCTTCAATTGTAGTTACCTAGCAGTCTGATGACTGACTGCCTCGTTATGTGATTGTTGAGCGTCGGGTCCTGGCTTCAATTGTAGTTACCTAGCAGTCTGATGACTGACTGCCTCGTTATGTGATTGTTGAGCGTCGGGTCCTGGCTTCAATTCCCGGGTCGGGGGGAGCTTCTCTCTAACTCTGTCAACGAAAATACGGGTTCGTCCGATAGTCGTCCGATTCTTCGGAATGAACACTACTCCCGATTAATTATCTTTTTCGGACGGGCAAAAACACATCGGGAATAACGACAACTGTCAAATGGTGTTGTCATTCTGAGTTCAGGCCCCGAACTAATATCATGTCCGTAGATTATACGGAGTAGCAATTTCAAAATATCAGCTTATAGGTAAGTGCATACTTATGAAAGTACTTATAAACAAAAGGACAAATTTTTTTTTGTCTGACTCAGTCTGTTTGTTCCGGTTAATCTCCAAAACGGCTGGACGGGTTTTGACGGGACTTTCACTGGCAGATAGCTAGGCTTGCTTTATTTTAGAAAAAGAGTTAAGGTTCCGCGCAAAAAAAATTGAAACCCATGAAATTGAACCCACTTTCGCTCTTCCTTTTCAAGCTACAAATCACGTGATCTCCCGCCTCGCAGGACGAGGCTGTTTCCTCTTCTTTGTCTGTTGACCGCACCTCATTGTTCCGCGCGTCGGGAGAGTGCGGTCTCACTATCGCGCGCTCTCTCTATCCCGGGCATGTTCAAATTTTCTCTCTCTTCCTTTAGTTACTTATCATGTTGTCTCTCTTTTAGCAAGAAGAGGCGACAGAGCGCACGTCGCTGCTCCGCGCGTCTCCCGAGAGCGCGGTCTCACTATCGCGCGCTCTCTCTATCCCGGGCGTGGTGGAGTTCTCTCTCTCACTCTTCTTCGCGAAGCTCGTCAGCTACACGTTCCTGTATTGGCTGCCGTCTTATATCAGGTTTACAATGGGTAAGTGGAAAAGTTAACGTTTTCTAAGCGATTTTGTTTAAAAAGGAGTGTTAAAGATATTATTCGCAGCATTCTGAATTTTATGTACATATTTTTTTATGAACGTACTAAAAAAAATATATATTATTTTTTAATAGTTGCGCGGTAAACTGCTTGCGCGTTGCAGGATTTTGCGTGACGTCAGTATGATTCGTAGTTCGCATAAATGAAGATATAGATGCCGCCGCAAACTCACCGCCCAAGACCCCGTGTCCTAGAATCTAGATGCTAGTGATAATGTTTATTATTTCTAGCGGACCTCTCCGCCCGACAGTCCGGCGAGCTGAGCACAGTGTTCGACGTGGGCGGCGTGACGGGTGCCATCCTGGCGGGACTCGTCGCCGACTGTACCGGCTGCCCCGCGCTCGTGTGCGTCGCCTTCTACACCGCCTGCGCGCCCATGGTGAGTTAGTACCCGCGAGTATACCACGCGGCTGCCCCGCGCTCGTGTGCGTCGCCTTCTACACCGCCTGCGCGCCCATGGTGAGTTAGTGCCCGCGAGTATACCACGCGGCTGCCCCGCGCTCGTGTGCGTCGCCTTCTACACCGCCTGCGCGCCCATGGTGAGTTAGTACCCGCGAGTATACCACGCGGCTGCCCCGCGCTCGTGTGCGTCGCCTTCTACACCGCCTGCGCGCCCATGGTGAGTTAGTACCCGCGAGTATACCACGCGGCTGCCCCGCGCTCGTGTGCGTCGCCTTCTACACCGCCTGCGCGCCCATGGTGAGTTAGTACCCGCGAGTATACCACGCGGCTGCCCCGCGCTCGTGTGCGTCGCCTTCTACACCGCCTGCGCGCCCATGGTGAGTTAGTACCCGCGAGTATACCACGCGGCTGCCCCGCGCTCGTGTGCGTCGCCTTCTACACCGCCTGCGCGCCCATGGTGAGTTAGTACCCGCGAGTATACCACGCGGCTGCCCCGCGCTCGTGTGCGTCGCCTTCTACACCGCCTGCGCGCCCATGGTGAGTTAGTACCCGCGAGTATACCACGCGGCTGCCCCGCGCTCGTGTGCGTCGCCTTCTACACCGCCTGCGCGCCCATGGTGAGTTAGTACCCGCGAGTATACCACGCGGCTGCCCCGCGCTCGTGTGCGTCGCCTTCTACACCGCCTGCGCGCCCATGGTGAGTTAGTACCCGCGAGTATACCACGCGGCTGCCCCGCGCTCGTGTGCGTCGCCTTCTACACCGCCTGCGCGCCCATGGTGAGTTAGTACCCGCGAGTATACCACGCGGCTGCCCCGCGCTCGTGTGCGTCGCCTTCTACACTGTGAGTTTGTATCCGCAGCGAAACATCCGCGATAATATCACCCGGTTCATCCGCGACAGAAGGAACCCGTTTCATCCGCGACGGAAGGAAACCGGATCATCCGCGACGGAAGGAACCCGGATCATCCGCGACGGAAGGAACCCGGTTCATCCGCGACGGCAAGAACGCGGATCATCCGCGACGAAAGGAGCGCGGATTATATGTCGACACTTTTCCTTACAACGCGGCAACGTTGTCATTTTCCACTAGCTACGTGGATGAATTTTGAACGCCATGGGTTATTGATTCCATTCTTGTTCACAACAAATGAAAATAAATGGGTTCTGCAACATTTTAACACCTTAATGCAGAGTGAAATCTTTATACAAAGTATTAATTACCATTTTTAACCGGCTTCTAAAAAGGAGGAGGTTCTCAATTCGGATGTTTTTTTTTAATCTTTGTTCGCGCATAACTCCTTCGCTTGCCAACCGATTTGAAAAACTATTTTTTTGTTGGAAAGGGTATACTTCCCAAATGGTCCCATGAAAATTTTATAGAAATCGGACAAGTGTTTTTTGAAAAAACAACAAAAATAAAATCATAAAAAAATAGTGAAAAATAAAAACTTTTAACGAAATACAAAAAAACCAAAGACACCGACTTCCGAAATTAAAGTTATTTTTCATTTTGTAGTGTTTTTATGGAAGTCGGTTGTTTTTTTTTGTAAAAAAGTTTTTTGTCAACGTTTCTTAATAAGTACACGTTGTTTATTTTTTATCAACAGCATTAAGAGGTGTTAAAATAGAAACATCCTGTGGGTGTTTCTATTTTATCACCTCTAATACACGTAATTTAGCCACGATTTCAACCATCGTTTTTCCTTTTCTCCAGCTCTTCATCTACCAATGCTGGGGCGCGTCCTCGTACATCCTCAACGTGGTGCTGCTCATCATGACGGGCATGATGGTCAACGGTCCCTACGCACTCATCACCACGGCCGTCAGTGCAGAGCTCGGCACGCACAGCAGTCTAGCGGGCAACAGCAAGGCCCTGGCTACTGTCACCGCTATCATTGATGGCACCGGGAGTGTTGGTATGGCAATCTTCTAATAAAATCTTAAATTCATTTATTCAATCACAGAACGCTCAGCGTATGCACTTGGAGAATCATAGTCTGTCTCCGGTAATACGAACGCGCAATGATGAGATCTAATATAGAGATGTTACAACCGTGGACGTAACATGGAATAGATTAGAAACTCTGTGAAATTCCAAAAAACTTATCAAATCTTTTGAGTAACAGATTACGATCTGCGACCGGAGTAGGTAACTGAGGAGAAAGAAAACTTCATACTAACGCGAAATGATAGGTGCATTACTACAAAGCGCGGTAGTACAAAATTGACAAACTTTATAGAGGTATGAGGGACAGGGAGGAAAGTTCACTCATCCTCGATAGAAAACGGAGGCTCCTCTGACGACCAGACGGGTGTTGTGTCTGGTGGGCAACTGCTCGATGATTGATGCCGGGACGTTGTATACACCGTTAAATTTTGATCGTTTTAATCCTTAAAAGGGGTCATTGTACTCATCATTATGAACAACTTTCATGTTCGCATAACTCGACATAATGTATAGATCAATTGATTTTTTTTGTCACGATTTCAGGGTTGGGCCCGTAGTAAAAGTTGTTCATAATGATGAGTACAATGACCCCTTTTAAGGATTAAAACGATAAAAATTTAACGGTGTATATGCTAGTCGCGCGGTAAACTCTGCTTGCGCGATGCAGGATTTTGCGTGACGTCAGTATGATGCGTAGTTCGCATGTGGTGGTGTAGATGCCGCTACAACTTTACCTCTTGGGAGTTACTTTGTGGCGTGCGCATAACTTTTTTGGTTTAATTGTAGGTTATTTTTACAATTATTTCCTTAACAGGAGCCGCCATAGGTCCCATGCTAGCCGGCGTGGTGTCCAGTCACTCGTGGACGCACGTGTTCTACATGCTCATCGCGTGCAACTTCATGGCACTCTTCCTGTTACTAAGGTTAGTAAGCATAACATCACGCCTCTATTCCCCGAATAGGTGAGCAGAGGTGTAAGTACATCAACAAAGTGGGCAAGCCTATTGCTGTTTACTGGGCAACCGAACAGCCACACAGATTTGAGTGGACCCGTTCATTCAGTGCCCGCATTTTTCATACCCTGTCCATTAGGTTAACCGTTTTTTGACAGCTGTCAATGTAACTATTCCAGATTACGTAAAAGTTAACTTTAAAATGCGTAATAAGATAAATATATAAACTGCCTTACCTTATTGAATTATCTTATTTATGGCTTCTTACAGACATTATAGTACCGGACGTGTATCAATCAATGTATTGTGTGTTGCTGCAATCACTAGTTTCATCTGTCAAAAAACGGTTTACCTAATCGACGGGGTATAATCGTGTAGCTCAACTTCGAAGTTGACAACTGTCATTCTGTCAAGAATTTTATCCAATTGAAATGCAGTTTCATTTGTTTTGTTGTTCTTAACATTTTGAACAGTCCGTTCCAATATTGTTGACGCTGCCTGTGCGTGTCAATTTTTATTTACATTTCCGTGTTTTTTAAACTTTCTTGATCTTGAAATACATAATAAAATATCATCGTTGTATGCCACTAAAACTTTAAATTCTTGTCAACAGGATAGCTCGATCTGAATTCTTGAAACTAAGACAAGAACGACGGATGGCTTCCCCGCCGCGCGTGCGCATTGAGTAACTTAAGTATATGGTCAATGTGACCAACTGCGAACGTTCCCAGTCGACCTTTTTTCAACCCTATGCCATTGGTAGTAAGGTTGAAAATTGGTCGATCCGCTTACTTTCGCATATGACTATACGTATGTAACGAGGTATGGGTAGTATCCGGGCATAAATATATCACATCGAGTTTTTGAAAGAGTATAGTGACAGACGCTCTACGAAGCCGAACTTTTTGAAGTGACTCGCTCGGGTCGGGGCGGTGGCGCTGAATCGTAAATGTGACATATTTATGAACGGATACTGTAGTCTGGTCTCTGTGTTGGTTTATTTTTATAAATGAGAAATGTAACTTGTGCCAATCCAAAATTCATGATATTTTGAAAAAAGAAAATGACGGATAGAGAATATATCAAAGATAATGGGTAATATTTGGCCAACATTTGCCTAATGTTCTAGTCAGGATTTGCCCAATATTTACACAATATTGCAGCAAACATGCCCAGACCATGGCTAATTTTTGGCCAATATTATAGACAACATTTACACAAGTTTGGCTAATATTTGCCATATCAAATCAAATCAAAAGTCATTTATTTTTAGCAGCAGAGACCAGGGTACGCCATATTACCTCTAGTTAAGAGTTAACTGTCTATTAGGCTGTGGTTCACGTACCTATATCAACCCGACTATCTGACGTAAAACTTAATATCTCATATAATAATATTATATCAAATTAATTTTGTAATTATGTAAGTACTGAATAGATGTTGGGCATAAAAATTATGTGAACATTTTATTATATCAAGCGATGTGCGAGTGAATTTCTGTAGAATATTATGACAGCTCAGCTTATAAGCTCTTTGGAACGAAGTTCATTTTCGCACGTTATACTCTGCACACTGGGCGAATGAGAGCTAAAATAAAGAAAGAAAAAGTATTTATTGCGACTCGTACAGGAAGATCACAAACTAAACTAAACACAGTCAAAAATAAAAAATAAACCAAATTATATATATTTTTTTAAAGTAACTATATAGAAAAATGAAACTGAAGTCCTATACGAGGCCAAAAGGCTCAGATTGTAAACTTATACTAACTTTAATTTCATTCTAAATATTATCCTCTAATAATATTATGAAATCAATTTAACATTGATCTATTTTGAATAGCGGGCTAATTGCGTAAAACACTATCAGTAGCAATGGTTTCATTTTGACAGGTCAACAACATTCATTGCGTTATTTACGTTGTTGAGCAGACTAATTGTTCGAACATATGAAGCAATGGATTAGCAATACCCTTCAAAATGATTCAGATCGAGATGGATAGCGTGTCACGCAATTAGGATGCTGAATGTAAATTGAATGAATCGATCATTTTGTCACATCACTATTTAAATTTCGTTAAAAAGTTTTTTTAACTCTCAAACGCTGTTAATTTATTTATTTGTGCCTGTTATTTAATACATTCTATACAGCTAAAGAAACTTCGTTCCAACCGGGTGTCCCATGACATGTCTATTTTTTTTAACCGAATTTAAAAGGAGGGCAACTAAACATTTTTGTAATTCTTAATTCAATGTTGTGAAATATTCTATTCAGTATAATAACAATAATAAAAAATTTATTACTATTATTACGAAATATAGTACAGATGTTCTATGTCACGAAGTCCGTACAAGTAGTTTATTTTTTTAAGTAATATTAATCTACAACAATGTGTAACGGAAAGGGTATAAACTAATGTCGACTGTACCCAATGTAAATACAATTGATTTTGGAATGACTACTGAAAATGTCATAAAATTTAAAGTTGCAGCGAAAACGAAACTTCATGTGTAGGTATTTAAGTTTCAAGGACAGCTCAGATCTCTTGTGCGTGTGGAGCACCACCCTACAGACATTGCCCCAGCCCCCCCCCCCCCCCCCAACCCTGCCCTGCTTTACATATCCTGAGCGAGCTTTTTTAGAGCAGTGGTGGCCCAGTGGTAGCGGCCGCAACTTACGAGTTGTAGGTCGTAGGTTCGAATCCAGACAGGCGCTTTACTTTTTGTAAATAATTTCATCACCACTGTTCTCAAAACGGTGAAGGCAAACATCGTGAGGAAACCGGCATGTCCTAGAACCAAAAATTCGAAGACATGTGACATCTACTAACCCGCACTGGGCCCGCGTGGTGGATTACGGCCCACTCCCTCTCGAGGAGGCCTGTGTGCCAGCTGTGCCACATTATAGGCTGATTATACATATCGTTTTCGTTACACATGTAAGAGCGGTGCTTTTTTATAGTCGGGCATAGTCGTTTATTTAAAATTTATTTTACAAATTAAAGTATGACTAGATTGTGGTCGAACGACGCAATGTCAAATTACATTAGCTGGCGAAACTTCACATACGTCATCATTCATCATCATTCTCCTGCCCTTATCTCAATTTATTACCGCACCCTAATTGCGTAACACACAATCAATCTCAATCATTTTGAAGGATATTGCTAATCCATTGCTTCATATGTTCAAAAAATGTGTCTGCTCAACACGTAAATAACGCAATGAATGTTGTTGAACTGTCAAAATGAATCAGATTGAGATTGATAGTGTGTTGCGCAATCAGGGTGCTGATTGGTCAATTTCGTCGATCGAACGCAATCTAGTTGTATCTTAATGATTTTACTTAAAAGTATTAATTAGAAAAATATTTATCAAATGCTTTTATTTTTTTTTGTAAATTTGATTCGCTGCTTAGTCCCTTTAAACCGACAGCGTGATGTGTGACGATACTAAGTTATTTTGATAGCCTTGGTGGAAATCGGGCTATGCAGTGAATAAACAGTTATTTTCCAACTAATTATTGGTTCAATTACATCAATAAAATCCGAATTTATAAACTACTCTATCGCAGAAATGTATTTTTCCTGTAAATGTGCATACACATGACCGACATGCGTCGACGACAGAGACAACTGCAGCCGTCGACAGCGCGCCGCTCGTGTATTTGAGGTTCGAGTACGACACTAGCGTAAAGTGAAAAAAAAAACGCGCTTTCGTCCGTGTCTCGGAAAGTGGATTCGTGGATCTTTTCAGTCGTTACGGGTAGTCAGCAACCCGAAAGTCTAAGAACCAGTCTTACCAAAGGGTATCGTATTATCCAGTAACTGTGTTGTGGAGGTCAGATAGGCAGTCGCTTCATGTAAAATACTGGTATTCAGCTGCATCTGGTTAGACTGGAAACTGACCCCAACATAGTTGGGAAAAGGCAGGTAGATGATGATGATGACAACTCAGATACACGAGCGGCACGGTGTCGACGGTTGCAGTTGTCGTGACTCGTGTGTATAAACAATGGCTGATCTTCAAAAAGAACATGTTTCGTACCTATGTAGGTACTCTTCCATTTATCATACTGTTGTTGGATTCTTATATTTTACCGGACGTTTTTTTTGTCAACTAATCCTGCGCACACTGGGGACGGCAGAGTAGAGCATTTTATTTTTACCCAACGTAAATTCATATGTATCTAGTGTTAACATGATACAGATTCCAATGTTTAGAGATCGACCCCAAGGCATCAAAGGGGATTTGCTTTTGCGGCATTGAAGAGCGCGCTAGAGGATTCCGCGGGATGCGACGGGACCGGAAGGGAGGTAACGGCACGATGCAACGGCATGCTGAGGGACGCGAAGGCATGCGACGGTATGCGCTGGACTCCGCTAACATCGCTGGGTGAGGTAGCTACCGGTATGCCAAAATATGTGACAAACTCCCTTGCCCTGCCGTCCCCAGAGTCCGGAGTGCGCAGGGCTAAAACGATTCGTTTCATATAGGAGCCCAACAATAGAGAACGACCAGATATACTGCCATTCAAATGTTTTAGTTAGGTTTCTACACAATAGTCTATGGTTTATAAAAAGAGGGTTGAACATTTTTATATGGAGCGTGGCATACCTGCTGTCGCGCCATTTTGTATTTTTTTTTTCTCTCGCATAGCAATGTGAGTTTAAAATGAGGTTTCCTGGCAAGTCTGTTCTCAGCTTTTCATAGACATTGTGTATGAAATCTCTAGTATTAGTCATTCCTTGTAACCTCTGCATTGACTGGACAATGCGCTAGCTTCCATAGCCCACTTTATGCCGGGCGATTTTTTCCGCGCACTCGATTTTCAACGCACCGCTTAGCGTTGAGAGTTCAAAATCCAACAGTGTTTTTTTTACGCACTGCGATGCACTCTGTTAGATTCTCAACGCTCGGCCTTAACACCGAGAGTTGAAAATCCAGTGAGCGATGTTTTTGGGAACGAGGGCTAACTGCGGGGTAATTGTTGTTGAACAGTTCAACAACATTCATTGCGTTATTTACGTTGTTGAGCAGGTTAATTTTTCGAATAATTGAAGCAATGTGTTGGCAATATACCTACTTCAAAATTATTCAGATTTTGATTAATATTGTGTTACGCAATAAGCGTGCTGGTCAATGTAGAGGTATCTTTAGCTTTTATTGAAATCTATGTATTCCTTTAATTTTAATTGTGACGTTTTTTTTTATATAGATACCTACTACATTATTATAGCAAATTATGGTTTATATTTGGCGCCAATGTTGGATCCAACAATGAGCAACAATGGCATGTTTTAATGAAAAAATCCCTACTGAACATTCAATTGTTTTTATTCATTTTTCTTTACTGCATAACTATTCATAACCATTCGACAGGTTGTCGTATCGAAATTTTCAAATACTTGTTTGCCTTGCCGCCGACGGCAAATAGCTGACGGAAGAATTGTGGTCGTCTATTTGATTTAATCTGACAAAAAAAAAACGGGTTTTGATTTGTGAACACCTTGGGCCGCACTGGGCCCGCGTGATGTATTGCGGCCCTCTCACCAAGAGGCCTGTCCCAGAAGTGGGAATATTATAGGCTGATTATTCTCCTCTATCAAAGAAGTCCTCAGTCTAAAGACTTCTTTGATAACATTGATTGATAGTCGATTCGGAACGGAAGCGTATCGAACGGTTGTGAATAGCTATGCACATGTTTTTTTCACAAAGTATCTTTGTCAATAACTCTTTGTATTTTGGTTTAATGAACTGAACTTATTCTTACTTCTTGGTTGAAGCTTGTCAAGGTATGACAAGCTTCAACCAAATATTGGTCATATCGATTCCATACAAATTTTGGCTCCAATATTGGTTCCAATCTGCCGCGGTACGTATTGCTACGTTGGCACAAAAGTGTCTATAAATGTGAGAATAGATACCTAGTATTTTGTGTATTTTTATTAACTTTTGTGTAACATTGTAATATTTTGACTACCTATTTTTATTAATTTTTCTGTAGAATTGTGCAATTATGAGTGTCATTTAGTTTATCAATTCATTTGAGTTTACTATGTCAATTAAATGTAAAATTGCACAAATCAACAAATATTATTAATTTGAATTCAAGCCAAATGTAGTAAAATAAAATATTTTAATAATGACATATCCAGAATACTGTAGTATCTTGAACTAACCTCGAGACGATGTCTTTAACCATTTCATGTTTTCAAGCTGGTTTCAAAACTAGCTCTCTTCTTTGAGAGCAATCTTAAGGGACTAAAAAACAACGATTTTGTATGGAATACGTACGCATCCGTAAAGCTGAACGGATGCGTACGCATTCCATACAAAATCGTTGTTTTCTATGGACAAAACCTGAATAAGTGTGGTTAGTCCCTTAGTCTGCCATTGGACAACTCTCAAGATGATAATTTGACAGATTCGTATGATCTGACATTAAAATTAAGATGGCGGTTAATTTAAAATATTGACGGCAATCCAGGCAATTGTACCTAAGGCTCAGCGCAGCAAGCATTCATAATATTGAATCATAAACCTTATTGCCAGTTTTTAAGAACGTTCACAGTATGATCTGTCTCAATCTGTCAAAAATACCTCTAATTTCTCTACATTTTTGACATTTGTTTGTCGCCGAGATGACTCTGCGTCTAGATTTTGAACGTTTTAAATTACATGAATTACACCTCTGGTTGCGGTACCTATGCAGGGGATCCACTCTCCAAGTCCGTCGGCAATGATACGGTTCGAAAGAAGTTGTTCCGTCAAAGCAAGTGTCAAATTCGGACGGGAAAACACGGTTCGGGAGTGGAGACAGCTGTCAAATGTCTTGTCATTAATTATTATTAGTTCGGGACTCGAACTAATGTTATGTCCGTAAGCGGAGGTTTACTCCCCGAGCACTAAATCTATGGTTTCTGACAAAGTTACGGACTATTACTACTCCTTATCACCTCATAAGATTAGTTTGGGTCCCGACCGAAGAGAGAATCATCATAATCAGCCTGTATTGTGCCGACTGCTGGGACACAGGCCTCCTCTCTTCGAGTGGAGTGGGCTGTAAATCTACCGCGCGGGCCCAGTGCGGGTTGGTAGATGTCATGTCTTCGAATTGTTGGTTCTAGGACATGAATAGAATGAATGATACCACGATTTGACTGTTGTCCCTACTCCCGCTGTTTTTGCCTGTCCAAAAAAGTAACTTAATCGGGTTTAGGATTCACTTCGAAGTTTCGAATTGCTTTCGAACGGGCCCATATCTTCGTTGACGGATTTAGAGCGGTGAAGGAAACTCCCGTACTTCAGCCGAAACTACGGATATTGTGCTTAGGGTGTAGACCCCAGTACCCGTTAGTATGACATATCGGGCTTAAGAAAGAGACACACAGATATGAGAGACAGAGACGAACTTTTCTGAAACTTGATGTGACCTATTCGCCGGTTAGGTACTGTATTTTAATTTAGAAACAGTAATTAGCATTTATTGTCAACATAGTATTGTATATATTGTACAAATGTGTCTTATATAAATAAATATACAATTTTCAAATTTAACTTCATTTTTATTTCATAATTAACAAATTGTTTAGTTAATTTAACTTAGTAATTAATCTTATAGTACAAAAGCAAGCTAATTAAAACTACAAAGTGTCTGAAGCTTTTTGTTTCCTAGGAAAGCGGTGGCCGTCTTGCTATAACGGCAGTAATTTTTTTATGTCTGTGACAAAAAATATAGTTTTCAAAAACTAAAAAACACGCTTATATTAGATTCGTCAAAACAAATCATATGAGTTCAAACTCGAGGGGTTTACTAGTAGCCCCTGAAGAGTTCCCACTATCCACCGATCAGGTCCAAGATACCAAATTATAGTTTTGTCATTCGAACTACATATACATACAAAGTTTCATTTCGATACGACAATTAGGTTAAAATTAAAATTGACTTCTAAGATTTTATTACATTGTTAGTTATGTAGTTACAAGTGAAGCTAATAACATCGTGATAAAAACGCTTGTCATTCAGACAGCCGTTATTGTGTGACCGTTCACCGCTTTCTCAGGACACCAAAGCTTTATATCTAGGTGTTATTAAAATAGATTTAAACCGTTAGATCGTGACGGAAAATCTAACTGTTTATGCCCAGGTTCGCAAGGGCACACTACCCGCGGCAATTTTTTTCGCGCTTTTTATGTTCAACGCTCTGCTCAGTGCCGAGAGTTGAAAATCCATAAGTGTGATTGTTTTAATCGCTGGGATGCGCTGTTGGATTCTCAACACCGAGAGTTGAAAATCCAGTGCGCGATAAAATCCCGCCGCGACATTTTTACGTCACATTTGTGAGATCCTAATCAAAGTCCCTGATCAATTAATCAGGTGTCAAATCTTATGTTAGCTTTGCCAGTTACGTTAAGTCCCATGTAATACGGGTACGAGATCCCAGTTTGATTCCCAAGTCGTACACAGTTTTAGTGTCTTTTATAAATAATAGAAGTAAAAGAACATAGCAAGCTTGATTATTGCTTTAAGACAGCCCTAATTGACTCCATAATTGGCTCTGCCAAAAGAATAACAGCTCCCAGTTATGCCAAAAACTTACGCCAAAATCCCAGTTATGCTTGAGTTAAGGTAGGCTTTCCTAAGACTGCGGTGGCCGCCACACAGCGTCCGCAATTTACGTTATTTATGAAAGTATAGCGGCATCTACAACGCCACATGCGAACTACGCGTCATACTGACGTCACGCATAATCCTGCATCTCGCACGCAGTTTACCGCGCAACTAGCATATATACAACGGCCCGACATGAATCATTGGGCAGTTGCCCACCAGGCACAACACCCGTCTGGTCAGCGGATTCTCCCTTTTCTATGGAGGATGAGTGGACTTTACACCCTGTTCCTCATACCTCTATAAAAGTAAGTTGGTGTTTTTTCCTAGAGAGCGTTTTTTAACACCGTAAAGTGAAACCCCGCTGCTATAATTTTGATGACAGCGTTCATTGCGGCCGTTATGAAGCGGCCACCGCTGTCGTAGGAAATTGAGCTTTAAAGTCGTCAAACCGACCGCTATACTTTCGACAACTTTTGCTGTGAAGTCAAACGTCAGTTTACCTGACGCTAGGGAATCTGGGGATTGACAACTCACTTTACCTAAGTGTTCACGGTGAGAACAGAATACCATTCCAGTAATGGTATTCTGTTCTCACCGTGAACTATGCTGGTCCTTAACAAATAGCCAGATTAAAAATTAGCCAACTTTAACTATGGTATCTCTGAACTACTTTGGCTCCTGGCTTCATTCATTTTAGCATAACCGGGTCTTCTTGCGTGCTTGATGCCCTCACGCTTGCTCCTATTAAAGTCCTTCTCGTTACATAACACAATCTTCAAATTATAGCCTCTACTTCTAAGCTCGCCCCAGCGGCACGATGAAGGACAACGCATCACCCGTGGACCCCCAGGAAACCCTTTGTAGCTGGAATATCGTGATCCAGACTGCGAAGACGGCCATCCATGCTATTGCTCCCACTGCTGACATTAGTACATCTGGAAATGGAAGGTGAATGTGGGATTAACCGGACATGAGATAGTCGACCTAATATTTAAATTGATTTTGACAAAAAGGTTGAATCTTCACAGTTTGTGAGAGTGGAAGTACGCTATATGGTTTATTCTGTTAATCCAGCGCAAAAAATCCACCCTAGGCCTAGTTGGATACATTGAATTTATAGGCTTAGGGTACATTCTCGGACATGCACTTCTTCATTGTGTCGCCGGCACGACTGTATTTTAAATCTTGTTTTCCCTTGTTGAGCTCAGTAGGTGGCCACGTTGATTGCGGCATCAGTGGCTTAGTCATCCAAGGTGCAGGTGAATGGGCACTTATGGCAGGCGATCCAGCAAGTAGGGCATGGTGAGATTAGAGACATCGCATTGAAAGTGTGCACATTATTAGGGAGCAGGATATAGAAATCTACTTACATTTCTTAATCTGCTTTTGCTCCTCATAAGGAGGCTTCATGAATGCCTCTTTAAAGAACCAGATGGCGTTCACTCCCCACACAAAGGGCAGGAGCAGGCAGCCCACTGGAAATTAAAAAAATATAATAATTGTTATCAAGCAAATAAACACTGGTGTGAGGACTATGAGTTTTTGTGGGAGAAGGCAACACACAGGGAAGAGTGGAAAGCTGTGGGGGAGACCTTTGCTCAGCAGTGAGACAGTATAGGTTGAAAAGAAAATTGCAATAGAAAAAAGGAAGAAAGAGAAAAAAATTTAAAGTTTTGAGTGGATGTCGATGGCTAGAGTATGGAAAAGTCAAAGAAATGATGATTGGAATGTGTAAAAGATGATAAAGGGGGGTGACGACTGATAGAGAAGTATGGAAGAAAAAGAGTGTTGTACTGACCCTAAATAAATTGGGATAAGGACAAGAAAATGATGATGACAAGTTAGATGTAAGTGCAACAGACGCTTACATTAAGTGTTGTTTTAAGAGATTCATCATCATCTCCCTGCCTTTTCCCAACTATGTTGGGGTACCAGTATTCTACATGGAGCGACTGCTTATCTGACCTCCACAACCCAGTCACTGCTTAATATGATACCCCTTGAGAGATTATCTATATATATAAAATTCAAAGTCCTGACTGACTGAGACATCAACGCACAGCCTAAACCGCTGGTCCTAGAGACCTAGAGAGTGAAATTTGGAGGGTGTATTCTTCGTGAAGAGTAGGTATCCACTAAGAAAGGGTTTTTCGAAATTCAACCCCTAAGAGGGTGAAATGGGGGGATTTTGTTTGTATGAAAAATCTTATTCCTTGAGTTAATAAACTTGAAACTTGGCACGAATACTTATCTAAGTAAATTATGAAGTTCGGCATTTTTTGTTTTTATAAACTACCCCCTAAAAGGGGATTCGGGGGTTTCAAAGTTTGTATGGAAGAATTTTAGCACGCGGTCCGATTTAATCGAAACTCAGTATTTATACCTAAAATTAAAAGGAAAGAATAATGTGAAGCAGGGTTTTTCGAAAATCAACCCCTGACGGCCTGAAAAGGGGTAGTCAATTTTACAGGGGAGGATTTTACAGCGTGGCTTGATTAACTTGAAAATTGGTATAAATAATCTTTGAGTCAAGTTATGAACACATCCCAAATGATTTTTCAAAATTCCACCCCTGCGGGGGTGAAAAGCGGGGATACAGTTTATATGAAACATCTTATTAATTTAGTTAATAAACTTGAAACTTGGCAAGCTAACCAAAAAATTACTACGCCTGGACAGGCCAAGGCCAAGGCCTGCGCCTGATGACGGGGACCATCACGGGACACTGCTCACTAAACAAACATTTCCACACGATAGGCATAACGGAAAGCCCCCTGTGCAGAGCTTGCATGGAGGCTGATGAAACCGTCGCGCATGTGCTCTTTGAGTGCACAGGCGTCACCCAGATTAGGTCGCAAACCCTCGGGACACCCAGACCTTACACAGATGTTCTGAACAGACCAGGAGACCTAATAAGCTTCTGGAGGGAGGTGGGCTGGTTGGAATAACCACCGACGGCCGCCATGGCCCACGTACAATGGTCCACTTGTAGGACTAAGTGCGGAAACCAAACCCGTAACATAGAACATAGAACTTGGCAACAATACTTGAAAGAAAGAAAGAAAGAAATCATTTATTTGCTGATAATGCAGGTATGACATATTAGTTGGAATATTTATTAAGTGTCCCGATACATTTTACCTTACGGCATGCAAAATATTAGTTTTGAATTAAATAGTACTATAGATACAGATATCGATACGATTATTAAGCCATAGTCAAATTTAATAGGTAGTCAGACTAAAACAAAAAATAATAATAAAAACAATCAAAATAATCAATGAATTAAATATAAATCTCTCGCAAATCATACAATGAAGAATATATGTCATAAACACAAAAATAATAATAATGATAATAATAATATATGTCACTTTTAAAGAGCTTAATGTCAAAATAATCCGAACCATTAACAACAATCACAATAATAATTACTACTAGTTATAATTTTTACATAATCTGGTAATGTCAAAATCTGTTTGTCAAATTACAATATAGCAATAGCAACAACCATAAAAAAATAATAAATAAATAACTATGTCAAAATTAAAATTGCAAAGACGATGCACATTTATCAATAACATTTTCTATATAGTTTTGTCATTTAAAAAGTCTTTAATTGTGTAATAGCATTTCTCCAACAATAGTTTTGTTAATTGTTTTTTAAACATTTTTATGGGAAGGTCTTTTAAATTTTCAGGTAATTTATTATACACAAGCGGTCCCATGGAGAGGATGCTATTTTTTAATAAGGCTGTTTTATGACTCCCTGTGCACAATTGGTTTTTATACTGGGATCTCATTGGTGCTGTGCGTTGTCTTATGTCAATCATCGAGGTAAATAGGTGTTTATTTAATTTAACGAACTTGCCTAAGTAAGTAATAAAATTTATCATTATAAGTTTTTCAAAATACCTCTCAAAGGGGGATATAGGGGTGTTGAAGTTTGTGTGGAAGAAATTGAATGCGCGGTCCGATTAACTCGAAACTCAGTATTGATACTTTCAACAGAAAATAATTAATAATAAGTATGTAAAGTTGTCGAAAATTGACCCCTGATGGGGCAAAAAGGGGTAATTCGGTTTTTAAGGGAGGATTTGAACTTGAAACTGTATGTTACATTTTCACGCCTAAACCACTGAACTTCTGATTTGGCAAAGAGATAGATGGCATCCTGGGGAAGCACATACTTTTTATCCTGGTAGCACATTCCCGTGGGATAACTTCCGACATCCGCGCGGGAAGAAGCTAGTGTTCTATATAATATATCAGCAGATAAATATGACCCATTTTAGGGAGAATATCTATTAAGTAAACAGATAATGAATTTTACTCCAGCAGGAATTCACCACAACATAATGCTAATGGTCAAGACATACAACATATTTAAGCTACTTTATTTTTGTTTCAAGACATTTCTTTTTAGATTAGTTGGGTCCAGTCACTGGCCACAAGATATACTGAAATGTTAATAAAAGAGAAATGGTTCATAAAAGTGCCTTGAAGGGCCAACAGTTGACTAATCCTGCTAATATTATAAAAGTGAAAGTTTGTATGGAATGGATGGATGGATGGATGTTTGTTACTCTTTCACGCAAAAACTACTGACCGGATTTCGATGAAATTTGGCACACAGATGGTTTATAACCAGGATTAACTTAGAGGAATATCGGGATACTTTTTATCCCGATATTCCCACAGGATCTAAACTTATGCGGATGAAACCGCGGGGCGCAGCTAGTGTTATAATGAATAGAGAAACACTGTTTATGGTTAAAGATTAAGAATACACAGAGTCAATTGATTGTAACAGGAAATGAGGTTTACCAGTATGTTCACCAAACACAGAGATTTTGACTTATCTATCCTTTTGGCCAGTAATAGCTGCGGTATTATAGAAGGAAACTGTGGAGACTGGATGAAATAAACAGCTTAATGGCATATACTTTTAAAAGGAAAATGCGACTATCGTATGCCATGTTTATAATAAATCTGTGAAGAATTTGAATTGATACGATACCTTTGAAATACCACTTGCAAAGTTCCAACTTCTTGTCATTAGGAAGCCGTGTAAGGTCCATTTTAAGGTAAAAATATAATTGAAAACACTTTTTCGCTTTGGAGCACAAAGATTTCTTAATCGAGTTGAGTCACTTGAAAACTCAATAAATGTGAGCTAAGCATAACATGCAGCCTGTCTCTACTTGACTTACTACGTAAGTATCAAGCTGTCTCACTCGAACCTGCACAAAATGCTAAAGATTCAAAAGAAAGTAATATGGAATGGAATGCAAGAATCAAATGTCAATGTCTTCTCCTCCTACGTTCCATTCTGCCCAATTTAGTATCGGTAAATTTAATTTTTTGTAGAACCCTGTTTGTCTTTTATTTATGAGGTAATAATGAAAGGTCTAAAGTTTTAAATCCAGGTTGTTATATTTTGGGGGCAAAATGCCAATTTTGCAACCATTGGGTCAAAATGTTGACCTCTACGAATCTACGAACAACACGTAAATTGGGTTTTTTACTTTTTCGGCCGCGATGCGGTAGACGCAGTAAAGAAACATGAAATTTACTATTGAGGAAAAAGTTTAATCTCTGTCTGCCTCTCAAATATTTTACAATTTAAATTTAACATTAGATTTCGCTTTTAATTTTACATTAGTTGTTTAATTACGGACTAAGAATTTAAAAATACTTCTCAGCAACAATGGAACGTTGTTAATGTTATTAAATTATGTCTGCGTATGTCAATCGGAACGTAAATACCTAACGAAACAAAAATGGCGTAATTTGTTGAATGTCAATAGTCGAAAATGTGTAAAAAGTAAATAAAAATGTTTTCGTTGCCTAATTGTTTGTTATCATGTGTAATCCTACTTCTGTATAGTTCAAAAACATGTGAGTATTGTTTGTAAAACCGCTATTCCTTCAAAAACGCCGATCCTTTTTTTTTGGAAAAATTTGGCTTCTCCAAATTATTTTTAAGGTTCAATACAGGTTTTTCAGCCTTGAAATTTGTTTTGACCGTGGTTGTTAGTATAGCTTATCAAATTAAGGACAAGGTTCGTGGATAATCGTATTATGTGTATCTCAGAATGCATCAGGAAAAATATTTTCATTTTGGAAACTTATTTTCGACTATAAAATTTTTTGTGAGCTATCTAACGGGAATTTTAAAACGGCATTAGATCCTTTCTCTTTTGCTCCACTATCCTTTTTGTTTTGTTCACATAATTTACTAATCTTAGAGTTATTATGAGCAAAACTGGTTTGACCAAATATTTGATGAAGAATAAATAATTCCTAGTTATACTATGGAAATGACAATTTAACAGAATTTGCTGTTATACGTCATGATATATATTATCACGATATTATAAATTAATATTTATTATTATTTTTAGCCGTTATTATCCCACTGCTGGGCAAAAGTCTCTCTGCTCCCTTTCCACCTCTCTCACTAGAGCTACCAAGGACCTATCTTTATCAAAGGAGTCAGCTCATCCCATATTTATGTGTATATAAATCATTTGATATTTATTGTCAAAACTAGAATTTAAGCAATTTAAAGTTTACCTTAACAACGCTTCACTTTCCCAAAGTCGTAATCTAATCATAAGTTTTGGGGATTAAAAAAACAACATGCAATTACAGTTAGCTTTTTATTGAAATTCAAACCTTATATCCATGTCATACGGCTTATAGTAGGTTATGTTATTATATTTATGGTATTCCAGTATAGTTAATCAATTTCATTTCATGGGTATCCCTTGATACATACCATTCAAATGATTTTTAAAATAATGTTATAATTTTAATTTTGTTTAGACTTGTTTAAGTAAACCGAATATTATGTATCAAAGACAATCAATATTTTTTGTTACTTTTATGATAAAAATGTCAAATAATCAAACACAAACTTATATACTACAACTATAAACCACTACACACATATAAACCACTTACAGAAAATCACATCCTTTTTATACAAATGATACAATGATTTATTTTCTGCTTGCATTTTTACACGTCAATCATATTTTTTTAAACATTTTTTTTAGATGAGTTTTGGCGTTTCCCATCTGACTACTATAATATACAAGCTTGATTTATCTCCTTAATTGTTGTAGATACAGAAAAACGGTCTTAGGAGACTGTCATTCCTTGAGAAATTTTGATTCCCATTTACAGATTCTGCAAAAAAATATTAACTGGTCATAGTGTTGTAATATGGAGTTTAACTAAGTTATAATTGTATATTTGTGATTTTTTAAAAAATTGTTCTCACATATAGAAGCAACAGGAATAATGTGCCCAGGATTTTGTAATGTCTTGATTTAAAAAAAGCATCCTTCGAGTTTCTTACCCGTTCTTCTCCATAGAGATCTACATTTTGGAATGGGCAACTAGCTTCAATTATCTGACTAACTGACCGACTCTTGACAGTTCAAAAGTGCCTGTAAATGGGTCAATTGAAATAAATGCTTCGAGTTTGAGTTTAACTATGAATCTCAGAAAGATAATAATTAGTACAGAGCAGGTGCATAATAATTACTTTGTTATGATAAGTGGTATGCATGACTAATTAGATAAGTACTCTTGTTTACTGTTTGAGAGGAATAGATTAGAGAGCTTAGTCATTAATAATAGAATGCATACTTGTTTACAAACTGAAGGAAAAATTTATTACTTAAATATTTTAGTTTTGAAAGGTCCCTGAAAATGCTAAGGTTGACTGAAAGTTTTAATAATGAACTTTTTCCCAGCATAAGCACTAGGAAGTGGTGAAGGGTGGGCGTGCCGGGTTCTGGTTCAGTGCTGGTTCTCAGCCTAATTTTAATAAATGGGTTTTGATTTTGAAAGTTTTCAAGTTAGAAAAGGTATGGAAAGTATCAAATACTAGAAGGCAACCAATACTTGGTAAATGTCACCTTCTTAGAAATACACACTCTGTGAAAACAACTGTCTACCTATAACAGTTCATGAGATACAGCCTGCTGACAGTCAGACTATAGACGGAAAGCAAAGGTTTAGTAATAAGGTTTCGTTGGTACCTTTTGGGTACGGAACCCTAAAACGAAAGATTAAAAAGTAAAATCTCTGGACTTTTATTTTTACAAATGACCGGCTTTGTCAGGATTTTTCAAATTTTGAAATTGTGGCCTGCCTTGTGCAGCCCTTTTTGCTATGATTAAGTTGTGCTTTAGAATCAAAAAGTTTGTATAAAAGTATGTATAGTTGACAAGACAAGGCATCAATTTAGCAACACTTGACACCCACATCCTACTGTTTCAATATTTATGATATTGGCAATTCAACTTATTATCAATTCATATATGAAATTTGCTTGCACATCCATGATATAGCGTTTGTAGGAAGCCGGCTTTAAGGCACACAATTAACGATATTTTTGTGCAAGACTTGCACAAGTCTGGTCTGTGCCTTACTGTTCTAGTTCTGATTCTCAGCATAATTAGAATGAAAGATTTTTGAGATGACTTCCCCAGAATTTCTCTCTACTACTTACTAGTCAACTTTTACTAAGTTATTCTCCCATTTCAGGCTGCGGCGACATCCCGTCCCCCTCCCTCGTGCTGTACATGCCTGGCGAGCCGGAGTACACAGACGTGCTCGTGCGGCGCGTGCATGATAACCTGACGCTGGTCTGCGAGCTGAGGGGGGACGTGACGCCCAGGATCTATGTCTGGAATTATATGAACGATAACGGGAGTAATGCTGATGTGTGAGTTTTGTGCTTTTATTATTATAATTTAAGTTAAATTTAACATGTTACAAACGTTATATACCGAGCCTCCAACCACTTGCGAAGCTGAGCCGTCGCGGTCTGACTGTGGTGGAGGTTTGCCTGGAGGACTTTACAGGCCGACGAAAGGGACGCTGGCTGAACCCTCCTCGTCCCCCCCAGTTTGAGCCCGGCAAACAGGTCGCCCTCGTCGAAGCCGTCCCCACCCTGGTCAGAAGCCGGGACAGGATCATGTCGTCCAGCTCCTCACCCGATCAAGGGACGGCTCTGCCAGAGCAGGTTCAGCCACTGATGCTTCCGGGTGGTTTAAGGCGGAAGAGGACTCCCCCGCTGGTACTTGCGGCTGGTTTGGTACCTCGCCCATGGTTCCCGTGGTGGGGTCCCATCCCTGAGGAATGTCGGTGAACCTACCGTTCCGTCCCTGGAACTTAACGTACACCGCCCCCAACCCAATTGAGAGGCGGCGTCCGGCCTCCATCAACGTCAGGATTTGGTCCACGAGAACACCGACCACCACGAACCATTGCGCGTTTTGCTTGTCGGCAAAGAGAAGCACCCACCTCTTGATGTCGACCCAGGGGTTCTGGTAACTGAGAGCCCGCCCGATGTTGGTCGACTCTCCAAATACCCTCTGTTCGTCTGGGATCACGATTCCGCACCGTGATCGTTTTTTAATCTCCGACTGACTCTTGACCACCAGCGAGGTGCCGTCAGGAAGAGATAGGTCGGAGACTGTTTTCTTCAGCCATGCTAAAGTGTGGTCGTTACCGCACCACAGTTTTACGACTCCACCGGCGACCAGCGGCTTGGCGTTAAACGTCGGTCCCGGAGTGTCTGGTTTGGGGGAGCAGGCCTCGAGGATGATCTGCCTCTGGATGGCAGCGAGTACCTGGTCCGATACTTCTCTGCTGAGTATACCTGTGCGGTCGCAGGTGATCGCGACGTCCAGGGTCGCACTGGCAGCTTGGGCGTAGCTTCTTTGTGGGACCCGTTTGGATTGATCAAGACACGGCCGCTTATGCTCTCCCCGAGGTGACAAAGTCTCGTTGAGAGCTCGCTTGGCCGCGGCCTGACCCTTCCAATCGGGTCCCGGTGTTTTGACGGTACCTGTTGCCGGTTTCTCCCCGCTGGTTGACGGTCGACTGGGCGTTGGTCGGCTTGTGCCGGCCTCTGCTTGCCTTTTGTTGAGGCAGCTGGTGGACCTGAAGGGTCAGTGCAGGGGCATCGGGCCGATTGAGTGCCTTTACCCTTGCCCTTGCGTTTCTGCACTTGCCAGGCGCGTGAGAACGCGTTCTCAGTGCAGCCGACCGTCTCCGTTTGACCGGTGACGGCCGCCTGATGGGAGGAGGCTTGAGGAGCCATAGGAGATGGAGGGTGTTTGTCTGAGCCCCCAGTGCCGGTGTTAGCCAGCGCCGGGGTCTGTGTGGAGAGGGTCTGACCGGCAGTGGTATTAATCGTCGCCTTAGCCTTTCCCTGAGTTTTAGAAGGGTCGGTACTGGTCCCAGTCAGCGCCGACGTCCTTTGTTTATCTTGGGACTTTTTTATTTTGGTCTAGATATGACCTATGACCTTTACCTACCGCTTTGGCCGTCCGAGAACGACCTCAGCGGACCTCACGCACCTCGCCTCTGGCCCTCTGACGGGACACAGTGACCGTTTCCCTACCCCCGGCTATTGGGTAGGGCCACCGTTTCGCTTGAAACCCAGACCAAAGGGGTGTGTTGCCTTACGGACACATTACAACCAGAGCCGCTCGGCTCAACCCCCCAGGACTCCTTCATCCCCGCTTACGGCGCTCAACTGCGCAGGTTCTAGCGCAGGTGACTGTTTACTCGTACCCGTCATCAGTTGATTTTAGTGATAGGCGGGCCCGCTACCACCCAGTCACAGGGGATCTCGGTTAGGAGTGGAGTTTGGGACGGTGGAGGTGGAAGGAATGTGGATGTGGGTAGGATGGAGTGTGGAGGGATCGTGGTATTTAGGGAAGGAGGTGGTAAGACAGGATGAAATGAGGTTATGGGAACTGGGCTAAGGATGCGAAGGATACGCTGGCGCCTGGTGGTTTTTGTTGCGTCTATTTCATAAGGAATTAGACCAAGAACGGGGTGACAACCTCGGGAAGATGTATCCACCAGACTTGCCTTGAGGATCTACACGACTGTGGCGCTCTCTCTCAAGACCCCGCCACCCTGGTAGGGTAGGCCTGGATCTATACTACCAAGCAAAGCGAAGCAAAGCATGTCGTTGTACAACCGCAAAAGCATAAATTCAGACCCTCCCCAAAAAAAAAAAAAACATTTGTAACATGTAAAATTTAAAATAAGGCTTGGTAAGTTGCACACTTCAATTTATTTTTGTTTCTCGACAGTATCCTCAAAGGCGAGCCCAAAGGCCCTACATCAAGCAGTTCGCTCTCGAAGCTGGACTTGCAAGCGGCAGACAGTGGGCAGTACATGTGCTCCGCGCCGCCATTCAGCGTCACCAAGTACATACTGGTGCAGACTAGAGGTCAGTACAAGGTTATACTATACCAGTTGCCTGCTAAGCTTCTCAAATCACATCTTACACAGATGTTCTTCACAGACTAGGAGACGTAATAAGTTCTGGAGGGAGGTGGGCTGAGTGAAATTACCACCGACGGCCGCCATGGCCCACGCACAATATTCACCTGAAGGACTTAAGTGTGGAAACCCAACCCTCTAACTTGGAGAACATGGAGTATAGCTATATGAAAACACACTTTTTAAGAGTAAAGTTTTTGAAGCGTAGATTTGTTCCGCAGGCCCCAAGTACTGCGGGCGCGGCGCCTTCTGGTGCGGCCAGCGCTGCATGGCGCCGCAGTACGTGTGCGACGGGCGCCGCGACTGCGAGCGCGCCGAGGACGAGGCGCCGCACATGTGTCCGCCCAGCGTGTGTGCGCGTGAGTCTAGCTATCTTGTCTCTGGTGCGGCCAGCGCTGCATGGCGCCGCAGTACGTGTGCGACGGGCGCCGCGACTGCGAGCGCGCCGAGGACGAGGCGCCGCACATGTGTCCGCCCAGCGTGTGTGCGCGTGAGTCTAGCTATCTTGTCTCTGGTGCGGCCAGCGCTGCATGGCGCCGCAGTACGTGTGCGACGGGCGCCGCGACTGCGAGCGCGCCGAGGACGAGGCGCCGCACATGTGTCCGCCCAGCGTGTGTGCGCGTGAGTCTAGCTATCTTGTCTCTGGTGCGGCCAGCGCTGCATGGCGCCGCAGTACGTGTGCGACGGGCGCCGCGACTGCGAGCGCGCCGAGGACGAGGCGCCGCACATGTGTCCGCCCAGCGTGTGTGCGCGTGAGTCTAGCTATCTTGTCTCTGGTGCGGCCAGCGCTGCATGGCGCCGCAGTACGTGTGCGACGGGCGCCGCGACTGCGAGCGCGCCGAGGACGAGGCGCCGCACATGTGTCCGCCCAGCGTGTGTGCGCGTGAGTCTAGCTATCTTGTCTCTGGTGCGGCCAGCGCTGCATGGCGCCGCAGTACGTGTGCGACGGGCGCCGCGACTGCGAGCGCGCCGAGGACGAGGCGCCGCACATGTGTCCGCCCAGCGTGTGTGCGCGTGAGTCTAGCTATCTTGTCTCTGGTGCGGCCAGCGCTGCATGGCGCCGCAGTACGTGTGCGACGGGCGCCGCGACTGCGAGCGCGCCGAGGACGAGGCGCCGCACATGTGTCCGCCCAGCGTGTGTGCGCGTGAGTCTAGCTATCTTGTCTCTGGTGCGGCCAGCGCTGCATGGCGCCGCAGTACGTGTGCGACGGGCGCCGCGACTGCGAGCGCGCCGAGGACGAGGCGCCGCACATGTGTCCGCCCAGCGTGTGTGCGCGTGAGTCTAGCTATCTTGTCTCTGGTGCGGCCAGCGCTGCATGGCGCCGCAGTACGTGTGCGACGGGCGCCGCGACTGCGAGCGCGCCGAGGACGAGGCGCCGCACATGTGTCCGCCCAGCGTGTGTGCGCGTGAGTCTAGCTATCTTGTCTCTGGTGCGGCCAGCGCTGCATGGCGCCGCAGTACGTGTGCGACGGGCGCCGCGACTGCGAGCGCGCCGAGGACGAGGCGCCGCACATGTGTCCGCCCAGCGTGTGTGCGCGTGAGTCTAGCTATCTTGTCTCTGGTGCGGCCAGCGCTGCATGGCGCCGCAGTACGTGTGCGACGGGCGCCGCGACTGCGAGCGCGCCGAGGACGAGGCGCCGCACATGTGTCCGCCCAGCGTGTGTGCGCGTGAGTCTAGCTATCTTGTCTCTGGTGCGGCCAGCGCTGCATGGCGCCGCAGTACGTGTGCGACGGGCGCCGCGACTGCGAGCGCGCCGAGGACGAGGCGCCGCACATGTGTCCGCCCAGCGTGTGTGCGCGTGAGTCTAGCTATCTTGTCTCTGGTGCGGCCAGCGCTGCATGGCGCCGCAGTACGTGTGCGACGGGCGCCGCGACTGCGAGCGCGCCGAGGACGAGGCGCCGCACATGTGTCCGCCCAGCGTGTGTGCGCGTGAGTCTAGCTATCTTGTCTCTGGTGCGGCCAGCGCTGCATGGCGCCGCAGTACGTGTGCGACGGGCGCCGCGACTGCGAGCGCGCCGAGGACGAGGCGCCGCACATGTGTCCGCCCAGCGTGTGTGCGCGTGAGTCTAGCTATCTTGTCTCTGGTGCGGCCAGCGCTGCATGGCGCCGCAGTACGTGTGCGACGGGCGCCGCGACTGCGAGCGCGCCGAGGACGAGGCGCCGCACATGTGTCCGCCCAGCGTGTGTGCGCGTGAGTCTAGCTATCTTGTCTCTGGTGCGGCCAGCGCTGCATGGCGCCGCAGTACGTGTGCGACGGGCGCCGCGACTGCGAGCGCGCCGAGGACGAGGCGCCGCACATGTGTCCGCCCAGCGTGTGTGCGCGTGAGTCTAGCTATCTTGTCTCTGGTGCGGCCAGCGCTGCATGGCGCCGCAGTACGTGTGCGACGGGCGCCGCGACTGCGAGCGCGCCGAGGACGAGGCGCCGCACATGTGTCCGCCCAGCGTGTGTGCGCGTGAGTCTAGCTATCTTGTCTCTGGTGCGGCCAGCGCTGCATGGCGCCGCAGTACGTGTGCGACGGGCGCCGCGACTGCGAGCGCGCCGAGGACGAGGCGCCGCACATGTGTCCGCCCAGCGTGTGTGCGCGTGAGTCTAGCTATCTTGTCTCTGGTGCGGCCAGCGCTGCATGGCGCCGCAGTACGTGTGCGACGGGCGCCGCGACTGCGAGCGCGCCGAGGACGAGGCGCCGCACATGTGTCCGCCCAGCGTGTGTGCGCGTGAGTCTAGCTATCTTGTCTCTGGTGCGGCCAGCGCTGCATGGCGCCGCAGTACGTGTGCGACGGGCGCCGCGACTGCGAGCGCGCCGAGGACGAGGCGCCGCACATGTGTCCGCCCAGCGTGTGTGCGCGTGAGTCTAGCTATCTTGTCTCTGGTGCGGCCAGCGCTGCATGGCGCCGCAGTACGTGTGCGACGGGCGCCGCGACTGCGAGCGCGCCGAGGACGAGGCGCCGCACATGTGTCCGCCCAGCGTGTGTGCGCGTGAGTCTAGCTATCTTGTCTCTGGTGCGGCCAGCGCTGCATGGCGCCGCAGTACGTGTGCGACGGGCGCCGCGACTGCGAGCGCGCCGAGGACGAGGCGCCGCACATGTGTCCGCCCAGCGTGTGTGCGCGTGAGTCTAGCTATCTTGTCTCTGGTGCGGCCAGCGCTGCATGGCGCCGCAGTACGTGTGCGACGGGCGCCGCGACTGCGAGCGCGCCGAGGACGAGGCGCCGCACATGTGTCCGCCCAGCGTGTGTGCGCGTGAGTCTAGCTATCTTGTCTCTGGTGCGGCCAGCGCTGCATGGCGCCGCAGTACGTGTGCGACGGGCGCCGCGACTGCGAGCGCGCCGAGGACGAGGCGCCGCACATGTGTCCGCCCAGCGTGTGTGCGCGTGAGTCTAGCTATCTTGTCTCTGGTGCGGCCAGCGCTGCATGGCGCCGCAGTACGTGTGCGACGGGCGCCGCGACTGCGAGCGCGCCGAGGACGAGGCGCCGCACATGTGTCCGCCCAGCGTGTGTGCGCGTGAGTCTAGCTATCTTGTCTCTGGTGCGGCCAGCGCTGCATGGCGCCGCAGTACGTGTGCGACGGGCGCCGCGACTGCGAGCGCGCCGAGGACGAGGCGCCGCACATGTGTCCGCCCAGCGTGTGTGCGCGTGAGTCTAGCTATCTTGTCTCTGGTGCGGCCAGCGCTGCATGGCGCCGCAGTACGTGTGCGACGGGCGCCGCGACTGCGAGCGCGCCGAGGACGAGGCGCCGCACATGTGTCCGCCCAGCGTGTGTGCGCGTGAGTCTAGCTATCTTGTCTCTGGTGCGGCCAGCGCTGCATGGCGCCGCAGTACGTGTGCGACGGGCGCCGCGACTGCGAGCGCGCCGAGGACGAGGCGCCGCACATGTGTCCGCCCAGCGTGTGTGCGCGTGAGTCTAGCTATCTTGTCTCTGGTGCGGCCAGCGCTGCATGGCGCCGCAGTACGTGTGCGACGGGCGCCGCGACTGCGAGCGCGCCGAGGACGAGGCGCCGCACATGTGTCCGCCCAGCGTGTGTGCGCGTGAGTCTAGCTATCTTGTCTCTGGTGCGGCCAGCGCTGCATGGCGCCGCAGTACGTGTGCGACGGGCGCCGCGACTGCGAGCGCGCCGAGGACGAGGCGCCGCACATGTGTCCGCCCAGCGTGTGTGCGCGTGAGTCTAGCTATCTTGTCTCTGGTGCGGCCAGCGCTGCATGGCGCCGCAGTACGTGTGCGACGGGCGCCGCGACTGCGAGCGCGCCGAGGACGAGGCGCCGCACATGTGTCCGCCCAGCGTGTGTGCGCGTGAGTCTAGCTATCTTGTCTCTGGTGCGGCCAGCGCTGCATGGCGCCGCAGTACGTGTGCGACGGGCGCCGCGACTGCGAGCGCGCCGAGGACGAGGCGCCGCACATGTGTCCGCCCAGCGTGTGTGCGCGTGAGTCTAGCTATCTTGTCTCTGGTGCGGCCAGCGCTGCATGGCGCCGCAGTACGTGTGCGACGGGCGCCGCGACTGCGAGCGCGCCGAGGACGAGGCGCCGCACATGTGTCCGCCCAGCGTGTGTGCGCGTGAGTCTAGCTATCTTGTCTCTGGTGCGGCCAGCGCTGCATGGCGCCGCAGTACGTGTGCGACGGGCGCCGCGACTGCGAGCGCGCCGAGGACGAGGCGCCGCACATGTGTCCGCCCAGCGTGTGTGCGCGTGAGTCTAGCTATCTTGTCTCTGGTGCGGCCAGCGCTGCATGGCGCCGCAGTACGTGTGCGACGGGCGCCGCGACTGCGAGCGCGCCGAGGACGAGGCGCCGCACATGTGTCCGCCCAGCGTGTGTGCGCGTGAGTCTAGCTATCTTGTCTCTGGTGCGGCCAGCGCTGCATGGCGCCGCAGTACGTGTGCGACGGGCGCCGCGACTGCGAGCGCGCCGAGGACGAGGCGCCGCACATGTGTCCGCCCAGCGTGTGTGCGCGTGAGTCTAGCTATCTTGTCTCTGGTGCGGCCAGCGCTGCATGGCGCCGCAGTACGTGTGCGACGGGCGCCGCGACTGCGAGCGCGCCGAGGACGAGGCGCCGCACATGTGTCCGCCCAGCGTGTGTGCGCGTGAGTCTAGCTATCTTGTCTCTGGTGCGGCCAGCGCTGCATGGCGCCGCAGTACGTGTGCGACGGGCGCCGCGACTGCGAGCGCGCCGAGGACGAGGCGCCGCACATGTGTCCGCCCAGCGTGTGTGCGCGTGAGTCTAGCTATCTTGTCTCTGGTGCGGCCAGCGCTGCATGGCGCCGCAGTACGTGTGCGACGGGCGCCGCGACTGCGAGCGCGCCGAGGACGAGGCGCCGCACATGTGTCCGCCCAGCGTGTGTGCGCGTGAGTCTAGCTATCTTGTCTCTGGTGCGGCCAGCGCTGCATGGCGCCGCAGTACGTGTGCGACGGGCGCCGCGACTGCGAGCGCGCCGAGGACGAGGCGCCGCACATGTGTCCGCCCAGCGTGTGTGCGCGTGAGTCTAGCTATCTTGTCTCTGGTGCGGCCAGCGCTGCATGGCGCCGCAGTACGTGTGCGACGGGCGCCGCGACTGCGAGCGCGCCGAGGACGAGGCGCCGCACATGTGTCCGCCCAGCGTGTGTGCGCGTGAGTCTAGCTATCTTGTCTCTGGTGCGGCCAGCGCTGCATGGCGCCGCAGTACGTGTGCGACGGGCGCCGCGACTGCGAGCGCGCCGAGGACGAGGCGCCGCACATGTGTCCGCCCAGCGTGTGTGCGCGTGAGTCTAGCTATCTTGTCTCTGGTGCGGCCAGCGCTGCATGGCGCCGCAGTACGTGTGCGACGGGCGCCGCGACTGCGAGCGCGCCGAGGACGAGGCGCCGCACATGTGTCCGCCCAGCGTGTGTGCGCGTGAGTCTAGCTATCTTGTCTCTGGTGCGGCCAGCGCTGCATGGCGCCGCAGTACGTGTGCGACGGGCGCCGCGACTGCGAGCGCGCCGAGGACGAGGCGCCGCACATGTGTCCGCCCAGCGTGTGTGCGCGTGAGTCTAGCTATCTTGTCTCTGGTGCGGCCAGCGCTGCATGGCGCCGCAGTACGTGTGCGACGGGCGCCGCGACTGCGAGCGCGCCGAGGACGAGGCGCCGCACATGTGTCCGCCCAGCGTGTGTGCGCGTGAGTCTAGCTATCTTGTCTCTGGTGCGGCCAGCGCTGCATGGCGCCGCAGTACGTGTGCGACGGGCGCCGCGACTGCGAGCGCGCCGAGGACGAGGCGCCGCACATGTGTCCGCCCAGCGTGTGTGCGCGTGAGTCTAGCTATCTTGTCTCTGGTGCGGCCAGCGCTGCATGGCGCCGCAGTACGTGTGCGACGGGCGCCGCGACTGCGAGCGCGCCGAGGACGAGGCGCCGCACATGTGTCCGCCCAGCGTGTGTGCGCGTGAGTCTAGCTATCTTGTCTCTGGTGCGGCCAGCGCTGCATGGCGCCGCAGTACGTGTGCGACGGGCGCCGCGACTGCGAGCGCGCCGAGGACGAGGCGCCGCACATGTGTCCGCCCAGCGTGTGTGCGCGTGAGTCTAGCTATCTTGTCTCTGGTGCGGCCAGCGCTGCATGGCGCCGCAGTACGTGTGCGACGGGCGCCGCGACTGCGAGCGCGCCGAGGACGAGGCGCCGCACATGTGTCCGCCCAGCGTGTGTGCGCGTGAGTCTAGCTATCTTGTCTCTGGTGCGGCCAGCGCTGCATGGCGCCGCAGTACGTGTGCGACGGGCGCCGCGACTGCGAGCGCGCCGAGGACGAGGCGCCGCACATGTGTCCGCCCAGCGTGTGTGCGCGTGAGTCTAGCTATCTTGTCTCTGGTGCGGCCAGCGCTGCATGGCGCCGCAGTACGTGTGCGACGGGCGCCGCGACTGCGAGCGCGCCGAGGACGAGGCGCCGCACATGTGTCCGCCCAGCGTGTGTGCGCGTGAGTCTAGCTATCTTGTCTCTGGTGCGGCCAGCGCTGCATGGCGCCGCAGTACGTGTGCGACGGGCGCCGCGACTGCGAGCGCGCCGAGGACGAGGCGCCGCACATGTGTCCGCCCAGCGTGTGTGCGCGTGAGTCTAGCTATCTTGTCTCTGGTGCGGCCAGCGCTGCATGGCGCCGCAGTACGTGTGCGACGGGCGCCGCGACTGCGAGCGCGCCGAGGACGAGGCGCCGCACATGTGTCCGCCCAGCGTGTGTGCGCGTGAGTCTAGCTATCTTGTCTCTGGTGCGGCCAGCGCTGCATGGCGCCGCAGTACGTGTGCGACGGGCGCCGCGACTGCGAGCGCGCCGAGGACGAGGCGCCGCACATGTGTCCGCCCAGCGTGTGTGCGCGTGAGTCTAGCTATCTTGTCTCTGGTGCGGCCAGCGCTGCATGGCGCCGCAGTACGTGTGCGACGGGCGCCGCGACTGCGAGCGCGCCGAGGACGAGGCGCCGCACATGTGTCCGCCCAGCGTGTGTGCGCGTGAGTCTAGCTATCTTGTCTCTGGTGCGGCCAGCGCTGCATGGCGCCGCAGTACGTGTGCGACGGGCGCCGCGACTGCGAGCGCGCCGAGGACGAGGCGCCGCACATGTGTCCGCCCAGCGTGTGTGCGCGTGAGTCTAGCTATCTTGTCTCTGGTGCGGCCAGCGCTGCATGGCGCCGCAGTACGTGTGCGACGGGCGCCGCGACTGCGAGCGCGCCGAGGACGAGGCGCCGCACATGTGTCCGCCCAGCGTGTGTGCGCGTGAGTCTAGCTATCTTGTCTCTGGTGCGGCCAGCGCTGCATGGCGCCGCAGTACGTGTGCGACGGGCGCCGCGACTGCGAGCGCGCCGAGGACGAGGCGCCGCACATGTGTCCGCCCAGCGTGTGTGCGCGTGAGTCTAGCTATCTTGTCTCTGGTGCGGCCAGCGCTGCATGGCGCCGCAGTACGTGTGCGACGGGCGCCGCGACTGCGAGCGCGCCGAGGACGAGGCGCCGCACATGTGTCCGCCCAGCGTGTGTGCGCGTGAGTCTAGCTATCTTGTCTCTGGTGCGGCCAGCGCTGCATGGCGCCGCAGTACGTGTGCGACGGGCGCCGCGACTGCGAGCGCGCCGAGGACGAGGCGCCGCACATGTGTCCGCCCAGCGTGTGTGCGCGTGAGTCTAGCTATCTTGTCTCTGGTGCGGCCAGCGCTGCATGGCGCCGCAGTACGTGTGCGACGGGCGCCGCGACTGCGAGCGCGCCGAGGACGAGGCGCCGCACATGTGTCCGCCCAGCGTGTGTGCGCGTGAGTCTAGCTATCTTGTCTCTGGTGCGGCCAGCGCTGCATGGCGCCGCAGTACGTGTGCGACGGGCGCCGCGACTGCGAGCGCGCCGAGGACGAGGCGCCGCACATGTGTCCGCCCAGCGTGTGTGCGCGTGAGTCTAGCTATCTTGTCTCTGGTGCGGCCAGCGCTGCATGGCGCCGCAGTACGTGTGCGACGGGCGCCGCGACTGCGAGCGCGCCGAGGACGAGGCGCCGCACATGTGTCCGCCCAGCGTGTGTGCGCGTGAGTCTAGCTATCTTGTCTCTGGTGCGGCCAGCGCTGCATGGCGCCGCAGTACGTGTGCGACGGGCGCCGCGACTGCGAGCGCGCCGAGGACGAGGCGCCGCACATGTGTCCGCCCAGCGTGTGTGCGCGTGAGTCTAGCTATCTTGTCTCTGGTGCGGCCAGCGCTGCATGGCGCCGCAGTACGTGTGCGACGGGCGCCGCGACTGCGAGCGCGCCGAGGACGAGGCGCCGCACATGTGTCCGCCCAGCGTGTGTGCGCGTGAGTCTAGCTATCTTGTCTCTGGTGCGGCCAGCGCTGCATGGCGCCGCAGTACGTGTGCGACGGGCGCCGCGACTGCGAGCGCGCCGAGGACGAGGCGCCGCACATGTGTCCGCCCAGCGTGTGTGCGCGTGAGTCTAGCTATCTTGTCTCTGGTGCGGCCAGCGCTGCATGGCGCCGCAGTACGTGTGCGACGGGCGCCGCGACTGCGAGCGCGCCGAGGACGAGGCGCCGCACATGTGTCCGCCCAGCGTGTGTGCGCGTGAGTCTAGCTATCTTGTCTCTGGTGCGGCCAGCGCTGCATGGCGCCGCAGTACGTGTGCGACGGGCGCCGCGACTGCGAGCGCGCCGAGGACGAGGCGCCGCACATGTGTCCGCCCAGCGTGTGTGCGCGTGAGTCTAGCTATCTTGTCTCTGGTGCGGCCAGCGCTGCATGGCGCCGCAGTACGTGTGCGACGGGCGCCGCGACTGCGAGCGCGCCGAGGACGAGGCGCCGCACATGTGTCCGCCCAGCGTGTGTGCGCGTGAGTCTAGCTATCTTGTCTCTGGTGCGGCCAGCGCTGCATGGCGCCGCAGTACGTGTGCGACGGGCGCCGCGACTGCGAGCGCGCCGAGGACGAGGCGCCGCACATGTGTCCGCCCAGCGTGTGTGCGCGTGAGTCTAGCTATCTTGTCTCTGGTGCGGCCAGCGCTGCATGGCGCCGCAGTACGTGTGCGACGGGCGCCGCGACTGCGAGCGCGCCGAGGACGAGGCGCCGCACATGTGTCCGCCCAGCGTGTGTGCGCGTGAGTCTAGCTATCTTGTCTCTGGTGCGGCCAGCGCTGCATGGCGCCGCAGTACGTGTGCGACGGGCGCCGCGACTGCGAGCGCGCCGAGGACGAGGCGCCGCACATGTGTCCGCCCAGCGTGTGTGCGCGTGAGTCTAGCTATCTTGTCTCTGGTGCGTGTGTCGGAAACTTGTGCTCATATTGAAGGGAGTTGTACAGACTATCAAACTGGACAACTTTCTCTATAGACCAGGGTAGAAGACTTTAAATCAAAATCAAAATCAAAATCAAAATCAAAAGTCATTTATTCAAATTAGGCTGAGAATCAGCACTTTTTGAACGTCAAAATTACAAAAGACAGTCCCCCAAAAACGCCCGCCCTTCACCACTTCCTAGTGCTATTGCTGGGAAGAAGAAGTGGCGCAACAAACTCCCCAGCAGCACAGCTGTCTGTTCAATTTAAAAAAATACTTGAATGTATACAATACTAGGTACAATAATATATACAATGTTCGGTAATTAACATTACAAAACCAGAACATAAAATTTAATTATTTGCCATAATATGTCAGCTAGCCACGCCAATATACCAACAAATATAATAATAACTATACGTACTCAAGCTAAAACATAATTAATTAAAATGTAAATAAAAAAACTTACTACCCAAATAAAAGCCTCCAGGCATAAAGGGCGTGACAGCTTACACATTTATGCATTGCTGGGTTCTGCAGTAAGCGAATTCTGGAGAAGGAACATAAACATTGTCTTGCGTTAAACTAGGGTGACCAACTATTCTTATCGTCTAAGTAGTCGTTGATAGAATAGTATGCCTTTGAACAAAGGTTGGATTTTAGTTGAGCTTTAAACGCATTAAAAGGCAAGTCTAGAAAAGAAGAGGGTATCTTGTTATAAAAGGTTATACCAAGCCCAACAAATGAGTTATGAACCTTATGAAGCCGGTGAAAGGGGGCACGTAGTTTGTCCTTATTTCTAGTGTTAACACTGTGAATATCACTATTTTTAGTGTACAAGTGTAAATTTTGCCTAATATATAAAATGTTGGCAAGGATGAATTGTGATGCAACCGTGAGAATACCAATATCTTTAAAGAAATCTCTTAGAGAAACTCTGGCACCTAGCTGGTAAATTGCTCGAACAGCTCGCTTTTGAAGGACAAATATATTTTGTATATCAGCAGCAGCGTACATTAAAAATAATAAAAAGTGAAAAAAAATAATAGTAGGATAAAACCCATTAGAAAAGGAGGGGAATATTATAAAAATGAAAGGAAAAATAATTTACGTTCGATCTGAGGTCGGGAAGGGGATGGGGGTGAGTTTTTAAGGGTAAAAAACGGTTTTTCTCGATTTCCGGCAAAACTAAAAGTCCTATCGAAAAAGTCAAATGGCAAAGTGGTAGGTAATAAAAAGATCTAAAACTTTAGTATTTACACTTTTTTCATATAACCTCAAAATTAATTCAAAATAAGGTGAAATAATAAATATTTTTAATCAAATAAATTACAGCGTATTTGGGACATAAAAAGGTAAGTTTTCACCAAATTTTGTTAAAAAAGATTTTTTTTTGTAAAAGATAAAAATAAAAAACCAAAAACTTGTTTTTTTGAATTTTTCACATAAATTTTGAGGTTATGTGAAAAAAGTGTAAATACAAAAGTTTTAGATCTTTTTATTACCTACAACTTTGCCATTTGACTTTTTTCGATAGGACTTTTAGTTTTGCCGGAAATCGAGAAAAACCGTTTTTTACCCTTAAAAACTCACCCCCATCCCCTTCCCGACCTCAGATCGCCCGTAAATTATTTTTCCTTTCATTTTTATAATATTCCCCTCCTTTTCTAATGGGTTTCATCCTACTATTATTTTTTTTAGTTTTAAAAATTATCGACCCTGGTCTACTATGGGACTAACATAATCGAGAAACAATTATCAACTACTGTCCCATATAATACCTACTCGACCCAAATGTATGGAGGGGATTATTTTTTAGGCAGCTCAACAACCCGACACGGTTACCATCATTCGGTCTCCAAAAACTACCCATATTAGTAGTCGATAAAATTTAAAAGGTGTAATATAAACTATTCCATCAATAAATCCAAGAATGAAAATTCAACATAAATAACGTATGTTTTTACAATTATCGCGTATGTAATGGTTATTTTTTTACAATTTCACTTGTCCAATCCTCAGGCAGCGACAAGCTCAACTGCTCAACCGGCCGCTGTATATCAGAGTCGGCTTGCTGCCGCACCAACAGTCCGCTGTGTCAGCAGCCATCGTGCTGCGACGAGCATCCGAGATACTCGAGATTAGAAGGTAGGAAAAAAATACGCGTGACACGTGACAGAAATGGAAGTTCTTAAAAAAATGGTATATTCCCAGTCGCCCCCACCCAAAAAAAAAAATAAAAAAAAAGAGATTTAATTATATCTTTCTTCTCTCTCGTGTAACGAAATCTGCCAAAACGTGACGCGTTCTTGAAATTTCCCTCTCAATTCTCGTCCAGTTATCAAATCGCCACCGCGATGTTATGTTTACTCACCAACACTGATCATACCCTTTGTGTGCAGGCTACGTGGACGTGGAGTACCCGCCTCTGTTCGAAGACCGGCACGCGGGCGACGACTACGGGTTCATACAGTCCACCATATACACTGTCACCGGTGAGAATACCTTTATTTATTACTAGCTGCGCCCCGCGGTTTCACCCGCATAAGTTTCGATCCCGTGGGAATATCGGGATATGTATCCCATGTGTTAATCCTGGTTATAAACTATCTGTGTGCCAAAGGAGATGGCTAAATTGAAGTATGGACGAATTTCCAGCAATGTCTAGACATGGTATGATGGTACCTAGCAATATGTAATGCTGAATAGCTGAATATTAGTATTTCATACAGAAAAAGTTTCAGGCGCTTTTTATATCTTTATAATCCTGAAAATGAAATCGTGTAACTCCTACGTCAATAGGCATAAAAAACTGCAAATAAATTACATTGCTATGAACTTTTACCTAGGTGTTACCCAAACAACACTAGATTTTTGTCCAAAACCAAATCCCTATAGTAAATGTACTCGAGAGATGGGTTCTGGACGCTGAATGGGGCAACGCGCGCAAGAAAACACTCAGGCGGATTTTTCTGACTTGATTTACATTGGTCAATACAACCTACACGAATGTATAGCTAAACCTTCCGGAAGTGACAACCCCATCAAAATATGTTTGTTGAAACATCCGTACAGACAGACAGACAAACGCGCCAGGAGGACTCAGTTTAATTAGTATGTGGTGATTGTTAAATCCTGCCTAAACTAGATAACGAATACAGTGAGTAACCAAGGACTTTAAAAGATCATCATCATTCTCCTGCCCTAATCCCAATTTATTTGTGGTCGGCGCAACATGTCTTTTTCTTCCATACTCCTCTATTAGCCGCCATCTCGGTAGTCACCCCCTTTCTAACCATATCATCATTCACACAGTCCATCCATCGTTTCGTTGGTCGTCCCCTACTCTTATAGCCATCGACATTCATACTCAAAACTACTTTAAAAGATATTGAAATAAAACAACAAAAATGCGATTAATTTATTTATTCTGTGAATCTTATAAGAACATTATATAAAAAAGTTAGTTTAGGTTGTCTGTCTGTCTGATCAAATCATTCTGATTGGATGTTGCCCAATAACACAACCAGAGAGAGAGAGGTCAGGGACAGTAGTCCTGACGATTTGTAGGCCGAGAAACTGAATATCTGAAGAGGAAGATGATAAATGTTACCGGACGGGTATGTAAAGATAAAAAAACACACTGTGTTTAAAAACATTTTATTTAGATAATAGAAAGCTGGATGTGACGTTGGTAAATTCTGCGAAATTGAATCGTTTCTTTCCACTGCATGGCGTTGTATACTTCTCACAGAACGGCCTCAAGTTATGCGCACTATTGTATGACCAAATAAACGTACATCACTAGTTGCTTCTGAATTCAGCAGCTCATAACAAGGATGACAAATGTTGGCATCCCTTGGAACCTAGAACAAACTTAATTACCTTATTACCCACATGAATTATTTATAATACCTACACATTTGATTATTATGACATCTAAAGCAACCAGTCTGTTGTAGTCGTGACGTGTTGAGACGAGATGAGTCTTTCTGATTCATTGCCATTGAGTTCATTATGTATTTTGAAAACACGGTAAACTACTTGAAGTCACATTTGTTCGATGTTTCTTATATTTATCGGTTCTAGAATGATTCTAGCTGTAGATGACTTACCTCAATTGTTAACCATCGTGCTAAGATAGTGAGTAGAAAAGCAGGCAATGAAGAGGCGATATGCTGCCGCAGCCTTTGCGTGGTTACACCGCAGTTTATGCATCGCAGGATGAATTGATTGCAAGTCAAGTCCGTGGCAAGTAGCAAGAGGTCAGTAGGTAGGCAAGCATACACAATAAGCAAGCGAGGGTCAATGAAAATCCAAAATGAAAAACCACAACGAACAAGCAAACGGCAGTGTTCCAACGATGTCTAACATCTGACGTTTGTTTTTTTTTCATAGAGATGGGATTGAACGTCAAGTGTAATCGAATCAATAAAATAATCGATTGGGTTGAAAGATAAAAATATACTTAAATAGTTTTTTGTCGACCTGTATTCAGTTAATATTTTTCGACACAAAATAGGTAGTACATTAAACGTAGAAGCACATTCTGAAGCTTTCAATTATTTTTATTTGATTTTGATACGAAAAGAGTGGAATTGAATAGAGTCGATTGTCACTTAGAAACAACCCCGTTTCCCTGTGAAAACACAATAAGAAGCAACTAAACAGGACACCGAATTGAATTCCATCGATTCCCGCCAATAACTCTGATTGCCACTTCTTAGTTTCAGAAAATAAATCGTTTTGATACCTGTTATCAAAAATCGATATAAGTGTTACGAGCTTCGGGTTCGTGACAATAAAACTGCCGATATAAATTACCAAAAATGACACTTTAATTAATTAACACAAACACACTAATAAATAAACACAATTATTACACTTAAGTCGCACTTTAAGATCGCTTTAGATGTATTCGCATGTATCGCTTCCAACACACTGTGTCGCATCGCGGTTATTCCCGGCCTTATATAGTCCAGCAGATTGTTCTAGTACCTTCTACTGTAGAAACATCTAGAATGTTCGGGTATATACAGGCCCCGACTGACCTCTGTCGATAGTTCTAGTATCGAAATTTCTAGAAGGATCTACTTGTTCTACTATTCGATACTAGATGGCACTAGTGGTAATTTAGTTCTGCTATTTGATAATAGATGGTGCTAGTGACTATTAGTTTTTCCACTTGATACTAGATGGCGCCAGTGGTAGCTAATGCACCATATATCAGGCATTAATTGTGGCGCGCAACACTGCCCCCTCCTAAGACATGCTCGTCCCGAGCATTATCATCTCCATAATAACGCGCCAGTCGATCCACATGGACGATCTTAGGAGTGCCTCTTGCACCTTTCTGTATCCGGTAGGTTACGTCATTGATCTTTGTCACAATCCGGTACGGTCCATCCCATCTAGCTTGAAGCTTAGGAGATTTCCCTTTGCTGCGGACTGGATTGTGCAACCACACTAGTGAACCTTCGTCGAACCCTTTATTGTTCATTTTGCGGTCATAACGGGTTTTCATCTTTTCAGACATTTGCTGGCCCGATTGTCTGACGTGATCATAAATGTCATTCATTTTATGCCGCAAGTCATTCGCATAATCGGTTATACTGCGTGGGGCATCAGGTGGTATTCCGGTGATCAGGTCTGCAGGCAGCCGTAATTGTCTTCCAAAGTTTGCGAAAGCTGGTGTCACCGATGTACTTTCGTGAACAGCGCTTCGATATGACAACAAAAACGGTTGTATGTGCTTGTCCCAATCTCGTTGCCGATTTTCCACAACTTTTGCTAGGTACCTCTCCAATGTCTGATTAAATCGTTCCACCATTCCATCCGATTGTGGGTGGTAAGAAGTTGTTCTTGTTTTATGAGTACCCATAACTCGACAAGTTTCCTGGAATATTTGGGACTCAAAATTCCTTCCTTGATCACTGTGAATCTCTAAAGGTACTCCAAAACGACAGAAGACTTCATGAACTAATTTATCTGCAACTGTCGAAGCTTCTTGATTTGGAATGGCGAAGACTTCTGGCCACTTAGTGAAGTAATCCATCACAACCATGAAATACTTGTTACCACTTTCACTTTCCGGAAACGGCCCCGCAACGTCAAGGGCTATCCTCTCCCATGGTGCACCAACATTGTACAACTTCAATGCACCTCTACTACGAGTCTGAGGTCCCTTTACAGCTGCACAACTTGTACATTTGCGACACCAGTCCTCGACATCGTCCCGACAGTGGACCCAGTAAAACCGTTCTCGTATCTTCAATAGAGTCCGTTTTACTCCCAGATGACCTCCTGAACAACCATTATGGTACAGCTGTAGAACATCCGGTACTTGAGCTTTAGGGACAACCATTTGCAAATGACAGCTGTCTCCCCGAGCATTTTCCCATTTACGGCACAGTACTCCATCCTGAATCACCAAGCTGTCCCATTGGGCCCAATAGCTTTTTGTGATCGAACTCATCGCTGAGACGTCGCTCCACCTGGGCTTAGGAGCTCTGGCCTTTATCCACTCCAGAATCGGCTTGGTGTCTGAATCTTCCTGCTGTGCACGTTGTAGGCTTTCCTTCCACTCGTTGCTGAGGTCTGTCTTAAGCATCCTCACAGGTACGACTTCTTTACTTTCTTGCCTAGTACAATGCTTGCAGTCTTCAGGACAAGGTCTTCTTGACAATGCATCTGCGTTGCCATGAGATTTTCCGCTGCGATGTTCGACCACGAAGTCGTATTCCTGCAGTAGTTCAATCCATCTCGCAACTTGTCCTTCTGGATTTTTGAACTGCAATAGCCATTTCAGTGCAGCATGGTCGGTTCGTAAGTGGAATTTCCGCCCCAGAAGATATTTGCTGAAATGCTGCAATGAATTTACCACAGCAAGCAGTTCCCGTCTCGTAACACAATAGTTCCTTTCAGGTTTCGACAATGACTTGCTGAAGTACGCTATCACAACCTCTTAATCGCCATTCCACTGAGATAACACACCGCCAAGTCCTATGTCGCTTGCGTCTGTGTCAACTATAAATTCCTTGCCCGCATCAGGGTACCCCAAAATAGGTGTTTTGCACAGACGGTCCTTTAGCTCCTGGAATGCGATGTCGCAACTGTCATCCCAGCAGAAAGGGGGATGCCAAGCCGCCATAGTGATTTAGGCCCTGAGTGCCCATAAGTAACACCGAATGTTAATATTAGTATGCACCACAAATAATTTATTGATAAAAGAAAATTATTGAAAAAACTTGGAGTTTCCAAATTATAAGGTTTTTTTAACGTGCCAAACACAAGTATTAAAAAGTTATTGAACTCTTCCTACATAACATATCAAAGCTAAATATATTATTTAATGATTTCAGATGGTTGAAAATAAAACACTATAATAATAGAAAACATTTCATTCATCATAAACTACTAAGACATCGTCCAAAAATTGAGCAGGAGGAAAAATATTAGATTGATGCCGTGCCCACCCCAAATACCATATCACTGTCATGACATGGGCACAGCACCCAACAGTACGACGGCCAACAATGCAGTTACAGCAATACTGCTTTATCGCATCACGGCCTGCTTCGGTATTACTAACTAATATGTACACGAAGTATACTTTGCGACTGATATGCCTACTTGCAATTTTTGCTCTAATCAAGTAGCAATTCGACCCAAATATGACTTCTTCCATCATTCTATTCCTAGAGTCTCTAGATACTTCTATAACGTAAGATCCATTAAATCTGATGTGCTCCCCATAGTAAGAGCGGGCTTGTTTTAACTGATATATCCCGCAGGCAATCAATATTAACTCGCTGTAATTTAATCTTGGGAAGTCCCTTATATTTTCTCTGTCTGCATTTATATTATGAAAATCTGCCCTAGTTCTATTGAGATTATGCACCCTAACATAGTCTGCGAGATCATTGTTTTTGTTCATGTTTCTATTAACTATTTGGATTATTTCAGGGGCATCATCCCTATCCCTTAATTTGGTGTGGTATTTATTTATAAGAGCTGCAGCTACAGAAAAATCTATCATGAGATGCTTGGAAGCCCTATTAAAAAAGTTTTGTCGAAATAATTTAAACTTGCTTTTAAAAATACCATTCACCACCTCCACAACCCAGCGACATAATGTAACAGCTCTAGACTTGTTGGCTTGGTTTGTTGTTAGTTGTGGCTCATTATCTTCTGGGGATAACGGTATATGTACATTATAGCCACAACTTCTTAATAATGTTAAGGAGTCCCTGAAACCTCTATCCAAAATAAAGACATCTCCTGCTTGGAAAAATTGACGGAATGGACTGTTTTCATTTCCATACTCTTGTATCATAATATCTGCATCTGTGGTTGTAGCAGGATAGGGGCCCAGTATATCAATGATATAACCATCAGTGCATACAAATAAGAATGGCTTTACCAGATTGCGGTATTTATGTAATGAATAGGTTTGTTTCTGGTACAAGTAATTAGAACTCTTTTCTATATATATGTATGTACCATCAGCAATTATAATTGGTGTTCTGTCTGGCCCTCCATATAAAGAATTAGGAATCAGGAGATTCCTTTGAGCGATTTCTGCTCTTGTCATGTGATTTATGCCAAGATTTCTTGGAACAAAATCTTGATGCAATATTTCTCTTGCTATGTTCATAAGACCTTCTAACGTACTCCTTGGGACTTGCAATAGAGACGAAATACGCTCATTACTATCACCTGTCCGCAATTTCATTAAGTATGCAGCTAGTGCAAAAGCACCCCTATGTCTATTTGATAGTCTAGGAATTTCCAAAAGCATATGCTGAAATTGTTCCTTTGAAAAGCCCAAGTAATAATGAACAATGTGCTCTGGCATACTTAGTATGTTATCAAAATCTAAATGCATTAGCATATTATCTTTTAATAACGAAATTAATTCTTCCATATGCTCTGCACTGAATGTCCTGATAGGATTATAAATTGAGTCTAGAAGTAAATCCCATGAATTGCTTCTCAAGTGATAAGAACATATTCTACAATCTGCAGGCACATAATAATTGTAGTCGCAAAGTAAACTTACACGCAATGACGATGGTACTAAAAGCCGCTCCGACTGGTTACATCCAGGAAAGAAACACTGGCGTTGTGTGTCAGGAGCTCTAATATAATTTGACAACTGCATGCTATTAGGAGTATTTTGTGCTTCAGTTTGCGTTCTAGAAGAGTCTGTGTCCAATGACGGAAGACTTGGTACTGATGACTCCCTTTCTGAAGTCAAGCGTGAAGCTGCTCTCTCAGTCCTTCGCCAACAAGTATGACACAGACTGGCTGATCTAGGCAACTGTAGAAAAAAAAGCTGTTATAATGTTAACCTTTTAACATCTCAGAGCAATCTTACTGCATTCGATAGGATTCTAACAATAGTATAGTTTTATCTAACCTGTTGTGGTGCAATTTGTTGTGCAATCACATTCCTTATTTGTTCAACCCGTGGTGTATCAATGTTCAGCGAATGTGACCTTTGTCTTAAAAGAGAGGTGCCACAGCTAATACAGACATGCATGTGGCCAACAATAGGGTCTGTTGAGCGTTGACTTGTTGGCTGCCTGATTTCATTCCATGCTATGGTCCAACATGCATGGCAGACCAAACTATCAGTTGTAACTGGCTGGGAAAAGTAAAACAATATTTTGTAAGTATTTGTTTGCATGAGTAGGTATCTTATTTTGAGCTCACACAAGTCGAAATAAAATAGTCCTCATATTTGCATATTCTTACTACATTTTGTGGAACTTATTATAGTTACCTGTTGATGTCCAACCCATCTTTGTATGAGGGATCGAACTTCGACGATTTCCAAAGGGTGTCTTCGCATTCTTGATATGTTTAAATTACAATTCACACAGCGTACATATCCACTTGCAACAGTTTGCAGCGAAGAACTCGAACCAGGTTGAATGCCGGGGTCTTCGATAGGTACTGACATCAAATCCAAGTTATCGCGGGGGTTGTCATTATCAGCAAGAGCGGAATCCATATTCAAGCCGTGGTCGTCAGGTATAGGAGAATCGCCAGAGTCAGTATTCATGGTCAAAAACTTCGATTTTAATAGCAAAATACACGCAGCGAATCACTATGATGCAAATGCAAACAAAGTAATGAAATGATATTTCTGACATTGTCAATGTCAACTGACAAGTTTCAGTGTTGCCGTTGCACAAACAAAGTATTGATCGGTGCAATATGTAGATCATTTTAAAATCATTATATTATATTTTGTAAGTCGATTAGTAATGTAAATGTATTAACATAAAATGCATTGGAACTTCTATAAACAAAAGGACAAATAAATAAAGTACAAATATGTGTAAATGTCAAATCAATGTTTATCAATAATCTTTATTTTTTCGGGAATATTAAATTGGCAACCTAGCAAATGTCTGTTATTTCGTTGTATCGTTTCAATATTTATTTGTTATTAAACAATGTTCCTGACCTTTATCGCGTCGTGAATAGAAGAGTTAATTACTAAAAAATTACATATTTTTTTTTACTATATCAAATTTCTTGGGCATCGCAAGGCCTAAAATCGGCATTCCCCTTTCGCTTCTCCTCGGTTAGCTTATGCAGGGGTTTGGCTATATCTGCAAAGTTCTTGACAAATCGCCGATAATAGGAGCACAAGCCCAGAAATGCTCTGACCTGCGTCTTGTCTTTTGGAATTGGCCAATCCTTGACAGCTGCGATTTTCTCTGGATCCGTGCGGATACCTTCTTCAGACACTACATATCCCAGAAAGCTAACTTGTCGTTTGAATAGTGAACACTTCTTCGGACTTAACTTGAGGTTGGCACTCTGGATCTTCACGAGCACGCGTTCCAGGTTTTGAAGATGTTCTTCAAACGTACGGCCTACGATGATGATGTCATCCAAGTAGACCAGACAGGCATCGCCAATTAGCCCGGTAAGTACAAGTTCCATCAACCTTTCAAACGTGGCCGGAGCATTGCACAGTCCAAACGGCATGACCTTAAATTGCCACAGACCCTTTCCTGTCGAGAATGCAGTTTTCTCCTTGTCCTTAGGATCAATCTCAACTTGCCAGTATCCACTTTTCAGGTCCAGCGTGCTAAACCACTTTACTCCAGTAAGCATGTCCAGCGTGTCATCAATTCTGGGCAAAGGATAGCTGTCCTTCTTCGTAACGTCGTTCAGCCGACGATAGTCAACACAAAACCTCATGCTGCCGTCCTTCTTTCTTACCAGCACTACAGGTGAACACCATGGACTAGATGAAGGTTCAATAACACCATCCTTCACCATTCCCTCAATCATGGTTTCCACTCCCTTTTCACGTGCTACCGGCAATCTCCTTGGCCGCTGACGGATAGGCAATTCTTCTCCTGTATATATTTTGTGTTAAACTACGCCCGTCCTCCCGATGTCAGCATCGTTTGACGAGAAAACATCGGCATACTTGAGTAACATTTTCTTTGCCTTGACCATTTCACTTTGGGACAGAGCGCTGCGGCAGTCTTCTAAAAGTGTGGTCACTCTCGTTTGTGCATCCTTGCTGAGGGTCCCAGTCGATAGATGTTGGCATCGACGCAACCAATCCACTTCCTCGCAAGTACCAACTAGTGTGCCTTTTTCTATAATCTGTTCCTGATCACAAAGGTTCAGCACCCGTACCCCAGAGATGTCGGTGGCTCTGACCAAAGTTCGTGCCACTTTCCATGGAAGGTCATTATCTACCCTTTCCACGAGTACACAACGATGAGTTTGCCCAGGATTCCGAGGAAGAATAACCGGCACAATCGTTTCCGATCTCGGCGGAAGAACAATCTTCTTAAGGCTGTACACGTTTCCTGGTAACGCCCCTTCCACAAAAAGTTCCTCCTGTCCACATCTCAAAACACCTAGCTTGACGTCAATTTCACAACAATTATTCCTCATAAAGTCAAGGCCCAGAATGCAATCGTCCATTATATCAGCCACGATGACACTATGCATGTAGATTCTGTTGCCTAGTTTTAATCCCATCTTCTTTTCTCCGTGGACGGGTATGCGCTGACCGGTGGCTGTTACCAAATTAATGTGTTCTCGGTTGTATGTGGAGTCCCCAAGGGACCGTCTTATAAGTTGGGAACTGACAACCGTGCGAGAGGCTCCAGTGTCTATGGTCAGCTTACACGGCGTTCCGTTGACCTCGCCCTTGATGATTAGGCTGTTCCCGTCTTGGGTTTGTGTGATCGAAACCCTTGGGGCTCTTTCAACATCAGCCAGCACCCGCCCCGCAGTCCTGGCTGTTACTCGTTTCCCTGCTGCTGGTGCTGGGCATTGCTGTTAGCTGGACTGCCCTCTGGAGATCGGCCGTCTTCTCTTTCTGCAGTTCGCTTAGGGCAACTGGATCGAAGGTGGCCCCTTTCCCCACAGCCGTAGCACCTAGGGCTGTATCCTTTATTGCGGTCGCGAACTGTAGCCGCTGCAACCTCCCTGACGCGATGGGAACGATGATCCTGTCGCACAGCTTCCACCTCCAGTGCATGGGCCAAGGCGTCCTTAAGCGTCCCGTGGTGCCCGAGCCTCACAGCAGCTCTAACTTCATGGTCGCGGATGCCGTCGATGAATGCCTGCACCAGGTTCCCATCAATAAGCGCAGGTACGGACTGGTAAGCTTTACGCACCAGCTTCTCCACTTCAAGGGCCCACTGCTGCAGGTTTTCATTACTGCGTTGCACGCGATCCTTGAGCTGCGCCCGAAACACGTGTTCCAGGTGAGCGTCGCCATACCGAGCCTCCAATGCCTCAAGGAGCTGCTCGTAAGTCACTTCCTTACCGAGAGCTTCCAGGACAGTTAAGGCCTGGTCGCGCAGGCCTAGGGTGAGGGCAGTCATTGCCTGGCTTTTATTCCAACCGTTCGCCTTCATGACAGCCTCAAACTGGATTTTGTAGGCCGACCAGGAAGAAGTTCCGTCGAACGGTGGCACCTTGAATCCACGTAGCGAAGGTGTTGTAGCTACGGGAGCTGCGATTCCATCCGCAAGTTTAAGGTAATCCAGCGTTTTCTTTACATCAGCCATTACGTTTTTCTTCACGTCAGCCATCACGGTTTCCTTCATGTCGGCCATCACGTTGTCTACCCGGTTATTCACTTGGTCGATTCGGATTTCAGCTTCCGACAGGCGGTTGTCATATTGAGCAACCTTATCCTTCACCTCCTTCATGTCTTTCCCGAAGGTAGCGTGAAGGTCCTTTATAAGGAGCATCTGCTCTTCCTGGCGACGAGCCTGTTCCTCCTGTCGGCGAGCCTGTTCCTCCTTGTCCCGCTGGAGCTGTTCTTCCAACCGACGAGCCTGTTCCTCCTGTCGGCGAGCCTGTTCCTCCTGACGACGGGACTGCTCCTGCAGCATCATCATCAGGGCAGCAAAGTCTGGTGCTGCTGATGCTGAAGCGGCTGCGGACGGGTCGGCCTCCGTGGTTGGTAGCTGGCCCTCCAACCTCTGCGGCATAGTTCCACCAAAACGTCTCTGGTCCGTCTCCTGTTGGCGTTGACTCCGGGTACGGATACCCTCCGTGTCGTCGTCTTTAGGTGAAATCGGCATAATTTTATCCCACTTCTGACACCAATTGTTACGACCTTCGGGTTCGTGACAGTAAAACTGCCGATATAAATTACCAAAAATGACACTTTAATTAATTAACACAAACACACTAATAAATAAACACAATTATTACACTTAAGTCGCACTTTAAGATCGCTTTAGATGTATTCGCATGTATCGCTTCCAACACACTGTGTCGCATCGCGGTTATTCCCGGCCTTATATAGTCCAGCAGATTGTTCTAGTACCTTCTACTGTAGAAACATCTAGAATGTTCGGGTATATACAGGCCCCGACTGACCTCTTTCGATAGTTCTAGTATCGAAATTTCTAGAAGGATCTACTTGTTCTACTATTCGATACTAGATGGCACTAGTGGTAATTTAGTTCTGCTATTTGATAATAGATGGTGCTAGTGACTATTAGTTTTTCCACTTGATACTAGATGGCGCCAGTGGTAGCTAATGCACCATACAGTATGTAACAAAAACCCCCGAACATTGTCCATAATCAGATAGTTTTTAAATTCGATACATTGTTACAAAATGTTTTTAACATCTGAACTTACAAGTACTAATGGATCTAGCCTACGGTCGATAAAGATTGCCGCCGCCGGCGGCGGCCCCTTTGATTTGCGATAGCTAGACAGGTTGGCGCCAAAACACAAAGCAGGCGGCACGCACAAACTCCCTTTGTACGACCGCCACTAGCCGATTGTCTCCCTCACTCACTGCCCCTCAGTCGCCCGCGCAACTTACTTCCGGACAGATGTATCGTACGTTGACAGCATTAGAAAAAGAACTAAATTATTGTGACTTTGTGAGTGAATTCTGTGTGTGCGTTTTTTCCAAAATGTCTTATTCAAATGAGGAATATTGTAGTGTACCAAGAACGTTTCGCAAATCCAAAGAACATAACTTTGCGTCGACGATGGCTTCCTAACGTCTCCACATACGGACGTTCAACATTGGGTCTGTGCACGGTCGAGACCAACATCGTATTGACGAAGGATAACCGAGGACTCGAGACCATGACCTTGAGGAAGAAATCCTCGTGATGTTTGAAGAAGACCCTACGGAAGTACGTGCTCTGTGGGTAAATAAATAAATTTTAAAGTGTTAGTTATGTCGCAAATGACTAAATAGTTACTACGTAACAGATACTTCACTTAGTAGAAAATTACCTACTGCTATAATAGCCTACTCCGTCTCGTCAGCAACCGCTGCATGCTAAAATGTGCCTAAATACTCAAACGTACAGTTGTGATTGCTTCACACCGCGCGATTCCCGTATTATTATTATACTCTTTGGCGCGATCCCACAGCACTGAATTTGGGCCGCAAACGGCCCGGACCGCTCGGCAGGGCGGTAGGTAATTATAACGTGCAAGTACATGGAGTGACGGAGGCCTGGTTATGTGTTTATTGTAATTATCAATCGTCAAACTTGATAAGCCAACTTTTTGAAAAATTCAAACTAACGTTCCCAAAGTGTTATCTATCAGTCAAACAGCTGAGTGATGTGAACGACACGTGACGCGAGTTCATGACCTTAGTGTAGTATGGTAGTGTGCGGCGCGGCGGGCGGCGACAAAGCGACCGGTTGCTACCTATTTCTCTTTGCAGGGGTGAGCAATCAGTGTTACTTTTCAAATATTTATTATAAAATATTTATTTTGATTTTTTTTTCTTCAATATTTTTTTAATTGACTTACGTAATTACCATCGGATATCGATTCTGAAAACGCCCCTACTTGGAACAACAGGGTTTTTGTTACATACTGTATATCAGGCATTAATTGTGGCGCGCAACATAAGTATAGTTTGATTTGACATTTTAGAAAAGCGACATGACCCGTCCCTAGTTGCAGTACTGTATTATTATTCCCCTTGAACTTGTCATGTCAATCAAAAAAAGCAACTAAGATACTTTTTTTTATGTTTAACAGTTCACGAAAGCGCTAGGAAATTATTAAAAGCTTAATAATTCATGAATGAATATTTAAATATTACGAGTTAATGTGAAGTTACTAGACATGCTTGGGGCAGTCATTTAGCCATGTCCTTTCATCCAAATCCCTTCAGTCGTTTTTGCGTGAAAGAGTAACAAACATCCATCCATCCATCCGTACAAACTTTCGCGTTTACGTCGTACATATAGACATTGAATATCGCGGACGTACGTCCGAAGGATCGTGTGTCGTGCGTGCTTGACCGTGTATAAACTCGCTGTATAGCAGCATTCACCATTTAGAGCCTGTGTCGGAAGTCGAACGGACGCCAACATGGATCGTGAAACAATTTCACGATTTATTGAAGGATACAAACCTCACACTTGTCTGTGCAATTTATCAAAATATGTGGACTACATGAATAAACAAAAATGAATTAATGCATTACATTCATTGCATGCATTTATATTCCCCGCCATGGACATTTCGGATTTAGTTTTATTTAGCCAAGAAATGTATCAAATTAAACCAGCTCGCTCTTATTATGGGGCACATTCGACGGTACTTTTACTGTAGAAGTAAGTCAAAATTTACAACCAATAAATATTCCAGGCATTTCGTCATCACATGAGACAGATCACAGGACGAGTAAAGTCACGCCACTATATAGAGTGTATACACATATATAAATTATTAAAAGTGGCCGAGACTAGTTGGAAAGGGTCACCCTTTCCAACTAGTGCTAGTGCTGTGCTGCTGTTGCATAATTGGGACTGTAGTAAGCTGTCTCTTGTGATGATAATTTTATTGTCTGGTATCTTGGATGTGCTCGGCATCAAAATAATATACCTATCTCCACCTGCTCAGTTTCTCGAATTTTTTAATATGAAAAGTCATTGAAAATGAAGAAAATCAATAAAAGAATATTGATTGACGGTAATGGCAGTACCATGTTTAAATTTTGAGTGTGGAGGAGTTTTGGGTGTGTTCGCTTTATTATCCTAGTACAATTTTCTAATGGTCTAGGATAATAAAGTGAGCACACATGAAGGCCAATTCTCGTAATTTAAAACCTTCAAAATCTAGTCGCAGTGTCATCTCGGCGACAAACGAATGTCAAAAATTTGTCAAAATGTAGGGAAATTTGAGGTATTTTTGACAGATTGAGACTGAGATCAGACTCAGATCAGACAGACGTGAAAGTTCTTAAAATTACGAGAATTGCCCCTCAAGTTTCTTCGTTTTGGAGTAAATTCACACTAAAATAAAAATATATTTTTCTCAAAATTGGGGGCCTCTAAAAATGTATGATATAGTAAGAACCACTAGTTTTTGGGACGTCTATCTAAATATATTTAGTTTATCCTTGTTAGAATTATTGAATAATAAAAAACCATTTTTGGACATGTCCTTTCATGCAAATTCTTTCAGCCATTTTAGCGTGCAAGTGTAACAAACATACAAAAAAATAAATCTTTCTTTTTATAATATTATTAAGTTTTGATAAATACATTAAATAAGAGGGCCTTGTGGCTAAGTAATAACAACCGCACGGGTCGATTGATCAGGTTAAGCTACGCTTGCCGCGGTTGGTCCGTGGATGGGTGACCATCTTTACATACCAATACCGTGCCTCGGAAAGCACGTTAAACCGTTGGTCCCGGCTGTCATTCGTGAATCTTTGACAGTCGTTACGGGTCGACAGAAGGCTGAAAGTCTGACAACCAGTCTTACCAAGAGGTTTTGTATTACCAAGTAACTGGATTGTCTGGTTGAGGTCAGATAGGCAGTCGCTCCATATAAAATACTGGTATTCAGCTCAATCCGGTTAGACTGGTAGCCGAGCCCGACATAGAAAAGGCAGAAGATGATGATGCTGATATGAAATATATGCTTGTCCTCCCTCCGCAGCCTGCGCGCTGATCTTCATGATAGCAGTCGTGCTGCTGGTGTCGGCCATCTGCAAGATGCACATGAAGAGAGCCGCGCTGCGAAGCTACGCGCACGCCGAGCGAGCCACGCGCCAACACTACTCCATGCAGTACGCACAGGTACGACTTAAAATAATTGTAATAGCTAAGGAAACATCGCCTTTGAAAATCGACTAACACAAGGCGAATTTCAAATTGACAAGAAGAAAAAGATGAATCGAAAAATGTTGAAACTAAATGCTTTGCAAAAATAGGGTAAACTATAAGAAGTACTCGTGAATAATAAAAAGAGTGTCCGAGGAGTTTCTTGCCCATCTTTCTTACTGACCGACTCCTTGACAATTCAAAAGTGCCTGTAATTGGTTGGTTTGAAATAAATGCTTTGAGTTTGAGTTTGAATATGACCACCTTTTTATAAAGTACCAGCCCGTCTGTTCTGTAAAAACCTCACTGTGAAAACTTAAGTGAAGTGAGCTTGAAGTAAGACTGCCATTCCATCTGATGCTAGGGAATCTAAGGATTGACAGCTCACTTTAAACTCTCTTCACCTAAGCTTTCACAGTGAGATCTCTAAAAAATAGCATTACAGGAATGAAATATCGAAATAAATCTGTTTTGTATGGAACTGTACATTTTTGGTGTGGTTCTTTTGTGCTCTTATATCTTTTTCGGTTTTCGTAGTAGTGAGTGCCGTTTTTGTAGTTTAGGGGCTAATTTTACAATCGACAGATAATTTTTATTCGTGGAATAAAATTGACGTCTGACAGATTTTCAAAAATTCAAAAAAGATTTTGTATGGAAGAACTGTCAATAATTCAAAATTATTCCTCCGATAAAATTATCTGGCGTTGGAACAATCAGCCAATCAAAAAAAACATGGAATATATGACCTGTAATAACATGTTTTTCATCCCACCATCTCGGAAAGAGTATTTTTAATCTTCAATATCTGAGTGGAAAAGCCGTTTTTATTCTCTAGAGGATAAAGTAAATTGAATTTAGAACATCGTGTGCACTAAGTTTGTGAATTAAAAAAAACATTAAACCTATTTACTGCTACCTCTATGGTGCCGAATATATCATACAACTTTTTTTTAATTTGTTAAAAACTCAGACTCGGAACCTTCTTGGTGTTCTTTTTTCAATTTGCTTTGTACGCGGTTCTTTACGCGGCATTTTTTCACGTCATAATTATACCTTAGTATTATTTTGTTATAATTTAAAGATTATTCTGTAATACTTACCTGTCATAATGTAGTAATTAATACCTAAACTGAAATAAAAGTGTACCTATCTTGTGATTGTAAACGTTTTTTTTTTTTGCATTTAGTCATTTCCTCGCTGAGGTGGAATGAAAAGTTACGTGTTGCACTCGAGTGCAAAGATTTTTCACCTCGTGCTCTTTTGATTCCCTCGCTAACGCTCAGGATTCTAATTTTGAATCCTTCGCTTGCTTGGTCATCAAAATTGAACACGCGGTTAAAAAGCAACTTTGTACTCTTGTATAACAAATAACTATTATTTATTTATTTAAATGACAGACGCATCGCTTCCCTCCGTGTTACGAGACGTCTCGCCTGCTAGAACAAGAGGGCCGCCTCGCCTCGCCCACACAGTCCCCCACACACGCACCTGATAGACATGCGTTACAGGTAAATATTTGTATAAAAAGTGCCCATTAACTGAAATAAATAATAAGACATTGAATGTGTAAACTACACAGCAATGTGTATACGAGTGGCGGTTTGACAGCTTTGAAAAATGGAAATTATTATGACAAAGTGCAGTACATATTATATAGTTATCTGACGATTAAAAAATCGTCCTTTAGTCTATTAGTATTTAGGTATTGAAATTCGCAATAATAAACACTGTAAATTGACTTAAAAAAAAAATGTTTATAATATGTTTCTGTTTAAACTTTTTAAATAAAAGGAATCAATTGATTTATTCAGGCAAAACTGACTTGAATAGACTACCTCTGAAAAGAAAAGTCAAAACAAATTCAAGGTCCGGTTTTTATATAGTAACTAGCTGACCCGGCAAACGTTGTTTTGCCATATAAATTATTTCTAGGTGCCCGGCGCTAATTCGTTAGCGTGGTGTCCTACCCCCTAACCCACTCCTACCCTACTCCTACACTACTCCTACCCTACTCCTACACTACTCCTACCCTACCCCCTACCCTACTCCTACCCTACTCCTACACTACTCCTACCCTGCTCCTAACCTACTCCTACCCTACTCCTACACTACTCCTACCCTACTCCTACCCTACTCCTACACTACTCCTACCCTACTCCTACCCTACCCCCTACCCTACTCCTGCGGACCCTATTCCTACCCTACTCCTACCCTACCCCCTACCCTACTCCTGCCCTACTCTTACCCTACCCCCTAACCTACTCCTACCCTACTCCTACACTACTCCTACCCTATTACTACCCTACTCCTACACTACTCCTACCCTAGCCCTACCCTACTCCTACACTACTCCTACCCTACTCCTACTACCCCCTACCCTACTCCTACACTACTTCTACCCTACTCCTACAATACTCCTACCGTACCCCCTACCCTACTCCTACCCTACTCCTACACTACTCCTACACTACTCCTACCCTACCCCCTACCCACTCCTATACCCTATTCCTACCATACTCCTACCCTACTCCTAGTCTACTCCTACACTACTCCTTCCCTATTCCTACCCTACCCCCTACCCTACTCCCTACCCTACTCCCACACTACTCCTACACTACTCCGACACTACTCCTACCCTACTCCTACTCTACCCTACTCCTACACTACTCCTACCCTACTCCTACCCAACTCCTACCCTACCCCTACCCTACTCCTACCCTACTTCTACCCTACTCCCAACCTACTCCTACCCTATTTTTAAATTTTTCTCTGCGTAAGAACCATCCTCGTACTTCAAGGAATATTCTAAAAAAAAAATCAGCCAAATCGGTCAAGCCGTTTTCATGTTATGTCGGGACAACGGAAAACGGGTTTCATTTTTATATATATAGATTGTTTTTTTTTGTGTTATTTTGATTTAGCCACTTCTTTACTCACAGTGCAGCACGGAGTGTCCCGCGCCGGAGCCGGGCGGAGCGCCCGACGCGGAGGCCGCGCCGCCCGAGCGCGCGGGCTTCGGGCTGGCCCGGCTGTCCGCTATCTTCTCCTCGCGGTACCGGCAGGTGGGTCTAGCTATACACTGTAGGCCGCGCCGCCCGAGCGCGCGGGCTTCGGGCTGGCCCGGCTGTCCGCTATCTTCTCCTCGCGGTACCGGCAGGTGGGTCTAGCTATACACTGTAGGCCGCGCCGCCCGAGCGCGCGGGCTTCGGGCTGGCCCGGCTGTCCGCTATCTTCTCCTCGCGGTACCGGCAGGTGGGTCTAGCTATACACTGTAGGCCGCGCCGCCCGAGCGCGCGGGCTTCGGGCTGGCCCGGCTGTCCGCTATCTTCTCCTCGCGGTACCGGCAGGTGGGTCTAGCTATACACTGTAGGCCGCGCCGCCCGAGCGCGCGGGCTTCGGGCTGGCCCGGCTGTCCGCTATCTTCTCCTCGCGGTACCGGCAGGTGGGTCTAGCTATACACTGTAGGCCGCGCCGCCCGAGCGCGCGGGCTTCGGGCTGGCCCGGCTGTCCGCTATCTTCTCCTCGCGGTACCGGCAGGTGGGTCTAGCTATACACTGTAGGCCGCGCCGCCCGAGCGCGCGGGCTTCGGGCTGGCCCGGCTGTCCGCTATCTTCTCCTCGCGGTACCGGCAGGTGGGTCTAGCTATACACTGTAGGCCGCGCCGCCCGAGCGCGCGGGCTTCGGGCTGGCCCGGCTGTCCGCTATCTTCTCCTCGCGGTACCGGCAGGTGGGTCTAGCTATACACTGTAGGCCGCGCCGCCCGAGCGCGCGGGCTTCGGGCTGGCCCGGCTGTCCGCTATCTTCTCCTCGCGGTACCGGCAGGTGGGTCTAGCTATACACTGTAGGCCGCGCCGCCCGAGCGCGCGGGCTTCGGGCTGGCCCGGCTGTCCGCTATCTTCTCCTCGCGGTACCGGCAGGTGGGTCTAGCTATACACTGTAGGCCGCGCCGCCCGAGCGCGCGGGCTTCGGGCTGGCCCGGCTGTCCGCTATCTTCTCCTCGCGGTACCGGCAGGTGGGTCTAGCTATACACTGTAGGCCGCGCCGCCCGAGCGCGCGGGCTTCGGGCTGGCCCGGCTGTCCGCTATCTTCTCCTCGCGGTACCGGCAGGTGGGTCTAGCTATACACTGTAGGCCGCGCCGCCCGAGCGCGCGGGCTTCGGGCTGGCCCGGCTGTCCGCTATCTTCTCCTCGCGGTACCGGCAGGTGGGTCTAGCTATACACTGTAGGCCGCGCCGCCCGAGCGCGCGGGCTTCGGGCTGGCCCGGCTGTCCGCTATCTTCTCCTCGCGGTACCGGCAGGTGGGTCTAGCTATACACTGTAGGCCGCGCCGCCCGAGCGCGCGGGCTTCGGGCTGGCCCGGCTGTCCGCTATCTTCTCCTCGCGGTACCGGCAGGTGGGTCTAGCTATACACTGTAGGCCGCGCCGCCCGAGCGCGCGGGCTTCGGGCTGGCCCGGCTGTCCGCTATCTTCTCCTCGCGGTACCGGCAGGTGGGTCTAGCTATACACTGTAGGCCGCGCCGCCCGAGCGCGCGGGCTTCGGGCTGGCCCGGCTGTCCGCTATCTTCTCCTCGCGGTACCGGCAGGTGGGTCTAGCTATACACTGTAGGCCGCGCCGCCCGAGCGCGCGGGCTTCGGGCTGGCCCGGCTGTCCGCTATCTTCTCCTCGCGGTACCGGCAGGTGGGTCTAGCTATACACTGTAGGCCGCGCCGCCCGAGCGCGCGGGCTTCGGGCTGGCCCGGCTGTCCGCTATCTTCTCCTCGCGGTACCGGCAGGTGGGTCTAGCTATACACTGTAGGCCGCGCCGCCCGAGCGCGCGGGCTTCGGGCTGGCCCGGCTGTCCGCTATCTTCTCCTCGCGGTACCGGCAGGTGGGTCTAGCTATACACTGTAGGCCGCGCCGCCCGAGCGCGCGGGCTTCGGGCTGGCCCGGCTGTCCGCTATCTTCTCCTCGCGGTACCGGCAGGTGGGTCTAGCTATACACTGTAGGCCGCGCCGCCCGAGCGCGCGGGCTTCGGGCTGGCCCGGCTGTCCGCTATCTTCTCCTCGCGGTACCGGCAGGTGGGTCTAGCTATACACTGTAGGCCGCGCCGCCCGAGCGCGCGGGCTTCGGGCTGGCCCGGCTGTCCGCTATCTTCTCCTCGCGGTACCGGCAGGTGGGTCTAGCTATACACTGTAGGCCGCGCCGCCCGAGCGCGCGGGCTTCGGGCTGGCCCGGCTGTCCGCTATCTTCTCCTCGCGGTACCGGCAGGTGGGTCTAGCTATACACTGTAGGCCGCGCCGCCCGAGCGCGCGGGCTTCGGGCTGGCCCGGCTGTCCGCTATCTTCTCCTCGCGGTACCGGCAGGTGGGTCTAGCTATACACTGTAGGCCGCGCCGCCCGAGCGCGCGGGCTTCGGGCTGGCCCGGCTGTCCGCTATCTTCTCCTCGCGGTACCGGCAGGTGGGTCTAGCTATACACTGTAGGCCGCGCCGCCCGAGCGCGCGGGCTTCGGGCTGGCCCGGCTGTCCGCTATCTTCTCCTCGCGGTACCGGCAGGTGGGTCTAGCTATACACTGTAGGCCGCGCCGCCCGAGCGCGCGGGCTTCGGGCTGGCCCGGCTGTCCGCTATCTTCTCCTCGCGGTACCGGCAGGTGGGTACTGTAGGCCGAGTGTTGCCTACCTCTAATATCATTTATCCAAGGAATAAAGTTGACGTCTCACAGCTTTTGTATGAAAAACTAGCTGATCGATGATAGATGTGGTCCTATCCAAACAATGAGCATAGCTTTGAGAGCAGTCTGTGGTGACCAGTGGTTACGAGTGGTAGGTTCAAACCCAGAGAGGCGCATTTTAGATCAGTTAAAATGTAATTGAATCCTTTCTGTAAATTCTAAACAGTCTGGACTAGCTCAACTTCCATTCCATGACAATGAGCTCACCCCCTATTACTTAAACGTCACTGCCGAAATATTACTATACTATACCGAGTGGCAGAGACATCAACTCGCAACCTATTACCATGAATTCAATACATGATTCTGAACCCCCTTGGGTTGAAAATGTTCGTCGGTTATTACCGGTTATGAACGTAAATATTGCACTTTTCTATGAAACAGCTGTTTTTTTTTAATAACCGACGAAATATTTGTACGCTACGTGGTTTGGAATCATGTGCTGAACTCACGGTTACAGTTTTCGCGTCGATGTCCTTGCCACCCTGTCTACACCTACCTACGCCTTCGCTAAACACAACCATGATAATATTACATTAACAGCCCAACATTCCTCCCACAGGTACCAACCCAAAGCGACGTGGAACTAACAAACGTGCGCTCAACATCCCTCAACAATTCACCAACACGGAACCGAACCCTAGACAACTACCGCAGCCCGACCTACTGCGACCTGAACGCCTCAGAGTTCTACTTCACCAACCCCGAAACAGGAGACATCGCTCGGGACTTAAATTACATGGCAACACCGGTCGAATATATGAGGAGGAACTCTAGCAACACTTTGGAGAGGGTCATAGATCAACTAGACCGACAGAGACTTACTCTACAACTGGGGAGGTTTCAGTTGACCATACCTAGGTTCGGTCGCCGAGCTGAAACGGACAGACGGCCGGACACTCCGAACGTTGCAGAAATTAATATAGATGACTTAGATTTTGTGCGCATGACCTCACATGATACGTACACGTTGAACGGGCGTACGATACGCCTTTTAGGGGCGAATTTTGAGAATTATCCCGTTCTGCCGGACGGTACTCGGCCTCCGCCCTACAATGAGGCGATGAGGTGTAAGTTCTTCGGGCCTCCGCCCGAGTATTTGAGTCGCGAAGGCCTAAACGCGAGGGTAGATGAAGAAGCGAGAAGTAACGTTGAAATGCCGCCCTGTTACGACGAGTTGGCTTCGGGAACCGGTAGCAGTAATACCGGTACGCAGACGGTTCGTACCGGTCCGGCGTCAATCTCAAATGCCGGTACTTCCGGTAATAATGTAGCTGCTTCTATTAACGTTGAAAATAATAACGGCAGCGTTCGAGATAGGTCAATAGCTGCTATTTTGAATAGCGGTTCTGAAAATAACGGTACCGCTAGAAATAACGCTACGGCTAATATCGGTATTCATAACGCTTCGGTAACGAATAACAATAATAATGCGTTACAAGATAACGCAGTAGCGGTAGCTAATAACGAAACGGTTAACGTTAATAACGATTCGAATATGAATAACGTTCAGAGTATAAATTCTATTATAAACAACTTGCCTGCTATTGATAGCGATGTTAACGCTAATGATACCGCTATTAACTGTTAAGCTACGGCTTCCTAGAAAAGCGGTGGCCGTCATATGATAACGGCCGTCATGAAAATCAAATTTTCACCAGTATTTGACATTACATCATCTGCCTAGCCTTTTCCCAACTATGTTGGGGTTGGCTTCCAGTATAATCGGATGCAGCTGAATACCAGTATTTTCCATGGAGCGCTGCCTATCTGACCTCCACAGCCCGGTTACTGGGTAATACGACCCCTTGGTAAGATTGGTTGTCAGACTTTCGGGCTTCGGACTGTCAAAGATCCACGTATGACAGCCGGAACCAACGGCTTTACGTGCATTCCGAGGCATGGAGCGGTCTCGGTATGTAGAGATGGTCACCCATCCACAGAACAACCGTGGCAAGCGTAGCTTAACCTGATCGATCGAGCGCGCGTGCGGCTGTTATTATTTAGCCACGGTCTCCCCTCTTTGACATTAAGGTGTCAAAAAACGTTCTGGACATCTGTTATTGTGTGACCGGTCACCGCTTTCTTAGGAGACTCTAGATTTTAAAATGCACGATTTTTTTGTTAAAACTTATACACTTTAGGCAGCTAACTACAAATACCCTGTATTGGAAAATATATAGGCAACGCGCAGGCGCGAGGACTATTACAATTAAACAAAAAATACAGTCACACGCACACCAATACTACGAAAACTGCCCTTACTTACTTGCTTGTAAAGTTTAGTTTTCAATTAGTTAGTTTTATTTTCAAATTACTATTTGATGCCTGCGCCTGTACTAAATTGACTTGCGTATTCATTTTATCAGCTTAAAATAGCTATTATGTTTATGCTCACTTTAAAATTGTCAAAAAAACATTTTTTTTCTATTTCTTGCCTTTGTAAATAACAATGACTATTAATTTTACTATATAAGTTTAAAAAATATGCCAGTTAAATGAAAATATACACTTTTCTTACTATATTTTTTCAAACCAGTTCAAGCCAAAATTCTTTTATACTTACAGCTTTAAAACTAAGTTAAGCAAGTATAAAATCATGTCAGGTCATGTAAAAGATGGGTCACCTAATCTTGCCATTTTACCAGTTATACTTATTACGTTAAGCAGCTATTGATGAGGTCGCGAAATGGCTGGGTGTGCACCAGTTTGAAAGTGTATAGTTTTAACATTACCACCGTAAATATAGTTAGGAGTGCCTTAGATTGTCTTGTAGTGGCGGGAGAGGACAGAGGGATGGTGTGAAGGAAAATTGTTTATTCTTGTATTAAATATCAACGAATACGTGAAACGAAATAATTTCAATGAACCATACTGAGAATGACATTTATAATATTATACGATTGATCACTTGGGACTTTGGGGTTGGACACAGGGGTTTTGCCATAAAGTTAAAAAAGGCTTATAGACGACGAGACGTTGTTAGCTACGCTTCACAGCCTAGCTCATCGGCGTAATGTTGCTTGCCTGTCGGTCTTCTACAGACTGTACTTCGGAGAGTGTGCGCAGGAGCTCCACGACCATATCCCACCATCGCCCTTTTACCACCGGGCAACCAGACGTACTGCAGCGTACCATCCGCACTTAGTTGATATCCCGACCAGTCGTACTCAGCGGCTCTCCGTCCGTTTATTATGCGCACAGTCAAAGTGTGGAACCACTTCCACATTTAACACGTCTGCCTTCAAAGCAAGAGTGATCAGGCATCTCCTGGGCACGCTCGTTCCATCATAGACCTTATCCGTCGCTTTCCGTCAGGCGCGATCGAGGTCAAGAGCAGGCCCATTTAACTATAAAAAACAAATTAAAAAAAAAAGTCCTCTGTGTAAATTGTATCGTAAATGTAGCCAAACCAGCCTATTGCCATTTACCGGGCAAAATACTGTAACTGCAATATTTCTGAAAAAAAAAACCGTCTTTACCAAACCTAAGAATTGAACCTGTAGCGGTATCTACAACGCCACATGCGAACTACGCGTCATACTGAAGTCACGCAAAAACATGCATCTCGCGAGCAGAGTTTACCGCGCAACTAGCATATATCCAACCGACATGAATCATCGGGCAGTTGCCCGCCAAACAACACCCGTCTGGTCGGAGGATCCTCCCTTTTCTATAAAGAATGAGTGAACTTTACACCTTGTTCCTCATGCCTCTATAACCCCAGTGTGCCACGTTCAACGTCAAACAAACAAAATGTACCTAATTTATTCTAGATCATCTTCAAATGATCGTTTTCTCAATACCTTCCTGCTGCCGTCTCACCCCGTCATCTCGCACTAACATACGATTCACGTAGTTAAATATAAACGTAACACGATGTCTACAGTACAGCGCGCAAGTTGTGACATTTACTTTAAGAATTATGAAACAGCATAGCTATTCACAATCACCCGACAGACTGTCGTGTGTCGTATTGAAAATGACATATTTCGATAACCAAGATAGAAAGAAAATACATTTAATTAGCACAGACTAAATGACACACAATACACCAGATACATACACCAGATAAAAACAAAAAAAAAAACAAATAAAAAGTGTAAAGACCGATGTCAGAAATTATCAGGAAAGTGTGCCTCACGTCTGCGTCAAAAAGGGCCTGTTCAGTAAAAATGCCAGACAACTAGTGCCTGACGCTGGTTTTCAACTGGACCTGGTGTGCCTGACTTTCATGTTCCAAAACATTGTCATAATAATTTATTAATCCGTGCACTGTAATGTCATCGCAAGCCAAGGCAAGGCACACCATTATAGTTCCCACTGCTGGCACACAGGCCTCCTCTCTTTGAGAGGGAGTGGGCCGTAATCCACCACGCGGGCCCAGTGCGGGTTGGTAGATGTGACATGTCTTCGAATTTTTGGTTCTAGGACATGCTTATAAATGATTTTTAACCGTTTAGCTATTGACAGCAACGTTAACGCCAATGTTAATCGATAATAACGGTAACCGTTAATAACGTTAAATTAAATACAGTTTTTTTGGTATTACTTTATTTTTTTATCAAATCATGGGTTTTTACCCGACTGCGCGACGCAAAGGAGTGGTAATGTGTTTATCAGCCTATGTATGTATGTTCCTTTTTATACAATGATAAAATCAATGTTTCTGTTAAAATTCTATCAAATAATGACACAACTTGTGAAATCTACTGTTTTATAAATAATGAACAATTTAACGTAAGTTTTATGTTGCCATAATTATAATATAATAATATTTTTATTGTATAGCAACATTAGTGATACTCATTTGTAATTGTAAATAATATTAATTTTAGTTGCATTTTCGGTCTATAGTCGTTGCGATTTTTATGTCGTGCGACACGATCGTGCGTTTTTGCCGTCCTTGTTCTTTGATGCGACAATTTTTTTATCCATGGTTTTATTATATTTTTTTTTATAGTTATACCTATTATAATTGGAGGATTTGAAAATTGACTCGCCCTTAATATTAGGGGCTCCTAAATACAACTGCAAACTTGCATAATTATCTCAATTTTATGCAAAGTAGCACCGTTATCTTTTTGGATAGTCGATCTCGTAATTTCTTTGTATAATGCAGGATGCCAGGACATCGACGCGCAACCTGTTACCATGTATTCAGTACACGATTCTGAACCCCCTTGCGCTTAAATTTTTCATCGGAGATCTAAAAAAAAAAAATGTTCTATCATAGAAAAGTGGCCATACCAGTCAAAAGGCATGGAACAGCATTTTTTTTTTGGGAACTGAAAAAAAATCCAAACGAGCGGTATATCATGTACTAAATTCTTGGTTACAGTTTGCAAGTCGATGTCCCTGTGTCCTTATGTAATTTCTGTTAAAAAAAAATTATGCGATAAAAAAAATGTTGTGCGACAAAATAATCGCACACGCGACTAAACTTACAAATTGTCTGCCTTATAGTGTAGGTCGTATTTCAGAGGGCATTTCATTATTCTGTTATTGTTGTCTAGTTATCATATCTTTATCTTCACTGTTACGTGGTTTTTGTCGCAGAATTGTGTCGCAAGTGCGTTCCTTTACAAAACTCAGTAAGAAAGGCTTTTGCTTTTTAGGCAAAATGTTCAATGTCTAGGATGCATTCACGACTTTTAATCGACAATGCGACACGCTTTCACAGTGAGTGCGACAAATCGCTTATGTATCACATATCTTGTTATTTAGCACAAAATCGTTGTTTTAGGGAAAAACACCTTTCAATGTTATATTTGTATGGAAACTGATTAATGTTGAAGTTGCTAATATATTCAGTATTCGGCTTTTAATAGTTGACGCAGGCCGAATAAGAATAGTTTGTAGGCCGAAAATTTCGGTAAATTAGTTGGTTTTGGTAGTGTCATTGCTTAATTTCATCAGCCATGTTGGTGTCGACTTCCAGTCTAACCAGATGCAGCTGAATACCAGTATTTTACATAGAGTGACTACCTATCTGACCTATACAACACAGTTACTGGGTAACACGATACCCCTTGCTGACTACCTGTAACGACTGTCAAAGATCTACGAATGTCAACCGGACCAACGGGTAAATTACCAAATAATTCGGCACAGACATTATCCGGCCTTCATCGTTTACTATTCGGCCTACAACTGAGTATATTAGCAAGTTTATCACTATAGTCCCCAAGCTTGCCTATATCTGTGTATTATAGTTTCAAACGTTAGTACTTAAGTATTACTAAGTGTTAGTGTGTAAGTGTTATGTATATGTGTGAGTTTAGTATCGTTTTTCGGTTAATCATTTAAATTATTCGGTTTTAAAAATATTTATGTAAAATATTTGTTCACTAGCGACCGCTCCTGCTTTGCACGGGTGTCAAAACATCGATATTTCTGCGCTTTATCTAAGTTAAATATTAATGTATTATACACTTAGACCTTCCAGGATAAATTCTTTAAATGATAGTGAAAACTGCATCAAAATCCGTTTCGTAGTTTAGAAGAAAAACGCGGTCACACAGACTGATACGAAAAATGTGAAGTGTGGTGGGAAAAGTGAAGTCACTTTGAAAGTGAAGTGAGTGAGTGAAGTCACTTTTCCCCACACCCCCTTTGGTATGACATTATTTGTTTGTACAGACGCCAGCAGCTCAAGCTACCCGAAACTGTCAAATTTTCCCAATGAACCTTGAAAAAAAAAAATTGACAGTTGGTAGTAGATTGATGACTGTGCTGTCGTCTGTACAATTTATAAAACAAAGTTGCTTTTCGTGTCTGTCTGTGTGTCTGCTTAGTTCTTCTAAATTACACAATAGATTTTGTTGTTGTTTTCACCATCATTTAGAAAATTTATTCCGGAAGGTTTATGTGTTTAATACATTTATGTTTAACTTTAGATATAGCACATACATGTCGATCATTTGTCGATATTTAACTTAGAAATAACACAAGTATTGATGTTTGGTCAAGCCGTAAAAACTGAAGCAGCCCTCTCGCCCGCTCGCTAGTTTATTATACGTACAAACTTGTGCAATCTTATGCTGGACATAAACATAACCCTTTTCCAAATCACGTGATATCGGTTTTTTTTTTAACCGAAAACACACGAAGTTAGCCGAAGACGATACTGAACGAACTTGAAATGTATGGAAAATGTATGTTCTACCTCCCTAGTATTAGTAAATACTACAGTCCGACCAAATAATGCTTTACGATACAAATTATAATCATAAATATTTGACGTTTGTGTATCATACAAAAATCATCGAATAGCCTGCACGTTTCATACGAAAATTAACCTTATGTGTTTATAGTTAATGATCATAGTCAATATCAAATATAGCTGAGTTCTAACAGTATAAGGTTTATTTTCGTATGAACAGGCACTTAGTTAAATAAAGTGCCTGTTCATACGTAAATAAACTTTATAAGTACAACGTTAATGTTCATATTCGTATGACGCTTGCTCGCAGTCGCTTATTAAATTTGGACATTAAGATCATAGAAACAAGGTTCGTTTTCGTATGAAACGTTCTGTACTTAGCTTGAGTAAAGTCTTTAAACCATGTCATAAGCTTTTTAATTTGACTGCTGTCATTTAGTTGCCGTCTCTTTCTTGTACTAAATGTGCGAGAGAGAGATAGCATAAGTATGAAGTTAGTTGCTGATATTGTATGATATATGAACGATTATTTTCTCCAGTTATTATGAAATACGTATAATCAATATTATTGTTTAAACTTACATATATTTTAGACAAGCTATAATCTAATAGGTAAGCGAGATTAGTATATTAAGATACGTGAGACTTAAGTTGTCCGTGCCTTAATAGACTACTTAAGTCACACGTATCGTATACTATCGATCAATTCGTGTTACCTAAACCCGCAGTTAAGTCACGCTTTTCTGTGTAAATATGGACTACTTGAGTCACAGTTAAGCGTGACTTAAGTGTATGTTTAGGTGACACATGCTAAATAGTCACGAAAAATGATATTATTATCTAATAAAAAAAAAAAATACAAAATGTATGTAAGTTTAAGCAAGAAATTTAAAAAAAGTAAATACAAAAATATTGGAATTATCGGCTTAAACCTTAAAATGAAATGAAAAAGTTATAACAATTTAGTTAATTTGTAAATAAACTTGTATGTTAGTATGTGGTTGTGTATAGTTATATTTTTATAGATAACTAACATAACATCACGCCTGTATTCCAGGAGGGGGTAGCCAGAAGTGTATCGGTAAAGTCAGAGAAATAAATTGATAAGTAATTGCCTATACTAACTTATATTGTCCGTATAATACAAGTCACAGTCAACAAATATGACTTTACAGAATCATAATCATTCATGTCTATAGGTATTAATCATATTGAATGACTATTTCTAATAAAATATCAAGGCGTTGTAGATACCGCTACAGAGTTATATGAACTTAGAGGGTTGTATTGATGATTTTAATTTTGTAAATATGTATTATAGACTTGCTTGTTTATGACATACTTGTTGCGGTCGCGAATCATATTTTGTCCAACATACAACCTGAAACTGACCTGTAAATTGCAAAAACACGTAAAACTTGAATGTCGCGCGCGACCGTACCGCTTACCCCTTAACCATTATTCCCCTGACTGTACAGCCACATTTCAGTAATGTCCCTGGACCATAAATTATCTTGATAGTTTCTTTTGCGCGTAGCATAGATTAAAGTTTCTATGAAAGTATAACTTTATGATAATCAAAATATAAATGTTATTCTTATAGTTAATATTAGTGATCTAGATCTGCAACTATTTTTGCATTCAAACACCGTTAGAGTATTGACGAATTTAAATGATTAAAGGACTAGCTTCTGCCCGCGACTTTGTCCACGTGAAATTTATTGTTTTCTCATGGAATATCCTATGACACTCGGCAACACTGTAGCTTCCTATTAGTGAAAGAATTTTCGGAATCGGATCAGTAGTTCCGAAGATTACCCCCTACGGCCCCTACATACAAACTCATCACAAATGTTACCTCTTTAAATATTACTAGCTTCTGCCCGCGACTTTGTCCGCATGAAATTTTTTGTGTTATGCATCTTACTAGTATTATGAATGTGAAAGTTTGTATGTTTGTTACTCAATCATGCTAAAACGGCCGAACAGATTTGTATACAATTTGGCACACGGAATTTAAATTTTAATCTATTAACACATACATATTATTATTATTAAAAGCCTGTGAAGGACCAGCAGTGCGATTCTGTAAAAATCTCAGCGTGAAAAGTTAGGTGAAGTGAGCGTGGAGTGAGCTGGCATTCCAACTAATGCTAGGGATTGAGACTATTGACAGCTCACTCTAAGCTCACTTCACCTAACTTTTCACGGTGAGATTTTTACAGAATCGATCGACAGTTCTTGTTGAAGGAGTTCAGCTCATCCCGCCATCTCCGTCTGGGCCTTGCCACAGGGTAGTTTTTATCCCGGCAGTACGTTCCCGTTGGATATGGCCGACCTCCACGCGAGTGAAGACGTGGGCAAAAGCTAACTGAAAATAGAAATATAATTTAAATTCGTCAATATTTGGTGTAATCTTGTATTTTTGCAATCGCTATAGTTCATGTACACGGAAACAATAATTAATTACATATCAATAAATATTTTATTACGATTCTTTAAGAAAATGTCTCATTCCTTGTGCTGTTAATACGAAAAATGATAAAAAAGTAACGTAATCTTTGAAACTAAGGCTTTTGGATGTATAAAAATAAATAAAAAGAATATATTTTGTCTAGAACTTAATGATAAATACATAATAAAAATGGTTACTCGCGCTAGCTAAATGTTTAATAAAAAATAGCTTTTGTGTTATATTAATGATAATACAGGTTGTGTTAACAGCACATAGAATTGGTGTAACTATCTTCGGATATTAGGAATAAGAGGGATATTATGATAAAATACTCAGAGCGTACAGGAGGGTATTTTGTGATGACATTAAATAATACACTTTATACTCAGTGCCAAAAAGTGCAAAATAATTAAAACTCCGACACAAATGTGAAAAAGTAGATTACTTTTCGTGTTACTTAACCCATCCACCCACCTAGTCCATTATTGCACGGTGCATTAATAGATTACTTAAGTCACACGTATTGTATACTATTTTATAGCTCGTAAGGATTTCTTTTGCATTTGACATTGTAAATAGAGTTTATAATTGAATGTCAACTGCTTCGCCCTCAGCCTTCAGAATAATCACTAACATATTCACAGCTATATGGACGTCACTTTCTTTCTCAACAAACATCCTGTGTGTCAGAAAGAGAACCCTATATGGTCAAGGTAATCACCTAGACTTTTCAACTATGTTGGGGTCAGCTTCCAGTCTAACTGGATGCACCTGAATACCAGTATTTTACATGGAGTGACTGCCTACCTGACCTCCACAGCCCAGTGACGGTGTAACACGTTACCCCTTGTTTTATTATTGTGATATCTTTCTTATTCCTGTATTCCGTAACATTTTGAGCAACAGTGGTACTGTTAGTACAAATTGTCGCGTCCTACCTTTGATGCCTTACCCTAACGTAAGCTAATAAAACTATTATGTTTACATTATGACTCGCCTTTTATTTCATTACCGGACTACCAGATGCACTGCACCGTACCCTCCGCACTTGGTTGATATCCCGACCAGTCGTACGCTTCTCCTCCACGTTCATTATGCGCACGGCCGAAGTGTGGAACTCTGCCAGCGTCTGTGTTCCCAATTTAACCCGTCTGCCTTCAAAGTAAGAGTGAACAGGCACCTGGGCACGCTCGTTTCATCAGAGACCTAATCCATCGCTGCCCATCAGGGGAGATCGAGGTCAAGAGCAGGCCCAATCAGCATTCAAAAATTAAAAATAAAAGCTGGAGAATGTATTGGCTTAGCACGCTTGTTCCGGTTTTTTTTTCGGTATCTCAGTTCATCTCTCTCACTGCCACTGTTAAAATAACAAAAATAGACTGGAGACCACTGGAGACTATACCCTGTCCATAAGATTAACCGTTTTTTTGACAGCTGTCTTAGAACGTAACTATTCCAGATTACGTAAAAGTTAAATTTAAAATGTGCAACAATAAAAGAAATAATATAAACTGCCTTAACTTATTGAATTATTTTATTTATGGCTTCTTACAGACATTACAATACCGTACGTGTATCAATCAATGTATTGTGTTGCTGCAATCAGTTAGTTTCATCTGTCAAAAAGCGGTTTACCTAGGACGGTATAAGCACGAAGCAGAATTCCGGCTCCCACTTTATATCGCCTTTTTGGACTATTCAAAAGCTTTCGATAGTATCACCCATAGCTCAATTTTTAACGCCCTGCAGAATCAAGACATAGACACCACTTACGAGTACATCTTCTACAAAGTATTTATAAGAACAGCACTGCAGTGATTAAGATAAGTTCCATGACGGGACCGTCCTTCCAGATTGAAAAAGGAGTTATGCAAGGCGACCCACTGTCTCCGAAACTATTGACGGCTGTGCTGGAGAAGCTTCCAAGATTTGACCAATAGGTACCTACATACTAACAAGGAAAGCTAAAAACAAAAGCTTGCCTTTAATATTAGACCAGGGTTTTTCGGTCCCGAATAGGGATAACCACAAAATAACTGCACGACGCAATACCACAGCGAATTAGCTAGGTTACAAATAAAGGTTCGCTACCGTAACAACGAAATATTTATACCTCAGCTATTATAACATTAGTACTTATGCATTATATATATCGACGCTCCCAAGCAATAACTCGGTAATCGAAAAATCAAAATTTTACAGGAGAAAAGATTTACTGATTTTATCAAATATCTTTTCAACAAGTGGGACTATTGAAGTCATTGATGTAAAAAAATACCTTTCATTTAATACATCAATGACTTCAATAGTCCCACTTGTTGAAAAAATATTTGATAAAATCAGTAAATCTTTTCTCCTGTAAAATTTTGATTTTTCGATTACCGGGTTATTGCTTGGGAGCGTCGATATGCTAACAGCATTATAACTTATGTATGAATGTACAGACGCCAGCACGTCAAAGCTAGGTACTACAATAGAATCTGTCAAATTTCTTGAATAGATTTTCAACTTTATTGCATTAGGTTCTAGGTTGATTGGGAAAATTTGACAGTTTCGGGTAGCTTGACCTGCTGGCGTCTGTACTTTTCATTCATGATCTTAAATAGCTACCCCATCTCTACCCTTGGGTATGGTAAGTTGCGATTAAAGGTTGTCTGTTTATTATAACAATATACTGCGTTCACCACTCCTTGTACAGATTGCTTCACTAACATCATTGAGGCTGACATTGGAAGGATTTTCGGCAGTAGGTAGATGTTGAAAATAAAATAATAATTAGTTTATGTGTAATAACGAATACCTTATTGTATATTAGGTACGATACGTGTGACTTAAGTAGTCCATTATTGCACGGCGTTAAATTGAAGACTAAACGCCGTAGACACTTAGGTCACACGTATCGTAACCTATTTATAGCTCGTGTTGTCTTATTGTAAAGGAAAATTGTTTCATAATGTGTGCACTTCACGAGACAGGTGCGGCGCTGGGCTGAACATGTTAAGGAGGAAATTACTGATAAATAATACTATAAAAGCGACAGTTAACCTGTTACCGATTTCAGTTTGTTTTGGACTAATAGTTGCGGCTTGCGCATTTTAATTAAGTGTCGTTTACAAATACAAGGTATTGATAAATATTTCTATATTATATTAGATTAACTAGTCCTTTATTATTTAAAAATGGAAACAACAATTGCCTTTGTTTTATTATTTTCTCTTCGGACTATCGGCTGTGCTGCGCAAGTGACTATTTATGATGAGTATAATTATTGTAAGTAACATTTCCTTTTCTGTTTGTATCTGTGAGATTGGTAATTGAAAACGCGTCCATGATACAGAAGATAGATATGTGGTTGGTTAGCTACCGACCTCGACGATTGATCATGCCTGAGCAAGTTCGTCATGCTCCCATAAGCGGCCCGTACACAGTCAATCTCGATCGCGATCAAAATCAATGATCGCAATCCAGATTGATAATGTACGAATTAGATTGATGCATCTGATCTCAAAATATCTCAAATCTGATCGCGGATCGCGATCGAGATTGACTGTGTACGGCCCGCCATAGGCCCATATGTCACTGCTTGTGGTAGCGTCGGGGGTCAGGTTGCCTCCTTCCCTCAAATATGGCGGGGACTAGTGGCTGATCTTTGCGTTATACTCGTGAACGGGTGCTGCTTGTGGTGCCAGGGGCTTACCACCAGCTCTTATAGCAGGGCAGATGTTGAACTGGCTGCACTGTTTTTTGTTCTATGACTAAGTACAAAAAAGCAGTGCAGTTCAACTTCTGACCTGCTTTATGAGCTAGTGGTAAGCCCGCTGGTCGTCTTGCTGACCATGGTTTTATTGTCTTTATTAGTAATAACTTGTTAATTTATTATACTTCGATGGTCCTAGTTTATCATTTGTGACTTCAAGTGACAGCTATATGATCAGAACCCAGCAATGCATAAATATGTAAGCTGTCACGCCCTCAACTTTACAAGACCTCAGACCAGTAAGTCTTCTACCTTGCCTGTCAAAAATATGTGAAAAAGCAGTATGTCAGCAGGTATCTCATTACCTAGAAAATAATAATATTCTACCGGAACTTCAGTCAGGGTTCCGTAAGCAGCGTGGCAAAAGTACGGCTATGGGGACCTAAAAAGGCCACTTTAAGCAATACCTCTAAAAGCAATTCATTTCCTGAATTCCAAGCAGATCATTAGCAATTCCTCCAATCTTCGTTAAAAGGTTACACATAATTGCCAAAGTGGCCCTGTTGGATGTGACAGACAACATTCTTGCTGCACAGGATAAAGGCCAGTGCACGCTTCTAGTCCTGCTTGATTAATCACGGGCTTTTGACTGCATAAACGTTGATCTGTTCCTAGTCCAGCTGCGGTATTACAGATGTGACCACAAAACAGTAGACTGGTTTCACAACTACCTCAACAACCGCGAACAACGTGTCGAAAAACGTCTGAGTGATGGCACAACCCTTGTCTCCTCACCAGTTTCTGTAAATAGACCCCTATTTACAGAAACTGGTGAGGAGACAAGGGTCCCGCAAGGCTCTATACTGGGGGCCCATAATCTTTATTTTATATTGCACGGCCATAATAAAAACTGTACAACGTTGTAGATACCATATTTACGCTGATGATATACAAGTGAAAATCTCGTTCAAGCCTGACGAACATGAGAGAGCTTTGAAAGATCTAAACGAGGACCTTGACAGGATAGCATGCTGGGCAGATAATAATGGTTTAGTACTTAATCCTATCAAATCAAATACATGCTACTTGGAACCAAGCACCAAATAAATGCTGTGCTTTCAGAGCTCAATGTTACTTTATTGGGTGAGCTGGTCAGTCGATTCAGTGAGGTACGAAATCTGGGTCTGTTCATAGACGCTGAGCTGAGGTACGAGGGTCACGTGGCAGAGTCAGTGCGCAGCTGCTTTTACAGGCTCAAAGTTCTGTACAAAATAAGGCCGTATCAGTCGGAGGAGCTGCGTAGTCGACTGGTTGAATCCCTAGTACCTACTCTGTAATTTAAACTACGCAAATACCGTTGTTGGTCTTAGACTGCTGGCAAGAACTGAGCGACTGATTCAGAGAGTACAAAACGCCTGTGCACGATTTTGCTTCTCAGTTACCGCCTATAAGCCATATAACACCTTTTTTTAAATAAGCACTCATCCTTAGAATGAAATCACGTCGCAAGTTACATTTAGCGTGTCTGGTGTTTGGGGTTATTAAGCATAAAGAGCCAGCTTATCTGTACATAAAAATGAGCTGGATTTCTAGTAGGAGATAATAATGCGCGATCAGACAGTGCTCCCAGCAACTCTCTACAGAATTACACAAGACGGCCGCTTTCAGAGGCAGTTTCAGGTATGCTGCATCCAAATGCTGGATCAACATACCCCCGCCGATAAGGAATCTAAAAACACTTGGTACCTTTATAAGTCGACTGCAGCAGTATCTGATCGACTCTCAGAAAAAACTGGGCTTGACCGTCACAAACATGCCCATAAATAGCAGATGGCTGGCTCTGTTCCACGCGACATGTTGCCTACGCGTTAATCTGTAGACGAAAATTGAGGCAACTGTGTAAAACGAAACACTTTTAATAATAGGTATTACAATAGAAAATATATAAGCAATTTACGCTAAACTCACTGTATATAATTATTAAAAAAATTAAAAACAAACTAGCAATTCATTACATAACTAACTGTGATAATCAAGTAATCCAGTAGACACTACACAAGTATTTAATAAGCTTAAAATTTCAAAATCTTTCTGCCGGTTATAAAAGCAAGTATAACGGCGGTAGCGTTTGCGGGCAGAGAAATGAAGCGAACGGGTTGGTAATAATGTTATAATAAATCAGGCACACAACACACAGTATAACATTCTATGGGGGCTTTCGTACAATAATTTAGGCACGGTATTAGGTATGGCGCCGCGCAGTTGTTCGTGCGCACTCTCTAGCAGCGAGGTAGGCCGACTGGCGACGCGGGCGGCGCGCGGCGGCGGGGGAGCTTCCCCTCTCGAGCGGGCGATGCATGGACGAAGTAAGTTAGGAGCGACACGGCTCGCGTACGCGGTTTTACGTTGTTACACAAGTCAATTAGGATGTGGGTACTTACCACCTTATAATACATATAGGTACGCGCCGCACTATGTAGGTACTATTTTGTTGAAACTCAGATGTGTCTTCTCGACATCCGTGTGTCACTAACGGGATGCAGCAGAATACCAGCGTCAGGTATTGTAGCTGACTCCCATTTGGTGCAACCATGAGACACACACCGCCCAGTAGTGATCGACCTTTATAGATTTACTTATACGAGGTGTCTATGGGTCAATTTATCTTTTTAATATTTGTTTTTTTTTGTGTTTCACCTTTTTTTGGTGTTTTTTTTTTATTACTTGTATTGTGTCTTTTGTTGCACTGAATTTAAAACGTTTTATCTATCTATCTATCTTTATGCCTGGAGGCTTTTAATTAGGTCACGCACAACACACACACTAACACACACACACACACAGGGCACATCATCATCATCTTACTAATGTAATTAATCATATTTTTGCTTGAGCAAGTATAGTTTTTATTGTATTTGTTGGTATATTGGCGTGGCTAGCTGACATATGGCAAATAATTTAATTTAGTGTTCTGTGTCTTGTATTATTACTTTACATACCTAGTATTGTATATAATCGAGTATTTTCTAACAGAACAGACAGCTGTGCTGCTGGGGAGTTTGTTGCGCCACTTCTTCTTCTTAGCAAAAGCTCTAAGAAGTGGTGAAGGGCGGGCGTTTTGGGGGACTGTCTTTTGTAATTTTGACGTTCGAAAAGTGCTGTTTCTCAGCCTAATCTGAATAAATGACTTTTGATTTTGAAGACTGCTTCGCAGGTCTCATGGTCACAAGCGTGGCACCCTCATTGCGTAACATACAAACACAATCTGAATCAATGGGTAATAGCGTAACACACTATCAGTACCAATGACTCTCATTTTGACAGTTCAACAACAAACAACATTCATTGCGATATTTATGTATGTTGTTGAGCAGACACATTTTCGAACATACGAAGTAATGGATTAATTAGCAGTACCTATCCTTCAAAATCATTCATATTGATTTTTTTTTAAACGCCCCACACTAGTAGTTTCTCGTTTCTCCTGTGTCGTGGCAAATTGATAGTGTGTTACGCACATAAGGTGCCGGATTCTATATGTAATGCATGCAATGTAGTTTGAGTGAAATCATATATTTGCTCGTCTCTCATAACTAAGATGTGTGATTCTATGTGTTTTTAGATTACGCAAACCCTAGTACGGAAACTGTAGTGTCCCAGTTCCCGTGGAGATTCACTTATGACTTTCATGATTGGTTCAGTATTCGGATACGTTGTATTAATACACCTCCGAGTGTGACTGCTATTGATGTCACATACAGTACAGGTAAGCTAAAGTTTCTAACTTTCTTCCTACCAGTAGACGTAAGCTTCTCTCTCCGTGGGTTTGGTAATAACAGACGACAAAAAATATGGGAAAGTGGAGTAGGTATAAATAATGGGCTATATTTTTTATGTTTATTAGATAACATTTATAGCACTCTGTGACCTAAGCCCGCACTTAGGTCACGCCGTCCTGTGACTTAAGTAGTCCGTTTTTGCACAGTAAAGCGTGACTTAAGTGCGGGTTTAGGTCACACGAGCTATAAAATTTTACACGTTTATTAATGATTGTACACAATTGGACACGTTTATTAATGCACGGCGTTTAGCACAGTTTCACGCCGTGCAATAACGGATAACTTAATTCACACGTATCGTAATGTACAGACGCCAGCACATCAAGCTACCCGAAACTGTCAAATTAATTTTCCCAATCAAGTTTGAACCTAATGCTTTAGCGATAACGTTAAATAAATTTGACAGATTGTAGTTGCTTGACGTGTGTATCCATTTCTGTAAGATTATTTCAAAACTAGCTTCTGCCCGCGACTTCGTACGCGGATCCAGTCCCTTTCTCGTTCCGATAGGAATTTCGGTAAGAGTTTGAACTGTGTGTTTGTAATATGTCTGCCAATAAATCAATCAAAACCGATGGAGGATTTCGATTAAGTTTGGTATAACTTAGATTGAGTGTTGTAGACTGGGTAGGTTATAACTTCATTAAAATATAAAGGTAGAATTATTTTCATTCCGAAATTATGAAGCGAAATTAATATCAATTAGTTTAACATCACTATTCTAAAAAAATTCTTTATAAACTATATTGTTGGTTTTTCCGTCAGGTGCCAAAATATAAAGCCCGGAAGCGTTGCTAATCCGAGAAAGCAACATAAAGTTGGCATCAACACCAGCAGTTCTCAGTGTCTGTCCCTGTGACTTGTTTATTGTCATGGCAAAGCATGTAGTCACAGGAAACTGTGTGCGTTTAAATTGAAATGGGAAATTGTTGGGGATGAGTGGTATGCGCGGAAAAGAACACAGTCTCACCGGCACCACTCCCAGTGAGGATTACAGCTACAATAATATTACGTTGTAAAGCCTCGACTCTAGGTCGGGTTCCATTACACAGTTTCGGCGGTGTCAAATTTCGCATCAGCATTATCGGAACACCAACTTTGAGTCTTATTTTATGAGCAGGGAGACCACTCGCTGTGAGTGAATTGAGGAACTCAACTGGGTAATTGGTGACGTCCTCCTGATCGTCTACGTTATCAGAAGAAGTGTAAACGACTTCATCTCCAATAATTTCCCCCAATTTTTTTTCATTTATTGATGCAGCTTGTTCGTTTTTGGGGTCGATATGGTGCGTTCACATAACCACGAATTTTTCTGGTTTCCTATGCTCTGAATGTCCCCAAATACTGATTGTATAAGTTCCTCTTCGGAGGCAACAACTTCTCCAAGTATATCAGGAACAGTCACCAGACCTGTGCAGGAAGGAGACCTTCTCCAACTTTTAATAATGTTTCTGAAAACTCTTGGGCATGTGAATTACCACCAAGCTGGGCTCTCATATTTATTGTTAATCTTAGTTTTTGTATGTAAGGCCATAGATACGAATGTTTTAATGAGGCGTTAATCTCATCTGCCCTAGTTATATTAGTATAAAGTGATTTCCACATCAAATGTTCCTGATCCTTGATTTTTATTATCTCGGCGGAAAATACTCATCAGACCAAACAAATTTTGTTAAAATGTCATGTCTTTATATGCCATAGTTTAGCTGTGCTCTCCGAGTTCGACATCAGATGTTTCAATCTTCGAATTTTATTCTCCCAGCAGAAAATACTCATCTGACTGAGCAACTTTTGCAAAGATGTCAATCCTATATATGTTATGGTTTAGCTGTGCTCTTAGAGTTCCTCATCAGATGTTCCAATCCTCGAGTTTTATTCTCGCAGCAGAAAATGCTCATCAGACTGAATAACTTTTACTAAGATGTCAAACCTATATATATTATAGTTTAGCTGTGCTCTAAGAGTTCCACATCAGGTGTTCCGGATCTTCAATTTTATTCTCGCAGCAGAAAATGCTCATCAGACGCAAACATTTTTTTAAGGCGCCATTTTTGTAACTCTTATAGTTTAGCTGGTCTGTTGCGGTTCTGCATCAGGTGTTCCAGTTTCCAAAATCAATTATAGCCTATATGTTGCCCAGGTTTAGGAGCTAGATAACAAAAAAAGTTTCATTCAAATCTGTCCAGTAGTTCCGGAGATTAGCGTGTATAAACAGACAAACAGACAAACAGATAAACAGACAAACAGATAAACAGACAAACAGACAGACTTTTTTTATTAGATTCGTGTTCTATTACTCTTTCTTAACCCCCCTCAATTATTCTTTTTTAAATATATTCAATGTACAGACACAACTTTTTTACATTCTTATTATAAGTATAGATGTAAAGTGGAATATTTTGCTATTCTATTACGTTTCAGAAAATAACAGAAGTTTCAAAGTAAAGAAGAACTTCACAGAAGAGTCTGGCCAAAGGAAAGGTGAAGAATACTACAATGTTGATATCCATAATTTAAATTCCACTGAAATAATAATTAAGGTACGCCTGTACGAGTATAACACGCCAAATATCTTGTGTTCGTCACTACTCGAAGTAGCTAAAGGGAGGAATGTGAATAAAATAACGAACAAACCACTGGAAAATGAATTACAGGGTAGGAGAATGATGTTATTATTACAATAATGAGAGCTTTTAAACGTTTGTTCCGGCGACGTTTGTCAGCAAATTATTTATTTTATTTATTAAGGGATAATAAACAACAACAACATATTTATAATAGGTACACTACCGGACCCGGCAGACGTCGTCCTGCCCGTAAAAGCAGCGCCACCTACCGGGTCCAATTGTGTTTCCAAACCATCCAGGAACCCATTGAAATATACACACAAAATTTCATCCAACTCGGTTTAGCCGTTTAGGAGGAGTTACGAGACAAACACACGTACAGAAGAATTTTATAATTCTTCTGTACGTGTGAGTTACGAGACAAACACACGAGTTACGAGACAAACACACGTACAGAAGAATTATAAAATTCTTCTGTACGTGTGTTTGTCTCGTAACTCCTCCTAAACGGCTAAACCGAGTTGGATGAAATTTACCTTATCTTAATATTTATACTGGGTGGCGCAAAAGTAGTGGCACTAAAGAAAATACCTTTTTTTTTTATATGACATTTTCTGTCATTCTGTTGTTGAAAATTGTGTAGTGAACAAATGTAAAATACACTGAAAATAAACATGGACCGTTTTACTCCCCAAGAACGTGGAATAATTGTGTCAATGTTCTTACGGAATAATTCATCAGTGATAAGAACACAACGTGAATTTCGTCGACGATTTCCCCACCGTCCGGCACCGATTGGTCGCACAATTCGACGCTTTGCCACACGCCTTGAACCAACTGGCTCAACATTGGATAGACCTAAGTCTGGGAGACCAAGAACAGGCCGTTCAGCTGAAAATATCGATGCTGTGCGCGAAGATGTGGAAGAGTGTCCAGAAACATCAACGAGGCGACGTGCCACGCAATTGGGCATTTCCATTCGTCCAGTTTGGACGAATTGGGGCTGGAGCACATCTGGTTTCAACAAGACGGCGCTACGGCACACACAGCGCGCGACACTATGGACTTAGTGAGGGACGCTTTTCCAGGCCGAGTTATCTCTCGTTTTGGCGATTTGCCTTGGCCTGCAAGATCACCCGATCTGACCAGTCCAGACTTCTTTCTTTGGGGTTTTTTGAAATCTCGGGTGTATGTGAACAAGCCACAGACTCTCGCAGCTCTAAAAGAAAACATTCGTCAAGAAATAACGAACATATCGCAGGAAGTGTTACGGCAAGTTATGCAAAATGTCATAAATAGGGCTCAAATGTGTATCAACTCTGGAGGTCACCATTTAAAAGACATCATCTTTAAATCCTAATGGTACGAAATTTAATGGCACAAATATACATTTAAAAAAATCTAAATCTAGTTTTCTAATTTAGAAAAAATGTTATAGCTGAACCAAATAGGGTCTTTACTTTTGCGCCACCCAGTATATTAAGATAAGGTTATTAAAACTTAAAGTAGTGATGTTGTTGTTTAATAGACAATTATATCGGCACTTCACCCCCTTCTTCATAAGCGTTACTTAAAGTTAAGTAGTGATTACCGACTGTTTAACCATACATTTTTGACGTTCAAACGTCACTTTAAAAGTAAATTGACGTTCAATTTATAAACGGTGTTTAAAGAACCATCGTTTATAAATAACCCCCTCTAACGTATGTTTTGCAAAGGTTATTAATGGTATTATTTTATTACAGGTGGGAAAATTTGCAAGAATAACTTCTGTGTACTGGTGGTGGATCTCACAAACATATGTGACGGTAAACTTTTCGATTTATTTATACAGTGTGTTAGGAAAAACGAGGGAGAGATTGGGGAATGCACTGCGTGCAATAATGGACTACTTAAGTCACACGCATCGTAATATACCTACTATAATCTACCAATAATAATATTGTTTATTGCAGATCCCCCTTTAGTTATTGAAACAACGACGTATACAACAATGTGTTGTTGTATACGTCGTTGTTTCAATAACTAAAGGGGGATCTACAGGGGGATACAGTTACTGCTGTAAAAGCTATGAAGCCTATTAATACTTTTTCGTCCAATTTTTCAACAAACCCAGAAATAACGACTTTAAAAAATGTAGCAATTGATACTAGTAAGTATTATCTTGGCAGTCATCCTTAGTGACTGACTCATGTTATTCTGGTAGACTGCACTAGCTATATTCGTATAGTTTGTCATACAATACCTACATTTACAGCACTGTGTGACCTAAACCCGCACTGAAGTCACGCTTATCTGTGACTAAGTACCTAGTCCATCTTTACACAGAAAAGAATGACTTAACTGCGGGTTTAGGTCACACGGGCTATAAAATAGTATAGATACGTGTGAATTCAGTAGTCTACATAAGTCACACTTATCGTAATGTACTATCTATATACATATTATATAAAATTCAAAGTCCTGATTGACTGACTGACTGACTGAGACATCAACGCACAGCCTAGAGACATGAAATTTGGAGGGTGTATTCTTCGTGAAGAGTAGGTATCCACTAAGAAAGGGTTTTTCGAAATTCCACCCTAAAGAGGGTGAAATGGGGGGATTTTGTTTGTATGAAAAATCTTATTCCTTGAGTTAATAAACTTGAAACTTGGCACGAATACTTATCTAAGTAGATTATGAAGTTGGGCATTTTTTGTTTTTATAAACTACTCCCTAAAAGGGGATTGGGGGGTTTCAAAGTTTGTATGGAAGAATTTTAGCGCGCGGTCCGATTTAATCGAAACTCAGTATTCATACCTAAAATTGAAAGGAAAGAATAATGTGTATCAGGGTTTTTCAAAAATCTACCCCTGACGGCCTGAAAAGGGGTAGTCAATTTTACAGGGGAGGATTTTACAGTGTGGCTTGATTAACTCGAAAATTGGTATAAATAATCTTTGAGTCAAGTTATGAACACATCCCAAATGATTTTTCAAAATTCCCCCCCTGTGGGGGTAAAAAGCGGGGATACAGTTTATATGAAAAATCTTATTCGTTAGGTTAATAATCTTGAAAATTGGCATGAATACTCGCCTAAGTAAGCAATAAAGTATATAATTATTAGTTTTTCAAAACTACCCCTCAAAGGGGATATAGGGGTGTTAAAGTTTGTGTAGAAGAATTTGAATGCGCGGTCCGATGAACTCGAAACTCAGTGTACTGTGTGACTTAAGACTAAAAATAAATAATATATGAGGGTTTTTCGAAAGTCTACCCCTAACGGGGAGAAAAGGGGTAGTTAATTTTACAGGGGAGGATTATAATAAGTGGCTTGATTAACTATAAAATTGGTTTAAATAATCTTTGAGTCAAGTTATGATTTTTTTTAAATTCCACCCCTGTGGGGGTGCGGGGATACAGTTTATATGAAAAATCTTATTAATTTAGTTAATAAACTTGAAACTTGGCAACAATACTTGCTTATGTAAGTAATAAAGTTTATCATTATAAGTTTTTCAAACTACCCCTCAAAGAGTGTTGAAGTTTGTGTGGAAGAAATTGAATGCGCAGTCCGATTAACTCGAAACTCAGTATTGATAGTTTCGACAGAAAATAATTAATAATAAGTACCTATATAAAGTTGTCGAAAATTGACCCCTCGGGCAAAAAGGGGTAATTCGGTTTTTAGGGGAGGATTTGAAATTGAAACTGTATGTTACATTTTCACGCCTAAACCACTGAACTTCTGATTTGGCAAAGAGATATATGGCATCCTGGGGAAGCACATACTTTTATCCTGGTAGCACGTTCCCGTGGCATAACTTCGGACATCCACGCAGGCGAAGCCGCGGGCAGAAGCTAGTAACCTATAAATAATAATATTGTTTCTTGCAGGAACCCCTTTTGTTACTGAAACCAAGACGTATACAACAACAGAGAATACAGTTTCTGCCGTAGAAGGTATGAAGCCTAATAATAATTTTTCGTCCAATTCTTCAACAAACTTCGAAATAACGACTATCAAAAATGTAGCAATCTGCAATTGTTACTAGTAAATATCTTGGCAGTCATCGTTACTGACTGACTCATTTTATTCTGGTAGTCTGCACGAGCTATTTTCGTATAGTTTGTCATACAATAAATTTACAGCACTGTGTGACCTAAAGCCGCACTTAAGTCACGCTTATCTGTGACTTAAATAGTCTATTTATACACAGAAAAGCATGACTTAAGTACAGGTTTAGGTCACACGGGCTATAAAATAATATATCGTATATATATCATAATGCACTATTTAAGTGTCTGAAACACAGAGAGATAGAAATGTCAAATTAAGATCCTCCATACTCCATCTAGGTATAGACAGTTTAGACGTGATTAAAAACATGGCTACTAAAAATACGTCAATTTACGTCAGGCGCGGACTAATTTGACAGGACTAAACTAATATTTATCTTCTGTCCTTTTCTTAATGAAATAGAAAGAAAAAGATGCACTGAACTTAAATTTAGTTAAGTTTGTGAACAAGGAAATCGGCGCCAATAACGAACAATTTTTAAGCGAGTAAACAATATTAAATAATTATAATTAAATAAATAATAGATGAATAATACATAATACAAACACAATAATACATAATATTAATATAATATAAATATAAATACTTAAAATATAATAGGTACTTAGGATACAAAATAATTCGAACTTATTAACTTGAGTTTAAGGAAAATTTATAAAGCGCTCTTCCTCTCTCTACTTATTTAAAAATTTGCTGTTCCCGATAGGGTCATAGGGTCCATAATTGTAATAAAATATGTAAACAACACGATTTGGATCTCTTTACAACCAGTGTGACCTCAGCTAGAAGGTGCTTAAGAGCGTTGACAACGTACGGCATTTCATACAAACTTTCAAGTCCTTGTTTTTCGAAATGCATGAACCGATTTTAATGAAACTTCCTACGCAGCAGGATATATAGATCTAAAAAGTTGATTGAGAACATTTTTCGGCGGTTTAATATTTTTGTTAAAAAGTTTTTTCAATTTTTTTTTATCTCACTTTTCAACTGCGGACACAAATGGTTATTTTAATAGTTTGAACTATTAAATATAGTATACTATAGCAATATGTTACTGCTTGTATGTTCACAACACCAATTTTATTATAAGTCTAAACGTGAGGACTTGTAATTGGCTTTCTGTCGACTATTGTTTCCTATTTTTTGTTTGCAATTTACCAGTTAGGTGCCAGAGTTTCTCTAAGAGATTTCTTTAAAGATATTGGTATTCTCACGGTTGCATCACAATTCATCCTTGCCAACATTTTATATATTAGGCAAAATTTACACTTGTACACTAAAAATAGTGATATTCACAGTGTTAACACTAGAAATAAGGACAAACTACGTGCCCCCTTTCACCGGCTTCATAAGGTTCATAACTCATTTGTTGGGCTTGGTATAAACTTTTATAACAAGATACCCTCTTCTTTTCTAGACTTGCCTTTTAATGCGTTTAAAGCTCAACTAAAATCCAACCTTTGTTCAAAGGCATACTATTCCATCAACGACTACTTAGACGATAAGAATAGTTGGTCGGCCTAGTTTAACGCAAGACAATGTTTATGTTCCTTCTCCAGAATTGGCTTACTGCCAGGTCTTAGAACCCAGCAATGCATAAGTGTGTCGTGTCACGCCCTTTATGCCTGGAGGCTTTTATTTGGCTAGTAAGTTTTTTTATTTACATTTTAATTAATTATATTTTAGCTTGAGTACGTATAGTTTTTATTATATTTGTTGGTATATTGGCGTGGCTAGCTGACATATTATGGCAAATAATTAAATTTTATGTTCTGGCTTTGTAATGTTAATTACCGAACATAAGCACCTAGTATTGTATAGAAGCAAGTATTTTTTTTTTAAATTGAACAGACAGCTGTGCTGCTGGGGAGTTTGTTGCGCCACTTCTTCTTCCCAGCGATAGCACTAGGAAGTGGTGAAGGGTGGGCGTTTTTGGGGGACTGTCTTTTGTCATTTTGACGTTCAAAAAGTGCTGATTCTCAGCCTAATTTGAATAAATGACTTTTGATTTTGATTTTAGCTGTAAGTCTTCCATGCTGTAATAAATAAATAAATTGTTTCTATTATTATTTATTTTACCTCTTGTAAGTGTACATTATGGATTGCAATAAACGATTTGAGATTTAATGTCACTCTGTGTAACGTCATCAGGGCAAAGACATCTGTGAATGAATAGACAAAATGATGAAATCTGTTATCTGTCAGATTTCTAAAGAAATCTGTCATTTTGTCTATTCTATCTGTAATTTTGTCTATTCTTCCGTTGACAAAATCCGCTTCTATGGTGGTCATGCTACGCGTGCAGGTTTACTGTAAATATTACCTTATGGTACGGTCAACCGCACGTCATTTCATTAGTAACACAATATGAATACAACCCTTACAGCTATGGATGTGCGGTTGACTGCACCATTAGAAGAATGAGCGCAGAACTAGGTGTATTCTGCCAAATTGTAAAACAGTAACTTTCTTTTTCAGAAAATCCTGAGCATCAACAGTCTTGGCATAACATTATGTGGATAATACCAGCCACCATAGTGGTGTGTATTACAATATTGATGATTTATTTATTAAGTGTCAAAAAATGTTGCCATCGAAATTTGCACCGAGTAGAAGCAACAGAATTAAATACTTACGTAAGTATTATATTCGGCGATATTTTTGATTTTTACAAGAAGCCTGTAATGTTCCCACTGCTGGGTCACAGGCCTCCTCTCTGTGAGAGGGAGTGGGCCATATTCCACTACGCGGGCCCAATGAGGGTTGACTGTAGATGTCACATTTCTTCGAATGATTGGTTCTGGGACATGCCGGTTTCCTCACGTAGATTTCCTTCACCGTTATGAGAGTACCTAGTGGTGATGAAATTAAATATTCAAAGTGCCTGTCTGGGGTCAAACTTAGGACCTACAACTCGTAAGTCAGACCTGTAGTGCGATTCTGTAACCGTGTCACCGTGAAAACTTAGGTGAAGTGAGCGTGGAGTGAGCTGTCATTCCAATGAATGCTAAGGGATTGACACTATTGACAACTCACTCTAAGCTCACTTCACCTAACTTTTCACGGTGAGATTTTTACAGAACCGATCGACTGATACCACTAGGCCACCACTGCTCACTGTATTTTTACAAGTGCTATTTGATTATGATATGGCAACACCTGCTACATAAGCTACATGACTAACAAATAGTCGTTGGGGCTTGTGTGGCGGGTATTGTGGCTCAGCTTGGAACTTGGAAGAGGCATATTATGTCCAGCAGTGGGCCGCGATAGGTTAGGTTGATTAATTGATTGATAAATGATAAGCCTGGTATTTCACCAGCTTTCTGTCCCGTCAATATCGTATCTTATACAAAGAGATAAACATAAAAGTAAAAAACCAAACGAGCATAAAAAAAAAACCACTACGACATTTTCAGAAAACTATCGTGCAAAGTGTCAGTCTTAATTTAGGTACATGTGTTGTTGTTTCCAGGCCACCGCAAATGAAGTTGTATATGCGGATCTCGGCTTCGTGCACGGTGACAGTCAACCACCAAGACGTGACGAAGAATCGCCATATGCCAAAATAATTGGAGTGATGAAACCTGCTGATGGACGTACGAAAAATAAATAATACTAAGTTTTTCTTTCTTTCATTTTAACATGTAAACTACGGCTTCTCATACACACTCCAACTGACTATGTCGTGTCTGCAGAAGAGCTCGCAGCAGATCACTGACTGCCATGAGAATCTAGGTGGGCCACGGTGCGGCTATGGAGCCACATCACACTAGCCGATGCGGTGCCCCAAGGTAGCCTACATTGTGTTATGGACAATCCGGCCGTGTCTAGCCGATGTGTGGCCTCTAGACAGTTGCTTACACTGCCTTATGGTTATTCCGGCCCTGGTTGAAGACCTTAGTCTTCAAGCATGGCGGGATAGGCGACGAAAAGACGACGTAGTTTTTTAAAAGATGCCTAACATAACGGGATCTCCTTGTCGGCTTTTTCCCAAAGTTGTGTCTTTCAAGCTGCATGACTTGTCCTAGGTAGACAATTAACACGTTCGGACCCGCAACGTCATAAAACGTCAAATTTGAACAATTTATTATTAAAACAACGTCTCAGCACGTCTAATAAAAATGTGACATTATTTGCGCTACGTCTCACAACGCCAGGAAGCCATAGTAAATTCCATTAGTTGAACTTTTGCGTCGCAACACTTGCAAGTGTCAAACACTTTGAGCCACAACAAATCGAATTTTGGCGGCTTATTGATGATCAAACGAACTTCTGGAAGTGAAGTTCGATCAATATTATATGAGTTGCTTCATCCGAGGATATATCATTAACCACGTAGTCCTTTCAACCTACAAGGCATAATCGCACGCTTTTCAGAGAGAATCGAATAATCGATTCACTATTTTTTTTTTTTTTTCTATGGTATACCTACTTACGCCATTATCGTCCGGCCGAATGTCACCTCATTTCTTTAGAGACAGACCTTAGTAAAGATGCCTATTCCTATCTTTTGGGTGCGTGGTGGGTGGGTGTTTATATCCTCGGATGAAGCAACTCATATAATATTGATCGAACTTCACTTCCAGAAGTTCGTTTGATCATCAATTATATTTCGTTGCTTCATCCTTCGGATATATCATTAACCACGTAGATGTTTAGAGCCTCAACCTGGGTAACTGTATTATGATTATAAGATAAATAATACAATTTTATTATAGGTAGGCAATCTTTATTAGAGAGAAAAAAAAAACAACGTTTTAAATTATTTAGATTAATTAAAGAATAATCAACAGGTAAATAACATTTGCAAGTAAAGAAAATAATAAATTAAGGCAACATATACATAGTAATGTATCTAATCCCTTATTAACATATCTTGATTAATGGAACATAATATAGTTTGCGCAAAAAATCCGTCTGTATTGATCGGACGGTTGTAAAATTTGGCGAATGTTGACGATGAGTTCGTCCAACCCGCTGTCTTGTGAATAGTGTTTAAGTCTACACCTGCAGAGGCGGCGGCTGACGTGGACGCGTGGCGCGTGCTATGAGCGCCGTACACGTTCACGTTAACGCCACTTTCCGACAGAACCTGTCTCAACCATCTGCTGATAGTTTGAGACGTAGCCTTATTGTGCGGTTTCTTAAAGGTGAGTAGCAGGTTATCCGTGCCTATTGGTCTCAAACCAGCAGTAACCGTTAAATAGTCATTTAAGGTTGTAGCTGGACATATCTTTAGGTTTTCTTTGAAGTATGGAAGGTTCAGAACCGGTTGCTCGCGCCCGGCTGCTGATGTTTTGATAGTATCAGTTATTGAAATCTTTAATCCAGAGGAAGATTGAACTATGTTGGATATTTTAATTAGTGATAGGGTCTGCACCCGTTGTACCGTACATAAGGCTAGCAAGATTGACACTTTTTTCGTAATTTTCTCTAGAGATAGCGAATTATTTGGGTGCCAACTAGAAACTAAGCTGAGTACTATCTGAGGATCCCAGATACTGCGATATTTTGGTCTTGGTGGGTTTTGTCTATATATTCCTCTTAATAAACGTTTAATTAGCTCATCTGACCCTACGTTATTCCCTAGGAGTAATGATAAGGCAGATCGATGACAATTCATGGACCCATAGGATGCTCCATTTTGAAAAATTTCAACTAAGAACGTTATGACGGAATTAATTGAAGGATTGAACACTTCAACGTCGTTTTGGGAACAAAACTGCCACCATCGCTTGTATGAGACTTCGTATTGCTTCATGGTACTTGGGGAGATAGAAGCTAATATTAAATCTAACGCTACCGAAGGGGTGTTACGTCTTGCGAAAGCCGTCCTGAGAGTGTCGCGGCCCCCAAGGAAAGGCGGTTGAACAGCGGATGGTACGATCTGAAATGGGAGCGTAAAAGATCTCGATTAGGGTTAAAATAAATTATCTCAGAAATTGCCATACTTTTTAGTAGAGGGAACCATGGTTGTCCCGGCCAGTAGGGGAAAACAAATACACCCGTTGCCCTATTATCCAAGATCTTTCGTAAGCATTTAAGTATTAACGAAAAAGGCGGAAATGCGTAAAAGAAGTAAAAGTGCCAATCCACCGTGAAGGCATCGACCGTTAATGCGTCAGGATCGGGTTTCCATGATATATATAAGGGACATTTGGCATTGGTTCGGGTGGCGAATAGATCAATGTCGGGCTGACCCAGTGTGTCGACTATGACTCGAAACGCCTTGTCCGACAATTCCCACTCTGTGTCAAACTGAATTCCACCCATCCTGTTTATATAGCTTAAAGCTGTAGTATTGTCGACTCGAAGCAATATATTACAGTTAGACATGCTCTTGGCAAAACACTTTAGTCCCATGAAAACCGCTAACAGTTCTAAGAAGTTTATATGAAATGACAATTCGTCCTCTGTCCAATTGCCATTTGCCCCGAAACCGTTGCAGTAAGCCCCCCAGCCGCTTCTAGAAGCGTCTGTATATATTTCCAATGCATAAGTTTGATCTGTTCTCATGGAGTTTTTCGAGTTTGTTATATTTTCTTCCCACCAATGCAGATCCGGTAAAATAGATTTATCTAGTTTTATATTTGCTTCGTATGATTGGTGCCTCTGAAGGGCTAAAAATTTTAGGCGTTCTAAATTTTTTGTATAAAGCCACCCGTATTTTATCGCTGGACAAGCCGCTATTAATACGCCAATTAATCGAGAAAACTCTCTGATTGTACACTTAGGAAGTCTAGAGAACTTTTTTATTAACTGAAATATATTGTCACGTTTTTCCGATGGTAAACTTAAAGTCAAGTCAACGCTATCAAATATGAAGCCTAGAAATCTGCAGGATTTTTGTGGTTCTAAGACGCTTTTCTTGTAATTCACCATAAACCCTAAGCATTCAAGAAGGCTTAAAGTCTCTTTTACGTTTTTGCAGCATTCTAAATACGTATCTCCTACGCAAAGAATGTCGTCTAAGTAGATGACTGATTTGTGATTGTTACACCTTAGATAATTGACAACTTCCCTCATTATCTTAGTGAAAATCCTAGGAGCGACAGAGAGGCCATAAGGCATTGCGTTAAACTGATAGATTTTGTTATCAAAGATAAAACGTAAGTATTTGCGGTGTTTTTCAGCCACGGGTACCAAAAGGTACGCTTCTTTTAAATCAATGGTTGCTAAATAACTCCCCTTAGTAATTAGTCTTGCCGCCGTTCTGTGGTCCTCCATTTTGAAATGCGAGCTGTCTACAAATTTATTTAGTGACTTTAGGTTAAGAATGAACCTCTTGCCCCCATTAGCTTTGGGAGCTAAGAATATATTAGATATAAAATCATTTTCAGAACGGCTGCAGATAGATACTGCTCCTAAGTCTAGTAGTTCTTGTATGACAAGATACATTTCGGATTTTTCCCGAGGGGATAGCACAGTACTGGGAATAAAGGTTTGTTTGACATTACGCTTAAATGGAATAGTTAAACCCTCTGAAATCCATTTAAGTATCGTTGTGTTATCCGAAATATTTTTCCAACAATCGTAAAAATATTTAATTCTACCAGCATGTACCTCTATGGATGTTGGTTGGCAGCACGATGTCTGAACTGGTTTGAGGTTGGTGTCCTTGTTTGTGGCGCTGGTGGAGCTGTCCTGCGTCCCGTGGGAGTGGTCTTCTTCAACCCCCCTCGCCCCCCTCTGTTCGACGACGGGTAACGAGGAGGGCCCCTCCAGTTTCCCTGCGGCCGAAACTGGCTAGTCGATGGCTGTGGTGTTGGTAAGATCGTCGACTTTACCGTTGGGGCAGACTTCTTGATTTGGAGACCTTGTTTTTCGATCGCTCTTGACGCTTTTATCTTTTCCGGGAGTTTATTGCCGAAAAGCATATCATCCCTGTCTATTTCTTGAATAATGGTCAAAAATGATTTGTCTAAGCCGGGTGTTACGTACTTTTTTCGGGCCTCGGTCTCTACAAAGTGGAGGTCACATAGGATGCGACAGCTGTCGCTCAGATGTTTCACAGCCACGAGTCTGTCTTTATCACTTTCCAGCAAAAGCTCTAATCCCTTATTGAGAGCAGTAATCCCGGCGCCCAACTGCTGCTGAATACTCTCGATTGCTTTATCACGGTATCGAGCCGAGTCCGCTATGGCGGCCTGGATCTCGGGATTTAATCTTGGAGCTTGTATCAAGGGACAGTTTTCGGGTACTGGATTTTGCTTAAGTAATTTATCTTTAACTTCTTTATCCATACCCTTTTTTAAAATGGGTAACCATAGAAGTGATAAATTTTCGTGTATCTTCGGTCCAAATTTAGGAACATCCTCGACGACCTCCCCTAAGGCTGCGAGAACGTCGGGATTCAGTTCAATCGCTGTGGTAACTTCTGGATCAGGTTCGGCACTGTTCGCGGCATTTTGTTCGTTAACCAAGTGTGAACTGTCCTCATTCAAGGTCACCATGTGATAATCTTGCTCAATTTCTAAAACAAATAAAAATATTTTTATTTGTGGGTAGATTTATAATCATTTTTGCGCCTTGTGTTAACACGCAGTTAACGTCTTGGCTTTAAACCCAGTACTTTAATGAGCGGTAAGAAAAGTAATAATTAACTCATTATTGAGTTCGATACGCCGACGTGTTAACACACGGTTAACCTCCCGGCATAATAAGCAACGCTGTGTTGGCACTCGGACAACCTCTGCGTGCTATTTTATAATAGTTTAATCACTGATGTGTCACTAAAACTTTGTAATACGTTAAAAACTCACCTGAATCTTTTTCGCCGTCTGACGAATCAGTTTCAATTATTCGTTGGCGTCGGCGTCGTTCTTTATCCTCCAATCTTCTTATTTTACGTTGGTACCGTTCTATTTTATCACTATCTGTACTTTTAGGCATGATTGCGAGAAAAATATTTATTGCGGGTATACCGAATTAATGTCACTAACGATCTTAGGCGCGTGCGCACTCTGCCTCGCACGAAAAAAGAATGAGGTGACATTCGGCCGGACGATAATGGCGTAAGTAGGTATACCATAGAAAAAAAAAAAAAATAGTGAATCGATTATTCGATTCTCTCTGAAAAGCGTGCGATTATGCCTTGTAGGTTGAAAGGACTACGTGGTTAATGATATATCCGAAGGATGAAGCAACGAAATATAATTGTTGTATCGTCTACTACACACTTGCAAGCGCGTACGCACACACGCAACGTCCGAACACGTCGCGCGGAGCAGCAACGCTCCCCACTTCAGTCACCGTGCGCCGCATGTCGTGACCGCGCGTATCTTAGACGTACAATTTTTACGATAAAACGTAAGTATTTCATTTATTTTTATAAAAACAATGTATTTTGAATACGCATACTTATGAGGGTACGCTATAGATGGTCAATCAACTGTGGTTATCAATATAAATTATTGCTGGGTGTAGAATTTATCACTAAAACAATTTATTCAACCATCCAAATTGTATTGTTTTAGATGGATAAAAACCGGCAGTGTAGCAAGGCGTCCTTGAAGCTTTTCGAAGATGTTTCGTCGCGAGAGACTACACCTGACCCCTTCAGTGATGATGGAGAGTACGGAACAGATCGCGATTATGATCCAGGACCAGGGCCGTGTGACGACAGTGATAGCGATAGCTCCGCAAGTGTCACACAACATAACTTGCAACCATCTGCGTCTAAGATTGAGACCGCTGTGCTGCTGGGGAGTTTGTTGCGCCACTTCTTCTTCCCAGCGATAGCACTAGGAAGTGGTGAAGGGCGGGCGTTTTTGGGGGACTGTCTTTTGTAATTTTGACGTTCAAAAAGTGCTGATTCTCAGCCTAATTTGAATAAATGACTTTTGATTTTGATTTTTGATTTAGACCTCGGCATCGGACCTTTCTGAGGATTCTGAATGCTCCGGAAGTTCCGGTAGTATTTTTGATACTCGTGCAACAAAACAGCGCAGAGTTTCGTCAAATTGTGGTATACATACAGAACAGGCGGATACTGTTTCTATCGAATCTCGTCCAGAGAGTAATTTAGAAAATAATGCACCTCTTGCATCACCAGCAACTACAGAAATGGAAGTTATTCAAACAACCACAGAGACGGCTGAATACTCATCTGCTTTTCCATTACCATCGCCGCCTTTTACAGAGGTGCAGAATTAATATGCAGACGTAATAAGACGTTGTTCTCGTATACAATATAACATTACGCATTGTTCAAGACGCAGCGTTTAAAAACGGTGACGGGAACAGACGTTGTGTCCAAATTGTATGCAGTGATATTCACCGCTTATGGAACAACATCATCAGACGTCGACGTCTTTTGACGTTGTGTTTTATCTTATAACACTCTAGGATACTTGAAGAGCAGAACGTTTGTGAACGTATGTCCGTTTTGTATGAAAAAATATTGTGTCATAACGTGCGCACTTCACGAGAGCGGCGCGGGCCTGAACGTGTTAAACAAACACCTTCACTTCGAGAAGCGCCCTTTGATGTGGATTGGACTCGGCAAGATGTGAGAATTGTACATGACTTTAATTTTTGACGGCACGGTTGGCGCAGTGGTTAAGCGATTGACTGCTGCGCTGCGTGTCGCGGGTTCGATTCCCGCACGGAACAAATATTTGTATGACCTACATGTATTTGTTCCAAATCTGGGTGTTTTTCTATCTATAATATGAATGTATTTACAAAAAAAAATTGTATATAAGTAGTTTATCAGCCATCTTGTTACCATAACACAAGCATTAGGTTGCTTAGCTTGGGACAAATGGTGCTGTGTGAAATGTCCAGGGATATTATTATTATTATTTTGTCCAAATTCCTGCCGAGGGCAACCCGCCGAGAGGCTCCATTTAGGCTGTGCAGCATCTGGTCTAACTGCTCTTTTGACCAGCTCGTCGGCTTTCTCGTCGACAGTGTCTGTGGATTCCAACCGGGTGAATCGATTTTGAAGTTCCAGTTAGAACTTTGGATCAGAGCGGCTTGGAGCTGCGTAGGTAGGAGTGTAGGCGTCATCATGCGGATTCTCTCGCCTCAAAATTTGATATTTAGAGTGCTTCGGACAAGCCTGTGATCGCTTCCGGTATTAAAGGTACTGATCACGGAGACGTCTCTAAATAAGTGCTTCCTCCGTCATGATGAAGTCTATCTCCTTGTCACGTTATCGGGGCTCTGCCAGATCCACTTCGTTTGGGTTTTTAGAGCCCCTGCGACTCTAAAAAGTTGACCAGCATTTGCCCCTTGTGATTCCTGCGCCCCAAAACGAACGGTCCGACTTTCGATTCGCCGCGTTCTTGTACTCCAACTTTGGATTTGATGTCCTTCATAACAACGTTGTGGCGAGCCTTAGTTGTAATGTGCATTGCCTTGGCAACGTCCTTGTACATGACGCTGTCACGTTAGAGAATGCGAACTTGGCGCATATACATGTATTGTATCTAAAACAATGGCGGCTTGTAGACAGTGAACAGTGCTGCCACCTATAACGAGTTTTCAGTTTTTAACCCCATTCATTCACGCTTTTTAGTAATATAATAATTTAGAAATATTGAATCCCCTTCAGCTGTCACAAGAGAAAAGGAACGGTAGCATATTTAGGGGTATAAAAATAAAAGAGTTATTTGTACACAAAATACGATTTTATTAGACATTGTATATTTAGCTACACACGCTACGTGTACAATGCAGACGCTTTACTTTCATGGCACTGAGCTACAACGTCTTAATTATCATCTGCCTTTATGTTATATGCTACAATTGATTCTGATCGAAATCACAACGGTAATAGAGTTGAAAATAAGTTGTAAGAGATAATTCCCTGAGGGCGTATGTTTGAGTATGCTATTTCCAACTCTATTTTAGGTGTCATTGAGTTCAGGCGCGGTCGCAATGAATATTGCTCAAACATTTTTCTGCTGTCTGCGCTAACTCAGGGACCCACGAGTAACCTTTGTCTCCGCAACTAATTTGTCTCTCACATCGAGTCTACGGGTTTGTATGAAAGTGCGCGCACGCAGCGACGCGACAGCTGGGAGACATTTTTGTTCGCAGGTTTGGACGCCACTGTCGCCCGTCTATTGGTTGCAATGCCAGTGCGCGCACGGCGACAAAATTTGCCAGCTAGCTGCTGCTGACCGAGCTGCCGCTCAATCGAAAATTTTACAAAAAAGTAGCGTCGCCGTCGCTCCCGTGTGACCATCGTTCAAATCTCAGCGAGGAGACAGCGACAGAGGCAAAAATGTTGCCGGGCAACTAAATTGCTCGTGGGCGCCATCCCTAAAAAGCCTAGTTTCCGCTGCAAAAATAAAGGGAGATAAAAACTTGTTTACACTATACTAAAGTGTACGGATGCTGTTGGATTATTTTATGCAAATGAAGCAGTAGCACCCATTCCCTTGTTCACAAACTAAACTAAATTTAAGTTCAGTACATCTTTTTCTTTCGATTTCATTAAGAAAAGGACAGAAGATAAACATTAGTTTAGTCCTGTCAAATTAGTCAGCGCCTGACGTAAATTGACGTATTTTTAATAGTCGCCATGATTGTAATCGCATCTAAACTGTCTATGGAGTATGTTGATTTGACAGGACTAAACTAATGTTTATCTTCTGTCCTTTTCTTAATGAAGTAGAAAGAAAAAGATGCACTGAACTTAAATTTAGTTTAGTTTAAATTAAATTAACTTAAATTTACTATGATTGTCAGAATGTCTATCATAAAACTCTTCATATAATATAAAGACAGATGACGTAACAAACAAGTACCATAGCTAAAACCAGTATCCAGATTAACCGGTTGAATTAGTGAACAAGTGCAATGTTATATACCCGGTCAATCCGAACACTGACCAACAACGGACATTGCAGATTTAATTAATAATAACTTAGTAAAAAAAAAACAAATTTGTTCAATATAATACTGATCTTAACAATAAAAAATACTTTTGATTTCAAAAATAGCTGCCGAAAATTAACTCGTGTAAAAATATTTTCTTGGCGTACAACGCCATCTATTATTACAAAAATAAAACAGTTCAGCTACTCGATAAGAGATGGCGCTAATGTAGCATTTAAAAATTATACACCATATTTGTGACATAATTCGGAATACACTCGTTTATATAATAATTTCAAATGGTACTTTTAGCCTACTATGCTACACTGTGTTTAGAGTTATTTTAGCACTATTTAGTGCCAGCTACATTGTCACATTAACTACGTAAAGCCTAGACGCTTTTAGATACAGGTAGCCTTCTGATATTTAATACGTTTTCGATTAACGCAGTCCACTGCGGGACAATGGTCTTATTAATACTGAGTGAAAAGACGAAAAATGGTAGGTAAGTTCGACGACACAACTCACACGTCTGTAGTAAAACTTGAACTACTAAAAGCGACCTCACTGCTACGAAATAAAGGCGCTGTCAACATTGTATTGAAATGGACGTGCGGCTACTTGCAATAATATGGAACAATTTGTGGATTATTATTCTAATATCATGTAAAACCAACGCTGTCATATTCAGATGCAAAACAAAACAGTCGAGGGGCCTTGTAGGACACTCGTTGGAATGAAGTTCCTTTCGATTTAGCACACTTGGCGAATGAGATGCCGAAAAAAATGTAACATCGGCCTATAATGTCCCCACTGCTAGGACGCAGGCCTCCTCTCGGTATCAGAGAGTGGGCCTTAATCCACCACGCGGACCCAGTGCGGGTTGTTAGATGTCACATGTCACTTAACAGTTCAAACGTGCCTGTAATTGGTTTATTTGAAATAAATGCTTTGACTTTTGAGTTTGAGTTTATGCAAGAGTGCGATAACTTCTTACTAAAGAAAACATACTAACTATCACAAGGCAGTAATGCAGACTCCTACTACTTTAGTATTAAGTCTAGTGACAACTGTCCACACAACAAGGCCACCGCTATTATTTTACTATCATTACATATTCACAATCATTGTTAAACACAATACAGTACCTACCCGGCGTCAGGGTAGCCCGCGAAATTATTTTTTTTAAATGATTTTTGTAATCTGCAGGCAGAAGTTGAGCTGCACTGGTTTTTTGTAGTAAGTCATAGAACAAAAAAGCAGTTCAGCTCAACTTCTGCCCTGCTATAAGAGCGGGTGGTAAGCCCCCCAGTATCAGGTTGCATGTTGATTAAAATATGACTGGCGACCGTAACAAATATGGCTTTAAATAGTAACTAATGGTTAAATATTGGCAAAATGTGTTTTTTGTACAAATATTGTTTATCTAATGGTCACTAATAGTTAATTATTTGACCATTAGCAACGATATTATATCATTAGATAAACTAAAAATTATCAAAAAACACATTTTGCTAAAATTTAACCATTAGTTACTATTTTCAACAATTGGTTGAATTTTACTACGGATAAAAAAATAGGGCCTAAGTTTTATTCCGCATTATTACAAAATTTGTTCTAACTATAGTTCAAACTCAACCTTCGAAGCAGATATTTATTGTATTTGGAACTTTATTTCGACTGTTATAAAGAGAAAATAAATCTTAATAGAAAAATTAACTTTAGAGCCGAGTCTAAGTTGACAATTTTGTATTAAGAACTTTAAGTAGTCGGAATAAAGTTCAAAATACAATAACTGGCTCGAAGGTATAGACTTGAATGCGTTTTGTAACAGACGGATTGAGTTTGAAAATTGCAAGGCATTGCAAGGCCTAGAAATAGTTGTTCTGAGTATCGGTATACATATTTTATATCATTTACTGAGAATTCCAGTAACAGTATTGTGATATTTTTAATAAATATTTCTTCATGTCTTTTATAACATATTACAGGCGTACTTTGAAAATAATATTTATAAGAGATCGACCTTCCTATTAGATTCACAGGTATAGTTTGTATAAATATTACATCAAGAGAATTATAAAGTCGTAAGCCATAAGCAAAGGTGTATACTTACATCGTGTATCAGAAAGGCGTGGTTATATTTAAGTGTTTGATACAGACGATCAAATTGAACAACTTTCTCCATGGAACCAATATCATCTTCGCGAAAAAATTATCAACTGTCCCATACAAAACTTACTTATACTACACACACTTAAATATGACCACATCTTTCTGATACACGCTATATACTTAGTGCACCCACATTTCGCCAGTTATGTTTAAGTCCCAAGTAATAGGAAACGAGACTTCAAGGTAAACTTCAGTAAGCTAGCAAAACTCCATACACGTTATGGGTATGAATATCTAAACACGATAAAACAAATAAAACTCGTTCTTCAAGTAACTACCGAGCAATCGTTAACTCCAAAAAAATCAAATATTTTTTTGTTCTATCTTTATTAGATTTCAACACACACTGCGTCTCCGGAGTTTCGCTAGCTAATTACTTTGCCATCAACCGAGCACAAAACGGGATAAAAAAACTCGATAACACTTTTCTCTACCTGAGAATCGAGTCTAGAACCCCACGTTCAATAAGGTCTCATGTACACAAACGACTTTATTCCTCTCAGAGTGCGTTTTATTACTAAGTCTACAGCTACATACATATTATCATATTTATACAGTTTTTAAGTTACTGAGATTCTAAATACTAGTATTCACAATGTTATATTTTCAGTTAAACATTACGTGCCCTATGTAGTTAGAGGCACATGAGACATTTCAGGTTGTCTCTGGGATGGCAACGCATCTGCGTTGCCTCTGGTATTTCAAATGTCCATATACCATCAGGTAGGCTGTCTGTTTGTTTGTCATTCAATATCATCCAAAAGCATTATTGTTGTTACATAGATATAATACTTGTTATATACCGCGGGGTAGTTGCGTAACTGTAGCAACGTCTTTAATTTTGTGAGTTCGCCAACATTCATTGCGTTATTTACGTTGCTGGGCAGGCAAATTTTTCGAACATATGAAGCAATAGTTTAGCAATATCCTTCAAAATTATTCAGGTTGTGAAAGAAAATAAAAGAAAGAAAATACATTTATTTAGCACAGACTAAAAGACACACAATACACCAGATACATACATCAGATAGTAACAAATAAAAATCAAATAGGAAGTGTGAAGTCCGATGTAAGAAATTAGCAGGAAAGTGTGCCTCACGGCTGCACCAAAAAGGCCCAGTTGAGCAAAAATGCCAGACAACTAGTGCCTGACGGAATAACCACAATAATCATGGAATAATCCGCTACAAAATACATTTCGACTACCAAGCATAATGATTTATAAAAAACCAAAACGTACTTTTTTTAGTCTAGCTAGTGCACACGGTATCCTGCACTCTAATTGCACACTGTTAATCACAAACTGAATCATTTTGAAGTAATCTATATACATATGTATATACCGCTAATCCATTGCTTCATTGTTCCCAAAAATTGTCAGCTCAACAATATAAATAACGCAATGGATGTTGTTGAACTGTCAAAATGAAAGCAATTCACGAATTTCACCAAACTTTTATACAAAAAATAAGTTTGACAGTTTTTCCATAAGTGTGTTACGTAATCATCCCGCGAGTTCCATAAACAATCATATCAAGTTGTTTCAAGAAGACGTCAACACTTCATGGCTATCATTAATACACATCGATCTTTAGAAAGAGACAGTCACGCACAGGTAGGAGTGACAGAGACGACATGAGACAAAGATAAAAGAACTTTTTTGTGTTATAAGGAGGGTAGTCTTACTGCGGTGGCTGGTCTTCATCGTCAGCTCTCAACGCGACCATGTCGGGCAGTTTAAAGTGTTGCATGTGGAAGGGAGGCTCCGGGCTACTGCAGGGTCGGGTCGGCTGAGAGGAACGAAGTTCTTGTTTAAAAAATGCTTACACTCTAATATTATAAATCCCCAATGTCTGCAGCAATGGAATTATGTCGAAAATGTTATGTAATTATTAAGAAAATCTTATTGACATTGAAAAAAAAACAATGTCTTGAATTTCTGCATGAATTCAAAAGAACTTTCTCATGAAATAAGCATCACCTCTGTACCTATTTTTTCTGTTCTGTTTTTCATTGTCTATTTATATAGGTATATTATGTGTGTATATAAATGGTAAAATAAATAAATAAACTTTTTGTTGCTCTAATACATTTTCTCATAAATATCATCAACACAGCTCTGTAAGCTAATCTAAGATGGGTTCATTGATTCAGAAATCTAAATATGTTCCATCGTAAGAAAATTTGAACTTTTCGGCTGCCTTAGAGTATCTTGAGGATCCCTGTATTATGTGTGATATAGGTACAGAAAAGTTACATTATAATGGAGTAGTTACCTGAGTACTGCGGCCTCGTCTACGTCGTGGCAGAATACCTTTACGCGCCATGAAGAATCTGAAACATTTCGTCAACAACTGTTTAGCCACGATAATATTACCGTGGTTTAGCGTAGGTTACAGTTAGCGACATAAGACGTTATGATACATGATTTTATTTCTATAAGTCACACGATATGATTGACGTAGAACACGTCAATCATATTTTATCAAACGAGATAAGGTTGGCGTTTCCTATCTGACTACTCTGAGAAGATAAAGGCCGAAACAAACTCAGAGGTCAGTCTCTTTTAAAGTCCTGACATAATCTTGGCCAGATCATGTGAAGACCATGTAGATCGATGTCTGAGATGGTCTTTTGAGGAAAGAACCACACAGATTAAGTGGACCTGTCCAGTCAGTGCACGCAAATAAATTATAATAGAAGTAAGAGAATGATGAGCCTTCCTCCTCCTGCCTCGGAAAGCACGGAGCAGGGTCGGGTAGTGAAAAGCCAGAAAGTCTGACCACCAGTCTTCTTACTTAAATATCGTGGATACCCAGTTACTGGGTTGTAGAGGTCAGATAGGCTGTCGCTTCATGTAAGCGCAGCATAATCAGCATACAACGTTCCCACTGCTGGGACACAGGCCTCCTCTCGGTGAGAGGGAGTGGGCCTTAATCCACCACGCGGGCCCAGTGCGGATTGGCGGATGTCACGTCTTCGAATTTTTGGTTCTAGGACATGCCGGTTTCCTCATCATGTTTTCCTTCACCATTTTGAGAGTAGTGGCGATGAAATTAAATACACAAAGTAAAGCGCCTGTATGGGTTCGAACCAACGACTCGTAAGACGGAGCCGAAACCACTTGGCCACCACTGCTCACTTCCCTTCATGTAAAATATTGGTAGGTATTCAGCTATATCCGGTTAGACTGGAAGCCAACCCTAACATAGTTGGGACAAGGCTAGACAGATGATGACTTACCGTATAGTAGATATAGGTATATTAAACTGCTCGGAGACAGTCTGGAAGGTCAGCCCGCGACTGACGCAGTCTGCGGCCTGACGTAACACAACCTCACTGCGTCGGATCCGCTTGTTGATGTTGAACTCTGACGGCTGGGACGGGAGCAGCTGTAAGGGAAGGTCCTGATGGTCTGCGTTAAGAGGAACTTTTATTGTTTGTTGGTGAAACTTCACAGATGTCATGCCACGTAGGTATCTCATAGCAGTAAGCTATTTAAAATGTTTTGTAAAATCATATTTTTTTACAGCAGATATGGTTCAAGTGGTGAGAGCTGCTGTCAGTAAATTAGTTCCGAAAAGAAAATAAAAATGACTCCACGTTCCACAATCCACAGTTCCAAAAATGGACCAACTCTTGAATAATAATAATAATATCCCTGGACATTTCACACAGCACCATTTGTCCCAAGCTAAGCAACCTAATGAAAACGACGACGATGTGTGGTGAATATTTAAATTATTATAAGTACATAAAATAGTATTTTATGTTGCTGACCGGCGAACGTCGTACATACATTTCGGTGATTCATTTTTTTATGTATATAGATAAATTAAAACAAAATCTGTTCCATACATAAATGTAAGAAATAGTAGTTATTTTAATCCTAAATACCTAGCGAAATAATTTAATTAGAACCTTAACCAATAAAGTATTACCAAACAAACTTTGATAGTTAATTCTTCTACTCGACACTAGATGGGTCTATAACCAATCTAATTAGTCCATCTACCAACAACAGATGTCGCTACTTACCATACTGGGAGGCTGCGCCTGGTCCCCCACATGTATGACGTTAACTGACGCCGACGAGCCCGGCCCTATCGTCATGATCTTAGGCCTGATCTCGCGGAAGTGTGGTGAACTTTGGAGGTGTAGGGCCTGTAAAGATGGAATATTTAGGTTTATTAGCATGCTCGATCTTTGGCATGTATGTTTGAGTTGGATATAACATACAGCTATGACACTAAGGCTGGACTTAGTGCTCGACGGACGGTCAGCGCTGACATCAATTTACACTTGTGAACAAGTACAGTGCAACGCTCATGAATTGCTACGCGCGTACAGCTACGTCGCGCTGACGAGAACCGTCGGTCGAGCTCGTCGGTCGGGCGTACATCGGTTGACTGACGTGCTATGTCCATATATGCGGGCATTTATGCGACACTGACCGAGCGATCGATCCCTTTAAGATACAGCGCGTACGGTACGCGCGCACCTGCAGTCAAGCACTAAGTCCAGCCTAAGAACTGCTGAAGAGTGCGGGGACGGGCTATCGTTAGTAACTTTTCATAACTTTTTGATTTAAAAAAAAGAGTCTGTCACAGACTAATGTTAACAAATGATTTTTGGTTTGATGCACCAAAATATCACGCCCATATTAAATATTAACAGAAGTGTACCTATGTCAGTTATGTGTAAGTTACAAATTGCAGGGGGCGCAAAGTCTATTGACATCATCCGAGAACAATACAGACCCTGCGCGACCTGGGGATCCGAACTCAGGATCCCATGCTCAGCAGTCGCACTTACGAAGGTGACCATTTGACCGACAAGGACAAGTTAAAGCCTCGTATTTACTAGAGGTAAAATGACCCGAGCGTGCGACGTCGCTCGACTTCGCCCAACATCTCTAGCGACAGGTGTTGCGGGACATTTGTCTCCCAAACAATACGAGGCTCACGATTCGACTTACATTATTAACATGACGTATGATGAACGCGGGCGGCTCGTCGCGCGTGTCGTACGTGTGGTCGTCCGGCGGTCGTGAGATCGCTCCGTGCCGGTCCGGTTCCGTGTCCGATGGACTGTCGTACTGACACTGCACGTTTGCTATCGGGAAATCTGTTGGAAGAGATTATTTGTGAGGTTTGGTTGATAAGTGAAATGATTAGTTATGTAGAAAATAAAATATTCATACTTTTACCGTTAAATTGTTTGACCTTGCAGAAAATTACCTCATGCTCTCTCAGAATTATCCGAAACTAATTGTCCCACAGCAGGGCAAAAAGTGTCTTACAGAGAAGAGTCAAGTGGTGATAAATGCTCGTTCCTTCTCTGTATGAGAAGAGGTCTTTATCCTGCAGTGGTGCAATTACAGGCTTTATTTTTATTTCATTAATAGTTCTCCTTTTAAAAGGTATAAAATTCTCAGAAAACATTATTTTTTAAACAGATTTCTTAGAAACTATCATTTAACATTTGAAAGATACTGATAGAATCACGAATGAAAGAAATGAAATAAACCTTCTTGCTATCATTATTAGATGGCAAGCTAACCAGGCGTTTACTGCACACCGGGACAGGTTCGGCTTGCGCCTGGTGACGGGCACCATCACGGGACACTGCTCGCTAAAGCAACACTTCCACACAATGTGCATAACGAACAGTCCCCTGTGCAGGTCCTGCATGGAGGCTGAGGAAACCGTTGTGCATGTGCTCTTTGAGTGCAAAGGCGTCACCCAGAACAAGTCTGACACCCTCGGGACACCCAGATCTTACACAGGTGTTCTCAACAGGCCAGGAGAAGTAATCAACTTCTGGAGGGAGGTGGGCTGGTTGGAATAACCACCGACAGCCGCCATGGCCCACGCACAATGGTCCACTTGAAGGACTATGTGCGGAAAGTCGGAAACCAAACCCATAACATAGATGGTAAACTCTCCTTTCGAAGATTTATTTAAACGCCGGCGCCGCCACATTACCCATCAAAGGAAAATTATATGGAAGGTTTAAAATAATAAAACACGAAATACACGACAAAAATCATTATTATTAATAATTATTATCCGTACATACAATCACCCGTAACACATAGCTTCTATATACTGGCTTGGTACTCCACGATTATAAATATTCCCAGTGAATACGACAGCTTTCCCAGTGATGGGAACTTTAAATGACAGATTTCAAGACCAAAAATAATCTTCTACAAAGTTACAGAAATAAAGCTAAGAAGCACACGGACTAAACAAGCCTCCGAAAAAAAAAAATTGTATTGAAATCGGACTACCCATTTCAGTGCAACGATGCCATATACTGATACACTTATAGAGGTATGTTCAATCATCCTCCATAGAAAAGGGAGGATCCTCAGACCAGACGGGTGTCGTGTTTGGGGGGTACTGCCCGACGATTGATGTTGGGACCCTGTATGCTAGTCGCGCGGTAAAGTCTGCTTGCCCGATGTAGGATCTTGCGTAACTTCAGTGAGATGCGTAGTTCGCATGTGGCTATGTAGATGCCGCCACACACTGATACACAGAACGATAGAGCCTTCAATCTTATAACACCCGACTTAACACGTTGGGGGATCAAAATTAATATAAAGACTTTTGATTCCCAGTAATGGGAAGTACAGAAGCCAGCAAAATCAAACTTGAACCTTAATGCTTTAGCGATAAAGTTGAAAATCTATTAAAGAAATTTGACAGATTGTAGTAGCTTGACGTGCTGGAGTCTCTACAGTACAAATTTCAGACGTGGAGGGAGGTGGGTAGTAGAAAAAGTAAATAATTAAATACTCTTTTTACTACCCTTTTTAAGATTATTATAGGTATCACTGATTTAAAAGAGTCGCCGCTTTGGAATGGGCAACTAGCTTCATCTTTCCGACTGACCGACTCCTTGACAAATAAAAAATGGCTGTAAATGGGTTAAATTTAAATAAATGCTTTGAATTTGACTTATGAAAAAGTACGCGTGGATTGAATGTCTAATACCTGTGATACCTACTCGTATAATCGTACTCAATGGGAATGAAATTCACGAAAAAATCGCAGAGTTATTATAATTACCTACGTTACATAATTAATTCACTTATTATAATTATTTTACTTACAATTTAGTTAAGTACATAATTTATATGTTTTAGATTAATAATTATTTTGGCTTATTGTAAAATAAGAACAAACACTAAAACTTTACTAAACTTGATAAAAAAAAGTGTAAATAAATTATAATTAAATTATTTTATTATTAATTAAGTATACAATATTGCCGCGTGGTCCCGGCTACTGATATGCCATCGGCACCTTTCTGTAGGGCATCAAGGCTACCATACAAGACCAGTTGTGAACTCAATATTACGATTAAAAAAAAAATATGCGCACATTCAAAGTATGGAACTCTCCGCTAGCGTCTGTGTTTCCTACTACCTATAACTGTTCAAAGCAAGAGTGAACAAACGATTTCTGGGTACGCTCCTTTCATTGTAGCCTTCATCTATAACTTTCCACCAGGCAAGAGCGAGGTCATGTGCAGGCATTAACAAAACAGGGTTTCTTAGCTCTCTTGTTCTAACGTAAACTCGAAACAAGCAATGCCGCAGTGCCACTTCAATGGCGACATTAATTTAACACGCGGGTAGGGCTAGTGGCCAGTGATCATAAAAATTATAGCAACACAATTCAATAATTCATATTTTGAAAACTACCGCCTGCGCCGCTCGCGGACATCTCTCGGGCTCTCTCTCTTTCCTTTAATTCACCTACTCTTTGCACGTTATTCGTTTTAACTTCATTGATGCGATGTAATGATTCGTGAACCCGGAAAATGACCCCTCCACTACATTTATTTATGTACAGGTCGCTCCAAGAAGCTGTTTTAGAAAATTTTAAATAACCAAAATATAATAATGTTTAGTGAAATTAAAATATATTCTTAATACGAAAACGCGAAACCGTATACGTAGGTTAAATGAATATCAAAATTAAAGCGGCACGCTGTATTTATTTTGACAAGAGATCACAAAGTCATTGCGTTAATTTAATGGATACTGTGCAATCGTTTCTTTAACTTTAATAAAAACTTAGTGCAAACAAAATAACTCGTTTGCCTAAATAATAACTGGTCTCATCTTAAGACGTGTTATTGCTAACTTCTTTGCGAAAGCGAAACCTGCCAATAGGGCGGGATGACGCTATAATTAGGAAAAATACAGCTTCCTAATTATTTAAATTATAAGCTAAGTAATTATTCTACTCAAGCCGACCACCTCGCGAGGAAAGAAAATAACTACGTGCTCTAAATAATTCTACAGCTTAATTAAATTACAAAAATATTACAATTATTCACACATTAAAAACTGAAGTACAATAATTATTTAAGTACGATAATTATTTTCTTATAATTAATTTATTTACTATTAGTCGTTGCCAGTGAAAAACAAAATCAACAATAATTATAAATAATTAACAAACAAAAAAAGTAATAATTTACTAAATATTTGGGTTGGATTAACACTACTTTGGCGAATTAGGAACTAAAAATATAATGATTTGACTTATAATTAACTATTGGGTAATGTTTTATGTATATTAGTCAGTGTAGACAGACAGTCAGCAATGCAGTCAGATAAGTCGAAATAGTCAGAAAAATACGATAAAAAAGAACTATTTTTTTGCTTTTTAGACCACTTTTTTTCAATTGTAAAAATAATTGAAGTGTACGTACAAACACTTTTTTTAGTATTCATAATATATCATTTTAAGCCGACATAAAAAAAAACTAAGAGGTTCTCAATTCGGAATCTTTTTTTTTATCGATTAAAACTGTCACAATAAGTGTCGATTTATCTGACTATTCGAGTAATCGTAATAAGTCTATAGTTTTTGGTCAAGTAATAAACTATTGGCACTTTAGTAACATTTTATCAACTTGAGTGGGTTTATTATATTATTTAATGATCCTCCCTAGTAGGGAAAATGGATAAAAATATTTTCGTTCTGGAAGTTTGGATTTTTTTTTTAATTCAGCTTTGGCTAGTTTTTTCTTTGGATCCTATGATACTCCATGGAAGTAATGCGCCCGCACAGAATTGACTACCAGCTTAGATTCTTCGTATATTAAAATCACAACTGTCATTCTTTGACAGTTGAACTGGTTATTACACGACAAATTGACGCTATGTCAATCCAGGGATATTATATTATAAACAAATCATTTTCCCGACTGAATCTATGTATTTATCAAAATCATTAATTACCGATGGTTCATCGATCGCTTGTTTTTGACAGATCGACGACAAACCTCCGCAATCTAATTACACTTTAACTTATCCAAAGTTAAAGTGTAATAAGTAAATAATAATATATTTTTTATAATTAGGTATAAATTAGACTAGACACAATGTGTATATCTTAGGAGGACATATCTTTACATTTTATTGAGAAACACGCACATACCTACTTTTAAGAATATTTCTTATTGCTTCCCAAAGGCTAGAATTGCTCGATTAGATATGGATCGAGCAATATTCAAAAAGAAAAATAACTACCTATGTGGTTTCGACTAATCGTTTTGTAAATGACATTGACAATTGAAAAAGCACTGCGCGCCAAAACCAAGATCACAGGCGTTACCCAGAAAGCCACTGAACCTAAGTGGGAGTGGACCGGATATGTCTGCCGCATGTCAGATGATCAATGGGGCAAGAGAACCACCGATTGGGTCCAACTAAACGCACGACGCCATCGCAGCAGGCCGAGACGAAGTTATGACATTAACGATCGACGAAATTATGTGAATTTTTATGCTCCTTTATACCATGGAATTCTGAATACCAATCTTGTGAGGATTGCAGTGTTCTGAACTGTGGTAAAGCAGAAATATATTAGCTTTTTTGTTGGCATGTTTGTCGAAGGACCGATGGCCGGTGGAGCAGCCGAGTCCTGGAGTGGAGACCATGTATCGGCCAGCGTAGTGTGGGACGCCCCCCAGCTAGATGGACCGACGACCTAAAGAAATTGGCTGGGACACACTAGATGCGGAAGTCGGAGGACAGAGTGTTGTGGCGCAGCCTGGGAGAGGCATATGTCCAGCAGTGGACTGTAAAAGGCCGAGTTGATTGATTGATTTTTGGCATTGAGTGGCAATTCAGCAGTTGGTCCATCTGGTGGTAAGTGGTCACCGCTGTCTATAGACATCTGCAATACCAGAGGCTTTGCAGATGCGCTACCATCATAGAGACAAAACTGAAACGTGTTTTTGTAACACCGGTACACATCAAACCGGAACACATGCTGCAACGCCGCTTTGTGGCTACTGCTCAACAACTTTAATAACGCAATGAACGTGGGTGAACTGTCAAAATGTCAATTGCCATTTTATTACTCCGCGGGACGTCTACTCAACATATTACTAGTAAAGATATGCCCATATAATTCCCTACATTAACGTTACCTTGACTACATTTTTTCTTTGGTTCTTAATGCTATCTCCCTGTAGACACAAACTCCTTTTATCTAAACTTTATAGCAGTTTTAAGTATATCGATAGAAAAATCTAAATTATTTTACTTATAACTCTAATCCCAGTTTTCTCAAACGACACTAAACTTTAAGCCTGACAACCGGTCTTGTTCTCACCAAGGAGTATCGTTTTACCCAGTAACTGTGTTGTGGAGGTCAGATGATTCAGCTTCATTCGGTTGGAAGCCGATCCCAATATAGATGGGAAAAGGCAGGCAGGTGATGATGAATTTAACTTTAAGACAGTCTTAAAAGTCTTTCTGTCAAAGTGACAAAGACAACGTAAGTCCTCATACCCACTGGCGTCTCATTATCGCACACTGCATTTTCAACGCACTATTTCGCGTCGAGAGTTGAAAGTCAAACATTCTAAGTCTATTTTTTGACACGCGGTAATGCAATCTGTTAGATTCTCAAAGCTCGGCTCATCACCAAGAGTTGAAATACCAGTGTGCGATAAAAAAAAACGCCCGTTCGGTGACTTAAACTTGAGTAACGTTTGAGAATACGGCCATAAATACTTCATGGTTACAGACTATGTAATGGCAGAGGTTAGTAGTAGTACCATAGTAGTTGTAAGACTAAATACAGTCGGATAGGAATAGAGGTACTCTCGTGTCCCGAACATTTTTGGGCTGGATAATTCGGTGGAGTGGCTAGACTTTTGTGATTCTGTCGATCGAAGAAGTAATTCAGAGTAAAAACATTGCTCTCCTTCTGGGTCGGGTAAACAACCGTACAGTTTTTTTCGATTAATATAAACATTTAAAAAATCCTTTAAGCCTGATTGGCGTCGATCGATCAATTCTCTCGATCGATAAAATCGATCAAGTCTGTAGGTTCCTTAAGAAAACTGTTAAGTAGCATGTTACTTTAACAAACATATTAATCAGTTATGAACAAAATGTTATATAATTAAAAAAAGGTTGTTTCATTCAGTCATTCGTTTTAAAACCAAAGTACAGCATTCGGACATTAAATATGACACATTGGGGTTTAGGAAGAGACTGTCACACATGTATGAGTGACAGAGACAACGTGAGATACAGACGAACTTTTCCAAAAACTAGATGTATCAAATTTACTACTACGTTCGGCTACTATTTCAACGAGAGTACCTATGAACATTGAATAGAGCTACCAAAACTTAAATATTACATTTGGCAAGATTACAAAAAGACTTACAACGTATCATCATATTTCTCAGCCCTCGACTCAACCATGAGATCTAACGGGTCCAGAATCTGCGTCCTGGCCCCGCGCCTACCTTTGGAAAACTGACTCTTAATATCATACTTTTCCATCCAATTCCGTAAAGTTTTTCTTGGCACTCCGTACTTATTTGAGGCGGCGTATACACTGTAACCTTTTTTGACTGCGATTAGGGCGTCTCTAAGATGTTGCGACGAATATTGCTTATAAGATTTCTCTTGAAAAACATCGGTTTCTATGTTGACGATCTCGTTCGGTCGTCTTCCAACTAGTCGCGGCCTTGCATGGATGTTTAAAGGAATTCCGTGGTCCATATCGATAAAATGGCGCGTCACTATTTCCGTTGAAGTTCGGACTCCTGAAACAAGCAAGGTCAAGAAACCGCCCTTTAGAATTACAATTAAAAACATAGACAAGAGGGAGTGAAGAAACATGGGCGTTTCTTTTCCTGGCTTCTTACAGGCAGCTGTTGTCTTCGCGGGGAATTGTAGGGCTACTACTCTTGTTCTATGAGAATTTTTGGTATAGTTCCTAAAAACACGAGCGCACAAGACGGGACCTACGCACACTGACATAGGTTTCAACTGTTTTACGTGCGCTCGCAAATGCCGGAACTATACTGATATGCAATTAATTTCTTTCGGAATTCAAAACTTTCAAATGTTTTTCGTAGATAGGAAGGTTCGTAAGTTAAACCCTTGAATTCGAAAGTCGAGAGTTGAAAATCTCGGTCTCATAGAACGAGGGTAGACGTACAAATCCAAAGTATTTGTGACGTACAGCTGTAAGATAGTTCACTCTAGATTGCTAGTTAATCTAAGACTTATCAAATATATAATTATGCTACGTTAAGAACTAAGATGGATCGATGGATCATATTGGAGGGAAATAGTCTTATTTGGCAGATTCGTTGGCCAATATAATGACAATAAAGAAAAAAAATGGACATAATTAAAAAGGTTTATTTGTGGTATAACCACATTAGTTAACCAGTAGTACTACTTCTACAAAATAATATTTTTTTTGAAAACTACTTGTCTCTGTTAAAATTATCTCTATAGAATTTGTAAATGGATGCAAAATTGGGTGTTTAACAATTTAACTTATTTATTTATTTAACTCAGAGTGAACTATCTTCATTAAAATACGGGGAAAAGCATGCGTTTTGTAAAAAGCGAGGAAAAGCCGCTCTTCTGGGTTTTATTTAGGGGTTTAAATATTTAAGCGTGGTTTAGTATAAAATCAATTTTTGGTACGAAAAAAAAAATATTTTTAGATTTTTGCGGGCGGGATCCTAATAATTATTCTTATAAATAAATAATATAGTCAAATAAATTCAACAGGCATTGTAAGACGCTTACAGACATTCAATTTTGTTGATCGACTAATAAAATCTGACGTTATAAGTTTATCGATCGACAAGATCGAGCAATTCTGTAGGTTCCTTTACGGACCATAAAATTAAAGTATTATAATTTTGTAATAAATTAAATTAATTTATTATAAATAATGTGATATTGTAAAATATAAGATGGCCGCACTTTCTAATTTAAGTTTCAAAAGAAACAAAATAAGATTTTCGTTTCCAAATTTTTAAAAAGTGTTTTAAAAATACGGAAACGAAAATTTTATTTTTTGCTATTTATTTTCTGGTGTACAATAAGGTACGAGTATATGTAAATAAATAAATTAGTGACAAAATTATTGTCAGACATTTAGAAATTTTCACATAAATCTCAAAACAATTGAATAAAACGACCAATGCATACGGTAAACCTCAATTTAATTGAAACATAAATAATTACAATTGGTATGTAATACATTAAGTACAACCGGTAAATAATTATGATACGAGAACGCAATGACCAACATAATACTGTTTATAAACATACAATGAAGCTGAATTTATAGTTTTTTATTGTGAACTGGTCTTATAACATAATCGGCCCACAATGTTACCCCGCGGGACCCCGACGCCCTAAGAGGACATCGTTCGCGATTAACTGGCCAAACATGTAAACAAATATGAGTTATTGGAAAAATAACTTTAATTCCAACACAATAAAGTTCAGTTTGCGATACAATTTCAAACATTTTGAATAATGCTTGTCACTCTGAAACTAACTGAATTACCATTGAAATAAAGTTGATATTTGTTTAACTAGAAATAACATCATTTGGAAGCATATATTTGAATAGACTTTAGTAACCTTATTGGTGATGTTTTTCAGTAAGGTCACGTGTATAGTACTCGCGACCGGCGTGCGTGTATGACCAGATGTATGAACGTACATGGGCAAAAGAAGTATATAAGGATCGTATCAGGTGGCGTTCTGTAGTTTCTGCCTATCCCCATGGGAAGAAGGTGAGATTATGCCGCTCGGGCAAGTGGCTCGTGGCTAACGTAGAACAGCCGCACGGGTTAAGCTGCGTTTGCTGCGGTCGGTCCGTGAATGGGTGACCATCCATTACATATCGCGACCCCTATGTGCCTCGGCAAGCACGTTAAGCGGTTAGTTTCGGTTGACATTCGTAGATCTTTGACAGTCGTTACGGGTAGTCAAAAGCCCAAACGTCTGACAACCAGTTTTACCAAGGGGTATCGTGTTACCCAGTAACTGGGTTGTCGAGGTCAGTTGGGCAGTCGCTCCAAGTAAAACACTAGTATCCAGCTGCATCCACTTAGACTGGAAGACATATTATAGTTGGGGGAAAGCAGATGATTACTTACAGAATCAGTCATTTAATTTTTCTGTGCAATAGGCAAAGCCAGTGGTGGTGGTGGTGGTGGTGGTGGTTCTGGAGAGCAGTGATAACGACCCCGACTTACGAGTCTCAGGTTCGAACCCAGGCAGGTGCTTTACTTTATGTAAATAATTTCAATAGTGGTATTGAAATTATTTACATAAAGTAGCTCTTAAAAACGGTGTCGGAAAAAATCGCGAGGAAACCGGCATGTCCTAGAAGTAAAAATTCGAAGACATGTGACATCCACCAACCCGCACTGGGCCCGCGTGGATTATAGCCCACTCCCTCTCACAGATAAGAGGCCACAGTCCCAGCAGTGGGAACATTATAGGCTTACTAGGATTATGTGGCTTATTAGGCTGATGATGGTGATAAAAAGATTTGGAGGCAGAACAGAATACTCTTAATATTTCAGAATTTACCCGACTGTGCGCGTTTAAAAACCAGTTCACAATAAAACCAGTTCACAATAAAACCTGTACAAGGCTTAGCGCTTTAATACAATGTATATATCTACAGTAGACACTTACTCCTATATTATTATGTATATATTATTATACTAGTAGGCACTTCATGGGTTATAACGCGTTTTGTATACTTATGTGGGTAGTTTTAGATTTAAGGCTCAGCTATACACTATTCGGAATAAGATTAGACACTTAACTTAAGCAAACCATTTCTACAGTCCGTTCAACCGATTTTGACGACTATTCCGTAGGCATAAGGATGGCATTAAAAACAAAAAGTGGTTACAATACCAACTGTTTACTGCAGCTGGCATTTGTCATGCCGCCAACGCAATAGAAGTCAAAATCGGATGAACGGCCTGTAAAAAAGGTTTGTTTAAGTGTCTAATCTTATTCCGAATAGAGTATACTTCTGTCAACTTTTGTGATTGGTTATTCTTACTTTAGTCAAAAGGTTATAGTGTTTTTATCTCACGAAGCGACACGCGCTTTACTTGTGATCACCAAGTGTACAAATACAAACACGCTGTGAATGGGTGCGTGAAGTCGAGTAGCGCCAGCAGGTAACGCACATACACACACACTTTCCACTTCGCCATGGTCTCGGTCGATACCGAGAGCTCCTGCGCTTACATATATGTACATTCACAGCGTGTTTGTACACTTGGTAACAACAAGAAAAGTACGCGTCGCTTCGTGAGATGAAAAAACTGTAACAGAAACAAATCATGAAAATGTTGTGAGTGTTTGACAGAAATAACGACCAATCACGCATATACGTTGAAATACTTAGGCTTTCAGAAACCTAGAATTCATATTTTATGGATGAAAAGCTGATCTAATATAATTTATTTATTTAGGACTTTTTTTATCAGACCATAAAAATATACAAAACACGGTGTTACAAGAGAATTATAACTAAAACCATTAGAACAGTATTATTTGATAGGAACGTAGATAATATCTAGGCCATTCACTGTGGCTATTCGGATAGTTAACCCCGTAGGGCTAGATAATTAATCGTTTTGATACTCAACTTTCAGACCAGCTGAGAAACGGTATAGATAGAGAATGATACGATCGATAGTTAATCTTAGGGATAGTTAATTAACCGTTTAGATAGTCGACTATCGGATAAGCTAAGAAATTGATTTTTAACAATAAAAATTGAAAAGACGTAGGATTATATTCCAGCATAGTTAATCAGTGTGGTAGTCGACTATCTTGCTAATTAACTACTTAAATCGTTAAATATCTCTAGAAAAGTTAATTCTAACTAGCAAACATTTACAATAGTTCATTAAAGTAGTCAATTACAAGATTAAATAACTATCCCTTTACGAAAAAGTTAACCATTACGTTTATTAGACTATTTGCCAGAATTTTTGAGAATATCATTTTAACTAACACGATAGTTAACCGTCAAGATCAAGATAGTTAAATTGGCTATCAGAATAAAATGAAGGAATTTTAACACAGCAAATAATTATTGATTTAACTCTTTTTCGTATAAGTATTAAGGCCTACAACAAATACTTAGTGAAGGAAAAGTTAAACGCGATCATTAAAATAAACCACTATTGCCATTCGAAGATCTTTGACAGTCGTTACACGTAGTCAGAACCACGAAAGTCTGACAACCAATCTTATTTAAGTATCGTGTTACCCAGTAACTGAGTTGTAGAGGTCAGATAGGCAGTCGCTACATGTAAAATACTGATAGTCAGCTTCATTCGGTTAGACTGGAAGCTGACGCCCACATAATTGGGAAGACTAAAGTTCTCCAGACCGTATTTCAGCCACGGCGGCCAATCTCAACGAAAGCCTTCGGCGCGGGAGATATTCTAGTGTACAAGTGTGTGCGCAGACACAGGTGCAGTCCCACTTCCCTCACTCTCATAGTCGGATGGGACTACTAGGCAAGAGACTGGGAAGACTAGGCAGATAATGACTGTGTTTTATTTTAATGATCAACATTTTCTTTAATTACTCACCAAGTAATGTTTTTAAAAGTTAAAAATCTCAATATAATCGATGCCCAAACATAATTTATCCTAATTAAGTACAATAATAATTATAAAATACTATAATATATAAGAATTATGTATAATTATATCATATAATATAAATAAATTAATACAAATATAATATATTTTAAGCCGTTTTTAAGTTACTGTGCAGTGGTTATTTTAGAAATTTGTATCAATTTTGTTTCAAGCAGAAACTATGTCACACCGAATAAAAATGTATCAAATGGTGTTTACTAGCGACGCGCCCCTGCTTCGCACGGTTATTACAACTTGACAAAACACCGAGATTTCTTTATTATTGTACGTTTAATTAGACATGCATTAATAAAGATATCTCAAAAACAGATAAACTTTCCGGAATAAATTTTCTTAATGATGGCAAAAAACCCTATCAAAATCCGTTCCGTAGTTTAGAAGAACAACGCGGTCACACAGACAGACACGTAAAATGACATTAATTTATAATAATTATTAATTATATATGAATGGATATAGGGTCATTGGCGAAACTTTAATTTAAATCTCAAAAGACAGCCCTTTTTGTCAGATGAATGATTAATTTTAATGAAATTTCTAAAAAATAACCACTCCAACATTAAAAAGCTTAATATAATTTTAGTATTAAACACTAAAAATTTCATTTTAAGTCTTTTCTTTATATATATTTGGACGAAGTCCCATCAAGCACTCAGTTTTTGAAAAAGGCCAATCATTTCATTTTTATAATTAAATATAATAATTATTTTAATTTATATAACTAATTAATTTATTACACAAGCATAATATAACGACAAACTTACTAATAAATAATTATAATGGGAGAATGTCTCAAATGTTTTGGTTACTTGCAACACTACCCCAATAAGGTGGCAACATTATAACAACTTTTGTTGATTTAAATAATATTGTAAAATCGATTTTACTAATAATATTTTATGCGATTTCAATTTGATTTATAAATAATATAGATTAAGTACATCAATGAAATAATGTAAAAAAACAACAATTTATACCAAGGTTCATGTTTGGATCAAACCCTAAGTTTTTGGTTAGTTAAATCAATTATGTATTTTTTTTTTATAAATTATACTACTTAGAAAGCCCTAATTAAAAAAATATATAAGTATACTGTATTTTAATAGCCTCCACAAATAGCTACAACAAAATGTAACATTCGACGCACCCTGGACAGTCAGCCCCACTGCCACCTGGCTAACTGACAAATATTGTTGCACCACGACATGAGCTGTTCTCATCAACTATCAACTGGGTTGTGTCAGATAGGCAGTCGCTCCATGTAAAATACTGGTATTCAGCTGCAGCCTGTTAGACCGAAAGCCGATCACAACATAGTTGGAAAAAGGCGGGCAGATGATGATAAACCATTATCATTACATCCAAAGAACATCGGGTCACAACTTTTGCGCGTTGTGTGCTAAGTACAGACGCCAGCACATCAAGCTAGTACAATCTGTCAAATTTCTTTGGTAGATTTTCAACTTTATCGCTAACACATACGCTTCAAAGTTGATTGGGAAAATTTGACAGTTTCCGGTAGCTTGATGTGCTGGCGTCTGTACACGCACATTTCGGTGGCGACTGGGTCGAGCCTTGCTTTGCGTGGACGTGACGAATATTTTCTCCCCAACTTATTCTTTTTTGTGTTTGTGTTCTTTGCGTCACGTTTACCGTAAACGTATTTTCTTTCTTTCTTTATTACACGGCAGAGAGAAAAAGTACAAAACAATACATTTGAGACATTCTTCCAATTGCCTAAGAAACATCTATCTTTGGGTACAATATTGCGGACAAAATAATAATAGGAATATTTTGTACAGTACCGCGCGTTGATATGACACATCGAGCTTTAGAAAGAGACTGTCAGACAGGTATGAGCGACAGAGACGACGTGAGACAAAGACGGACTTTTTCTAAAAGTCCATGAGTCATATTTAAGGGGGGTACTGTGTGACGTTTTGTATGGAGCCGTCAGAAGGCTTGCATTACAATGTCAATGTTTAGTGTAAGTGTGTGAATATTTAGGAGTAATCTAAAAAACAGTATTTTTGGAATCTACCGAATCAATAAGGAAAACAACGATTTTGTATGGAATGCGTACGCATCCGTTCAGCTTTACGGATGCGTACGCATTCCATACAAAATCGTTGTTTTCTATGGACAAAAACTGAACAGAGATGAATAAGTGTGGTTAGTTCCATAACCCACGTATTTACGGGCTATTCTTTTACGCGCATTCGATTTTCAACGCACTGCTCGGCTCCGAGGGTTGAAAATCCAACAGTATGTTGTTTTGACGCGCTGGGATGCAACAGAGCGTTTAGCATTATCAGCGCGTTTTCAACACTCTGTTCAATACAAAGAGTTGAAATTCCAGTGCGCCATAAAAAATTGTTCGGGCGAACCTGTACAGTACAGGGCCCCAAGTCTGCTAATTTCAATGACATGCCCCACTATTACGATTCAATCGAGAGTCAATTATAATTCAATTACCATTGTGACAAAATGCGTATTCTGCTAAAACTTAAATGTAATGTCAATTGAATTGTAATAGTGAATCGTAATTGGATTGCAATGGTGTCAGTTGAATATTTCGCGGTGTTGCCTATTAAAATCTACCACGACACTGAATGAATGAATGAGTTATATTATATTTTAAATAAAGGTTTTTTTTCATTTCTGTGATTGAATTACGACTCATAATAAATATATTGTCTATAATGAAATGCCTTCTCGATAGAATTAGACCAAATGCTGTACAAAACACTACTTATAACACGGGGACTGTGTTGCCAAAGTAAAAAATTTGATGCTGTCATGGAAATGTCACTTTCAATTAAACCAACTTGTCAGTTGTGTCTTCTTGTAAAAAGTTTTTAAAAGTTAAAAACGAGTAAGTATTTGCAAAATGACAAAATAAATACTTAAAATCTAAAAAAAAGTAAATTCAAATTCGTTGACTGCAATTATTACGATGCAATATATAGTTATATACTTATTGTGTAACTCTTTTAGGCGGACTGACCGGTAATTATGAGTGTCCTACAAATCGAAGGCCTATTGGACTTCCTGGAAGCGCAGCCGGAGCTTGCGCTTGGGCGCTTAACGCGCACTAAAGAGGGACGCAGTCTAACAAAAAGGCTGTGGCAGGAGTGCGCAGCTATCTTAAACAATGTGTCTGCAGACTGCGTCCAAAAAACTGCAGACCAATGGCGTGTAGTAAGTAGTAATCATTTAATCGATAAATGTTCATGAATAGGGTACAGTTATATTTTTCTATACATACTCTTTATTCATAATAATATTGATTAATTAGATGTGCTCGACAGTTTCTCATGCGTTCAATTTTTTTCAGTTCTACAATGAGTACAAACATAAATTATTGAAAAAAATTAAAATCACCAAGCAGGAACAAATGGCTACAGGTAATAATTACGCTATTTCTCTTTCATAAAACTGTTAATGGTATAATAATTGACTATTATTATGTGTTTTAGGAGGCGGACCATCAAAGACCCCATCGCTAACCACTCTCCAAGAGAGGCTCTACAATATTTTAGGGCGTGATGTGGGGGAACCTTTGCCAGGAGTACGCCACAATCCATTTTCTGTAAGGATCTTCCCTTTCTTGGAACTAAAGTACCAAGCTTGCATTATGTTGTGTAACAACTTATATCATTATAGAGTAGATATATTTTTTTTATTTTCTTTAATCTAATATTTAGAGGCTTCAGTGCACTCTGGGTGACTATGCCAGTGTCATGGGATCATTCCTATTGTAGCATAACGGGCATCTTACAAAATATAAAATTAATTCATAATATATTTCCAAAAGCCTCAACTATGTTCACACAGTAGGCAAAGTTTGGTTTTGGTGGACTTTTCCCAAGTTTTATCTTTGTTTGTAATCTTGGCTTCCACAGCAAACTGAATGGGAATAGGGAAGTGTAGGTTTTATTGCAATTGGAGCTTAGGCTGTATTTTTCTTAATATTACTTCATAATGCTATTCTTTCTGCTTGGGTGGGTTTTGTACTTGCACTAAGAGATTTCTTTTTCTTTGTTAGTTCATTGCACTGCATGTTTTATGTTTCCATTGACAGCAAAGGAAAGAAGGTGGCACATCATCAAGTTTGGTGAATGTTGTGTGAGTTGCATGGCTTTTTGTACATTTTATTTCACTGGTTTTTGACATGGTTTTCACTAATTATTAATATTGACTTGTATTGTATCTAGACTAATATTATAAAGAAGAAGAATTTGTTGTTTGCAACAATTAAACTCAAAACAATTTTTAAATCTTAGTTTCATAGACTACTTTTTATCTTGATACCACAACCACAGGGGCAGGGCTGGAGCCGCGTGCTTAATAGATAAATTGCCCTCTTCATCCATTACATTGTTTTTAGATAATAGTTAATAATTTTTCATCAGTAATATTTTTAAATTTTTTCATATTTCCACAGCATGCCTGATGATGTTCAGTTCGCATCAAATAATCCCAGGTAAATTTCACCCTTTTCAATAGTTTATAATTACTTAGGTCATACTGGTATTTTTTTTAACTTTGATTTTGGAACATGGAATGACTTTAAGCATATTATTATTTTAGATACGAGATAGTGGAGGAATATTTAATTTGTGAGGACCAGCCTGAGCCCTCTGAAAATCATTCAGTGAGAGATGAGCAGGAATGCCATCACTCTGGCTCGCATGCTGCAAGAGGTCATGCAGAACAAAGGCACGAAACCCATCTTGCCGCCTCTCGAGACACTGATGACCCCTCAGACTGGGTTGCAAGAGAGCCTTCAAGCTCTCAAGCTGCGACAGAGCGTGTTCAAAATGAGCGGAACACTCTCTCTCCACGACGACGACGTCGTCGTCGGCACCAACAAATTAATGGTAAGTTCAACAAATTCCATTTTTAGTAAGTATACACAGGCTATGTGTCTGTTTAAACTTTACATTTTAATAATATTAACAAACATTTTCCTTTTCAAGAACCTGAAGATCTGGAAGCATCCATGACCAGAGCCACCACAAATCTGGAAGCCATGGAGCAGCAGAACGCGCAAGCCACACGGGAGCATGCTCAAGCCACAAATCGACTTGCTGCTGCTCTAGAAGAGATAAGCAATAGGCTCAGGGAGCCAATCAAAATTCTGATTGAAAAATCAATCAATGAATCATCACCACATACGGTAAATTTAAATTTTCTACTAGGCTAAAACATAATCCCCTTTATTCATAAACGTTGCTTAAAGTTAAGCAGTGATTAGCGACTGATTAACCATACATTTTTGACGTTTAAGTCATTGTTTATGAATAAACCCCATTAGCAGTGTTCTTTTAAGTAATCATAGCCTAAACTATTTTTCCTTTTTCAGGCATACAGCAGGAGGAAGAGAATTAGGGTGATCTATGATTCCGATTCAGATTAATATTTTATAAATAATAAAACATATGTTAAAAATGTATTATATTTTTTTTTATCAAACGCAAAATTATTGCTAAAAATATCCCAGCGATAGCACTAGGAAGTAGTGAAGGGCGGGCGTTTTTGGGGGACTGTCTTTTGTAATTTTGACGTTCAAAAAGTGCTGATTCTAAAAATCTTGTTTGCTATCCTAGTATTATATAACTTTAGAAGCATTACTTAGTTCATCATGTGAGTACTATGTACTGACTCTTGTACTGATTTCAAATAAACCATTTAATACAGGTTCTTTTGAATTGTCACAAGAGTCAGTACATAGTACTCACATGATGAACTAAGTAATGCTTCTAAAGCTATATAATACTAGGATAGTAAACAAGATTTTTTTTTAAATTATATTAAGTATTTAAATTATGGTCCCTCCACAACCTGGCAACAAGAGCTTGCTGAAGTAGTCTGCCTCTATGCAGATCAGGGTCAACACGACGGTGGGAGGTGGGAGGATGTTGTATTAGCAAATCCTGGGCTGCTTCATTAACATCTCTTTCAATCTGGAAAAACAAATTATTCATTTTAAACATTCCTATAGGAGATGACTGTGTCTAGTGTGTAGGTACATAGTCTTGTGGTACAAACTCAAAGACAGCAAAAGACTTGCCTGATGCTGTCTCTGCCTCTCCATATGGGCTTCTTCAGGTGTGAGAGGTGTGACTGGCACTCTGTTTTTATTTGCAATGTTGTGCAACACACAACAAGCATTTATAATTTGCCCAGCAGTGATGGGGTTATAGTGAAGCGCTCGCGCTGCTAGCAGACACCTGTAAAATAACATAATATTGTAGCACCCTGCTTACCATTACTTATACTGGATTTTTTATTGTTTTATTTATTTATTGTTGCTACTGTTTGTTTTTTTCCTTAAATAAATAAAACACATCCTCACAATATCATTAGGATTAAAATACAATACCTACCTAAAACGGGCTTTTAGCACTCCAATGCAGCGCTCCACTGTATTACGAGCACTTACATGCAGTTGGTAATATAGATGCTCAGGTGTCCCTTCTTGGGTATTTAAAATAGGGGTCATCATCATCCTCCTCAAAGGATATCCACTATCACCTAGAAATATTTGAATATAATAAACAATATGTTTTTATTATTTTTTCATTGTTTAGACCGAGGCTCACGTTTCAAATATTACCTACCCAACAAAAACACTTGCTCCCCAGCATTACATATCTCTTTAATGTGGTTATGTACAGGATGACTCTGCCATACACTGGAGTCATGGGCTGAGCCAGGGCTGCTTGCATCCACACACATAATATTAAGGTCAGCATCACAAATCTACAAGAAATAGTTTTCAATTAGTATGTGGTCATAAATTTGGTTATATTGACTTTAAAATAAGTTTTCTTACGATCATAACATTGAGGGAATGGTATCCTTTTCTATTGAAAAACCTTTCTTCATGAATAACAGGCCTCAAAATAGCCACATGGGTGCCATCTATGCATCCTAGCACTCCGGGAATCCCAAATCGAGAGAACCTATAACATTATTTAATTTTACATAATCATTTAATATTTGAGACAAAATTAACTGAACATGTCTCCCAAATAGGTAGGTAGGCATCTATACTTACTTTGCCTTAATTTGGTTCCGCTCTTGGACATGCATGGGCCAGACAATATATTGTCCATACACGTCTGGATGGTTCAGCGCCTTTGTCACTTGCCTTACAGCCCTTGACACCGTTGTTTGGGACACATTATGTAGTGCACTTTGGCCAACCAGTGTCTGGTATGAACCAGTCGCATAAAATGCTAGTGCAATTAATATCTAAAATACAAATTTTATATTACAAGAATTGTATTTACTTAAAATAGAATAGTTACTTAATCAATACTTAGACAATTTATATATTAGCACCACTTTACTAACTTTCAAATTAGGTGATATTGCATCCTTACGCCCTTGTTGTCGAAGAAGTGGAGTTAATTTTTCACAAACCGCCTTCGCTTGTTCTTTTCCGAGTCGGAACGTTTTAATAAATTCTGACTCGGGTAAATCCCGAAACGGATCTACACTGAGCCTCATTGTAGCTCGGGATTTGCGACGTTGCCGAGCCAATTCTAATGATCGCTGTCGTCGACGGCGATCATTAGAATTGGCTAAAGCCAAAATACGCCAACGTAAACTTGGTGATGGCCTCATTCTTCTTTTAAATTGCTAAAATTATACAACAATTTAAACGCTACGCGTAACGATCTATCGTTGTTGAATTGTAGTTCAATGGTAAGTTTGTCATTGAGAGACGATTCACATAAATGTCAAACAAACGTCAAATAACGAGCGGACTACCAATAATTTTAAGATCGAGACACAACTGTGACACGATTGAAGAGCAGATTAGCAAATTGTTCAATGGCGATTGAGTTGCAGTTCGATGATATGTCAATGGAACACCATTGGTCATAAATAAGTAGTAGACTACCAAATGTGCCAAACTATTCAATCGAGATGCAATTGAAATTCAATTGAAGCATTTGTAAATTAGCAGACTTGGGGCCCAGTCCAAATGTTTCAAGTTAAGAAGTCATTCACAAAGTTGGCAACGTCGCCTATAGTTGTCAAATATTTTTCTGTTTTGATTAAATTGTCAATATTACATAGGGCTGCCGGCTGATTGTTCCATCGCCAGATAACTTTTATTCGAGGAACAAAATTGACGTTTGACAGTTTTTGTATGAATTACCCGTCAAAATTAGCCGTGCTTTTTAGTTATTGTATTTTTTCCTATTTTTTTTTCCTCAATTTTCAGTTGCGAACACAAATGGTTATTTTATTAGTTTGAACTATTAAATATAGTATACTATAGCAATATGTTACTGCTTGTATGTGCACAACACCAATTTTATTATAAGTCTAAACGCGAAGACTTGTAATTGGCTTTCTGTCGACTATTGTTTCCTATTTTTAGTCTGTTTTGTTAGCTGTATGTTTTCCATGCTGTAATAAATAAATAAAATTATTCCTCGATTAAAGTTATCAGATGATTGGAAAATTAGCCCTTAATTAAATGATGACATCGCTCCCTAGTGCACTAATATATTGCTTTGTACCCCGTCGAATACAAAACCTGCTCCTTTTTGAAGTCAGTATAAGAAACACACATTTTAGATTTTACTCAAATACTCATTTACAATTTCGTTAGAAATCGCATCTGATAAGACTAGAAGCCGACCCCAACATAGTTGGAAAATGGCTAGGCAGATTCATTTATAATTTCGTCCTAGATAGACAACCCAAATATTCACACACCACACTAAAATACTAAATAATAAGATTTTTTTTCATATCTTTGGACAAAATAAATAAAATAGTAGGTCTTAATTTTAAATAATAATTTTCAGAAAATTTCATAAATTAGATTTTCTCGTTTATCTTTGCTTTTCTTTGGCAGTTTCTTTTATCTTTCGTATACTGGCCGTTTTGGGCCTATCTTTTATAATAAAAGTCTTGCAGCCCCAATCTCGAAAACTGCTCGACATTTTTTAGGAGTTGCTCTTAAAAATAGCCATAAATTTTTAAAGTACATTCAATCCTAATTATAACAATAAGTCGTTTATTCAACAGAGAAAAAAAAACATAATTTAAACCTTATTTTCTAGAACTTTGAATTGCATATAACAGAAAAATTGCATATAAGCACCTTTGACAGCTGTCAATGTCAAAATGGACTGTCAAAATTGACGCTACTGGCTGGCGTAGTGACTCATGTTGGTGGGACTAGGAATTCTACCTCTATAGACATTTTGCTATAAAAATTGCTGACCTGAGGGACAATTCCCATATTTTAAAAACATTCACATTTTACAGTTTTTTTTACCTCTGACAGCCGCAGCCGAACAGCAACCTTATATTAACGAGAATAAACATCATTGTGATTTTGACAGACTTGTCGGTGGCAGCAGCCTTATCACAAGGAGAATAAAGATCACTGTGCTTTTGACAGTGATGCTAAATCAGAGGTAGAATAATTGTGAACAGACTGTAATTTCCGTCTCAACTCAATCAGTGTAAAATATCTCTACTACACCTACATTTTTGACATTGATTGTCGCTGAGATGAGATTGCGATTAGATTTTGAATGTTTTTAAATACGGAAATTGGATCAGATCCTTCAGATCACAGATAAAAACGCTTATTTTTATCAAAAACTGCATCATATCATTCTTATATTTTTTTTTCCATGTACTTACTTTTTTACATTTGATTTAAAAGAGAAATATGCATATAATATCTTAATATAATAACACTACGCCTGTGAAGCGAAGGAGTCGTCGAGAGGTGTATAGTACACCAACATTTCGCTAGTTACAGCACACCACTTTTTATCCCCACCAACATAAACACAAACCGGGCGTTAATATGTCAGTTAGAGCTTTAGAAAGAGACACGCCCGTATGAGTGACAGAGACGACGCTATTCTAAAACTCTATGTCGCCACTAGCAAACTTATTCATGCAATGACATATTCAACGCGGAGTTGCCATCCTCAATTTTCGTTTCCCCATCTTTTTCCTCAGTTTTCGCTACCCCTTCGTCCTCACTCGAAACGGTGGAGTTAGTAAAGGTAAGAAAATGTTTTCCGAAATCGATTTCGGCCTCGTAAGCCTCCGTTTCGGTGCCACTTTTCTCGTAATTCTGTGTTTCGGGAACGTTAAAGTCGAAATTTTTGTATTCCTTCTGTTTTTTGCTGTTCTCGACGAACTGTTTGAGTTGTTGTGGCATTGGGAAGGAGGACTTTATGTGGCATCGCTTCATCCAGTTGCGGAGGGATTTGCGCGGCACTTTGTGGGTTTGAGCCGCTCTGAAAGACAAAAAAAACATTATTAAAATGAATGATTGGGTTGATATCTATTGGCCCGTGTGAAGGATGATTTGGCTGGAAAGGGGGTGACTACCGAGATGACGAATGATAGAGAAGTATGGAAGAAAAAGACATGTTGCGCCGACCACAAAATATATAGTATCACCCAGGATTCACCACATAGCACTGTATTTTGAGAGATAAAAGTGTAGTAAGTATTTTTTTTTTTTGCCACTAGAATGGTATAAGGGCAGGAGAACGATGATGATGATGGCTGACAAATATCACTTTTCGGACGTTAAAATTCATGGAGAGGCCATACGTGTGATTTTAAAAGTCCTGCATTATCAAAGTTTTTTTTTGTTATAAAACGATAGTACACACGTGTCTAATTTCGTCTTATTCTAGTGCGTGCTCTGTAAATGAAAGCAACAAATAATCCCTTATTTCACAGACAGATGTGGTACGGATCTACAGATCGGAACTAAAAATTTATTAGAAAACACATTTTGCAAAAATTTAACCATCAGTTATTTTTAACAATTGGTTGAGCTACGGATCAAAAAACCGGCCCTGAGTCGGTTTTCTTAACTTTCCTACAACTACATACGGCAAAAATATAGAACAATTCTTATTTTCTCGTAGTGAAGCAGAACAGGCAGCAGCGTCTTGTTTATAACAGCCACCAACTACAATCACCAATCATTTGGTAAGGTATGGCAATAAATTGCATACAATGGTAATTCCATTTTTGGGAAGGTCTATTTGACAATATTGTGACAGCTGTCATCTGTAAGCATTCCTATATATTTTTAAGTCTCGTTTTTATAAAGCATTACGAAATCTACTTGGCATTCAAACATATTTTCTCAATATCGGTCTTCAATGGCAAAAAGTATGGTGAAGTATTGGGCCAACAGAATTTAGTACGCTGTCGTGCTATCGACGCGACGAAAAAGAAGATGGTAATTGAAAGAACACATGACATCACATCTGTATTCCTCGCAGGGCTAGGCAGAGGTTCACCAATCAATCAAAGTGAGTGAGAGTGTGTGTGAGTGTGATGTGCGTCAATTGTAAGAACTCACCTGTATATACTCCCTCCTTTCTTAACATCCATGAGCGCTGCCCACATCGCCTCATTCGAGTACCTTCTATTAGGGTTAAACTTCCCCATCATCACCCTTTCCAAATCCTTACGCGACAACCCAGAGGAACTAACCTCTTTCCCTTCCAAAAATTGGTCCAAATCAGACTTCAGCACAGTCTCCCCGATATCTACATTCCTATCTTTAAATATGGGCGGTCTGCCCCGCCTTCTCATCTGAGATTTCTCCCCCAATTTAGGGAAAACTTCTTTAGTGGCAACACCGTCTTTGCTCTTTGGTATCAACTCTACTTCGGATTTCTGGTTTTTTGTATCGGGTTTAGTTTTTTTCACTTGGTTTGCTTTTAGTAAGGACACTTCCAATTCTCCGTTTTGCTCCAGCCAAGACTTGTAGTAATCATTTTCAGATTTTTCGTTGGTTTTCTGTATGTAGGCTTCGTCCGTCGGGTTCGTATTAAAACCGTACTTCGAAAATTCATTTCTAATTTCACTGGTTGACATTTTTGAGAGTCTGTTTATGTACTCCGAGTTGACTTTTGCAAGGTTTTGGAGTTTAGTTTGGAAGAACAACTCGCTTTCTGGCTTCACACGAAGGTAAGGACGACGGCCTAAAAAGAAACATAACATAACATCACGCCTTTTTACCTGAGTTAGGCAGAGGTGTACCTACAGTACACCCACATTTCGCCAGTTATGTTTCAAGTCCCATGTGATAGGGGGACTCCGGGCTGCTACTGAGACATTCCAGATGGAAAAACCCAATAACACTGCCCGACCTGGGAGTCGAACCCAGGACCTCATGGTCAGTAGTAGCGCTAGGGACCACTGGACCATCGAGGCAATTGAAATAAAATTAAATCATGGATATATAAGTATTGAACCATGAATGGGAGAAAAATGTTTAAAAAATTTGACTGAAATGTCTGTAAGATAGTCAAAAAGACTAATTCCAATTTGAAAAAAAAAAGTAAGGGTTCCGTTCTAGCCATTTGGCTCATCATCTGCCTGCCTTTTCCCAACTATGTTGGTGTCGGTTTCTAGTCTAACCGGATGCAGCTGAATACCAGTATTTTACACGGAGCGGCTGCCTATCTGATCTCCACAACCCAGTTACTGGGTAACACGATACCTCTTGGTAAGACTGTCAGAAAAGGTTGTCAGACTTTCAGTTTCTGGCAACCCGTAACCACTGTCAAAGATTGTCAAATGACAGCCGTCGTGTGCTTTTCGAGACACGGAAGAGTTGCGATATGTAATGGATGCATGGTCACCCATCCAAGAACCGACCTCGGCAAGCGTAGCTTAACCTACAGGTTTTTATTTTAACTACAAGCCCCACCCTTGCCATTTGGCTACGGAACCCTAAAAGACAACATTCATGGTTCAATTTATTTTTGCTAAATGTAAAAAAAAACTACCGAATTTTATAGTAAAAAAAACTGGCCTACCTTACAGACATTTTTTTTTAATTCTTTGGTTTTCTTTCTTTCTTTCGACAATGTCCATTCACAATATGATCTTCGCTCTACACACACATTTGTCTATGGACGTTTTTGACCGCGTTAGAAATCCAATTTTATTTATTTATTTTTTGTTGAAAAAAAAAATTGAAAATATTCAGTATAAAAAAATAAAAATTATAAAAATAAAATAAGCAAGTGACGAGAGGGAAGTCACATTGCAAACAAACATTGATTTATTTAATTAATTAAATAATAAAAATTAACAAAATAAAATATTAAATTGTTTCTTTTTTGTTATTGTTTTACTCACCGGATGGTTGTCCTAGACTACTGCCTGCCTTCCCTGGTTCATCGTCCTGAAAATATTATACAATAACTTATATCTTTGCCTCTCTTTGCTTAATTTGCACGTCCGTTTCTCTCACAGCAAATCTTGGTCATTTCGAAATGAAGCATATAATATTGTGTGATTTCCCCAAAATGCCTTAAACAAATTCTCCAGCATTCCTGCAAGCTCATTTCTACACTAAATAATAAAAATTCTCTCTTTATCACATACAAAATGGTGTTTACTAAAGGCCGCAGGGGCAAGTACCCTATTTTCTCAACACCCCTATTTCTACCACGAACCCTAATTTACCCAAAATACCACAAATTTCCCCCAATTGCCCTTATTTCCTCATAGTGCCCATATTCTTCAAGACATCAAACACAATAAATTTCAAACTCCTCTACAGTCTCCTCTTTACCGTCCGCTCTCTCAAACATCATTTAACGTTGCTACAGTTTTATATCGTATGTATACAGCATCCTACACCCGATTCTTCACATTTTACCTAGGAGTCCCCCAAAGATTCCCTAGTTTTCCCTTAATTTCCCCTCACTCCCGTACTTTCCCTCTCATTTCCTAGAAACTTCCACTATTTTCCCACAAACTCCCCCCGTTCCTAGGACACAAGGTTTCCTCACCTCGTTATCCGTCAACATTCACGGTTCTAGACACTTCTAAAAACTACTTCCTCAAGTTTACAACTAACTAACCTAACCTCCATAATTTGACTATCTAACATATTCATTAATAATTGAGCTTCTGAAAAAAAATTTGCGGCACTTCTTGCTAAAGCACTAGGAAGTGGTGAAGGGCGGCCGTGCAGGGAGAGTGTCTCATGTCATTTTGACGTTCAAAAAGTGCTGATTCTAAGCCTAGTTTAAATAAATGTCTTTTGATTTTGATTCCTTAATTTTTCCCCAAGTACGCTTATTTCCACCAAGTAATCCTTTTTCGCATAAAGACCGCTAGTCTTTAAAACATCTCTATTTCCTCCAAGCGCTAATTACTCGAAATTCACCGATTTTTTTCAAAACCAATTTAAAAACTATTGTACATATGTATACTATTATAACCTCATTAAACTCCATATTATCGTTGTCCAGCTCTCCATAGTAAAGTCCGTCCTCTTCCACAGTCTCCTCCTTGATGTCCGCTCTCTCCTCAGACTTCCTCTTTTTAGTGCCGTTGGTTGTAGTTGCGTTATTATTGTTGGTTGTTGGCTTTGACTGGTGTGTTGTTGGGCCTGGAATTGAGAACACGGAATTAAGAATTGATCATTTTAATATTAAAGACTAGCTTTTGCCAGCGGCTTCACCCGCGAGAATGTCGAAAATTATGATGTTGGGAATGTACTATCGGGATCAAAATTATCCTGTGTTAATCCAGGTTACAAACTTTTACTATACCTAACTACTTCTTCTCAGTTAAAACACTAGCAAGTGATGATTGGCGGGCATTTTGGGGTCTATTTTTTGTAAATTTTGACGTTAAAAAGGGCAAATTATCAGCCTACAGCAAGAAATATTAAAATACTCACCATTTACAGCGTTCTCTCGCTGCGCATTCGCGACGAGCGCTTCGCTGGCGACCGTGAAGTCCTTGCTGTCAGGCTTGCCGAGTTCTGATGTTAGGTTCGAGGTGTCGCTTGAACATAGACCTGGGGAAGAACAAAGCAAACATGTCAAATGTCTAAAATTAATTCTTCTCCTTAGCGTGTCGATGACAATCTGAATCTATATAGAGTCAGCCCAGAATTAATTGAACATAGTACTTTAGGGAGAGATCACAAATATGACACATGGAGCATGACACTGTTTATCCACCCGCCACCGTCAACGAGACGTCAAGGAGAAACGAGATTATTCGAACCGAGCGTGACGTCCCGGTGACGGCGTGCTACCAACGCTCTTTTCTAAAAAACTACTAGTACCTATTATATAGTTTATGAAATGTGGCGGTAGCGCCCTATTCCACAAAGAGATAAGAAATTATTGTAATATTTTCTCTTAAAACTTTTAACACAAGGAGCCATACTCATCATCATCTGCCTAACCTTTTCCCAACTATGTTGGGGTCGGCTTCCAGTCTAACCGGATGCAGCTACAAGGAGCAATACTACTACATAATAATTACTTTTTAAAAGCGGTGATTACAAACTGGAAAGCTGAAAAAATATCCACTTAAAAATAAGTATGACGTTGCTCACAGAGCCTACCCAACGCCTACCCAACCAGCACCAGGAACATAATAGGCCGACTTGGTAAAGACAGGGGGATGATGAAAGCCTACCTCTGATCTGCAGCGCTTCAGCAGACTTGAGTAGACTGGGCAGCTCTTCCTGCGTCACGTTCACCTCACCTTTGTACATGAAGTCTACCAGCGCCTGCATCTCACTGAACCTGAAAGAGAGAGGGATGAAGTTAAAGAATATTCTTAATGTTAAATTTACTCACTGATAGACAACGCACGAAGCTCGGGCACAAAGCATTAAGGGTAATAAACATGTTAAGGTGCAACTAGAGAGGCTCGGGGCTAAATGCACAGCTGCATGGGTTGATCGATCATCGATCAAGGTTATAAGCTACGCTTCCCGAGGTCAGACCAACCATTTCAGATCGAGACCCCGCCGTCCGTTGCGAAAACGTTAAGCCCTTGGTCCCCGGCTGTCATTCGTTGATTTGTGACAGTCGTTACGGTTGGTCAAAGCAAAAAATTCCGACAACCAGTCTTACTGCGTGGTATAGTGTTACCCAGTACCTGGGTTGTTAGATAGTTGGTGGTTGGTCGGTTGGTGTTGTTGTTGGGTTGTGTAGGTCAGATAGCATCCGGTGACCTTATCACCGGATGCAGCTGAATACCAGAATACCTATACTCAAAGCATTTATTACACTACAGAGAAGACCGGCAAGAAACTCCATGGACACACAACATAGTTGGGAGAAGACTAGGTAGAAGAAGACTTACCGCATATCCCTCATCAGCACTATGGGATGGTCGCAGGGGTTCTGCAGCAGCAGCCGCTCGAGGTACGCCGAGCATGCTGACAGCACCAGCTTGTGACATCGTAGCTGACGCGACTCGCACGCGAGCGTCACGTCAGCGAACTGCTCTGTGAGGAGCAGGCGGGGGAACACCGACTGGAATGGAGAAAGAAATGGCATCAATTAAAAAAACATGTATTTTTAAATAGGTTGATTAGTAGTGCGTTTTGATCGTCAAAAGTTACAAAAGACAGCCACAAAACGCACGCCCTATTTTCTAGTATTTAAAGCTGGGAAGAGGCGCAAATTATCCCCCAGTTTGTTTCCCTTTTTCCTTTGTTAATCATCATAATTTTTCCGTAAGACCACTGCTGGAGATAGGCCTCTCCTGAGCATCGTTACGCAAAACTTATGACATCGAGAATATAGATCAATATATTGCAAAATCAGAGGTAAAGTCACTGTTGATTGTGAAAGGACTGTAGCTGACCATGTATCGAAAATTAATAGTAATAAAAATAACCTAAAATATTGCTAACATCTGTAGTACGAAAGAAATATTCTTAAACTAAAAAAATACAAAGTAAAACATACCTGCAAATTGGTGTGATAAGAGTTCCACCGCACACAAAACTGCTGCGGGGGCAACGCCATCTTTCGTTCAGAAGGCGAACTATTACACAACTATCTTAACATATCTTTGGCCAATCACTTCACTTTGCTTTTTCAACAAAAATTACACAAAACCGTTACTATTCCTTATTTAAAAATTGCACAGTTCAAAAATTTTCCCACCAAAATCGTTATCACAGTGTATAAATTCTAATTCTAACAAGTAAAAAATATTTTTTCTTTTTTTTTTGCTAATTTATTAAGTACAACGAATACTTTCGTTTTTTTTTTAATTTATTTTAAGTAGAAACTTTTTAGACTAGACTGTATATTTTTAAGGTTTGAATACTGGAACTGTATTTATATACCTGGAAAGAGAAAAAAATATTATTAGTAATTAGGCTAACAAAACACACACATTGGTTTTGCCGATTCGAAAGAAGAACAAGAATTGGATAAGAAATCAGAGATGGATGCAGGGTTATTAGGTTTTTTACAAACTCTACTTTGTGGTCCTATTGTATACTAATAATATCATCATAATCCTAGCCATAGCATAGCCTATAATGTTCCCACTGCTGGGACACAGCCTTCTCTCTGTGAGAGGGAGTGGGCCATAATCCACCACGCGGGCCCAGTGCGGGTTGGCGGATGTCACGTCTTCGAATTTTTGGTTCTAGAACATGCGGGTTTCCTCACGATGTTTTCCTTCACCGTTTTGAGAGCAGTGATGATGAAATAATTGACAAAGTGTGCCTATTTGGGTTCGAACCTACGACCTACAACTCGTAAGTCGCTACCGTTAGCACTTGGCTACCATAGTACCACTGCCTAATATTATAAAGAGGTCAAATTTGTATATTTGAAGGGTGTCTTCAAATATACAAATTTCTCTCCGGAACCAATGAGCCAATTAAAAAAAAAAAACACTGGTAGAACCGTAGAAATCTACAAATATATTTATATCATGCATATTAGCTGGGCTATCACAATATTTTTGTCGGAAAGAAATACTTCTTAAAACAGAATTATTTGCATGCGCTACCTAGACAGTCGTCGTTGGAGTACTTTGCTATTACCCCGCGAGCTGATTTGACCCCATTCTCAGCAGTCGTGTTAGCGACCGCTAGATCTTCGAAGCAGTCAAATCAGGGAAAAACACTCAAGTAAATGTACCAACATATTCGTAATTTATTGGGGCCTATATCGATAAGTTACAAGTACGTGAATACTTATTAGATTGTGTTAATATCCACAATAAGAGTGAAGTAGTGATAACACAAATACTATGAAGTATTGGTCCTATAGTCCTTATTGGTCCTTGGGTTCAAAACGAAGTGAAAGAGCAATTCAAACATTCATTTAAAGTTACCACTACTAGGAATACATCCTAAGCAACCCCTTCATGTCGGGCAGCGGGATCGTTGGGCAGCGGGATCGTCCGAAAGGGTTACCGCTGCCCTGGAACAGAAAGGGCTAAGGAAGGAACACGGATGGGTTTTAGGCAGTAAGAGTCTGACACTCCCTTCCGCTCCACTCAAAGCGGGTGATCAAATGACCCCTTCATTTGATGATTTCTCATCTCCAAAAAAAAAACACCCCTTCATGTTCGTCAATTTGTTTAAAAAACATATTTTTTTGTTATCAATGCAACTTTTACTTTATAAGCATAAGCGTAATCAGCCTATAATGTTCCCACTGCTGGGACACAGGCCTCCTCTCTGTGAGTGGGAGAGAGCTATAATCTATCCCGAGGGCCCAGTGCGGGTTGGTAGATGTCACATGTCTTCGAATTTTTTGGATCCAGGACATGCCGGTGTCCTCAGCATGTTTTCCTTCACCGTTTTGAGAGCAGAGGTAATGAAATTATTTACACAAAGTAAAGCGCCTGCCGGGGTTTGAACCCACGACCTACAACTCCTAAGTCAAGGCCGTTACCACTGGGCCACCCCACCACTGCTGGACAAACCTGTTGGCCATTATTTAAACTCAAAGCCTTTATTTCAAATAAACAGGTAGTTTTGAATTATCAAGGGGGTCGGTCAGTCAGAAAGATGAAGCTAGTTGCCCATTCCAAAGCGTAGTAGGTACCTATGGAGAAGAACGGGCAAGAAACTCCATGGACACTCTTTTTAATCAAATTATTGGTTACATCATAATCATCCCTAGCCTGTTCCCTATGTTAGGGTCGGCTTCCCCTCTAACCGGATGCAGCTGAATACCTGCATGGAGTGACTGCCTTTCTGACTTCCACAATCCAGTTACTGGGTAATATATTACCCTCTGGTAAGACTGGTTGTCAACTTTCGGGGTTTTGACGACCCGTAACGACTGTCAAAGATCCACGAATGACAGCCGGGACCAACGGCCTAACGTGCTTTCCGAGACACGGAGGGGTCTTGGTATGTGAAGATGGTCTATCTACGGAACAACCGCGGCAAGCGTAGCTTAACCTGATCGATCGACCCGTGCGGCTGTTATTACTTAGCCACAAGCCCCTCTCATGTTTAAAACATTAACACCTTACAAAACCCAATTCTCATGTCTTTACAAATAAATTATCTTTATCTCCACGACCCAAGAGAAGAATAAAACAAAAACATTTGCCAAGCTCTACAAAAAAAAAAACATAAAAACGCTGAGACATACCCTTAACGCACACCACAGAACCGACCCTTAACCACCCCCGAAAAAAGCAAACAAACGCGAATGCAACGCAAAACTTCCATCGTATAATTGCCGAAGTTTCGCCTCAAGTGCGAGCGAGACGGCTGTACGTTTCGCTGCTCTCCTCTAGACTTTAGTTTGAAACAAAATGTGGGTACATAAAAATCGATAGGGGCCGTCGACTGTGACCCTATGGCTGCGAGTTGTACCTTAATATTATGCTGGTTTACCGTGGGAGTCATTGGCCTGGCTATTTGAAATGTGATCGTTTTGAAGACTAAATAAATATACAAATATCATTATTAGGCAAATTAATAGTACACAGTAAGTAGGTACTACGTAACTGAGGGGCAATTCTCGTAATTTTAAGAAAGTTCATTCTAAAGATCAATTCTCGTAATTTAAAAAGTTCAAAATCTAGTCGCAATCTCATCTCGGTGACAAACAAATGTCAAAAATGTAGGGAAAATAGAAGTATTTTTAACAGATTGAGACCAGACTGTGAACGTTCAAAAAATTACGAGAATTGCCCTCTGATCTCAATCTCAATCTGTCAAAAATACCTCTAATTTCCCTAAATCTTTGACAAGACGTGTTTGACTTTAAACGTACGTTTTTAATTACGAGAATTGGCCTTCCTTCCTTCGCGGATTTTCAATTAGATTTAATCAAAGGGCCTTTTATGCTATTACATACATACATAACCTCACGCCTTATCCCCACGGGGGTAGGCAGAAACAACAGAACGCCACCTTCTACGAACCTTACATACTCCTGTTGTCTCGTTTACGTTCATACACGGTCATATATACGCACGCCGGTTGCGAGTACTACGCACCTAACCTTTCTGAAGAACAGGAATTTTAATGACATTATCGTAATTAAATGTTCTAAATCTAGGTTCAATTTCAATCTTGTAAATGTATGAGCCTTATACATTTTGACGTCAATCCGTGAATTCAAATAAGCTAAATTCCAGCCTTTTCCTTCGGATTCCAGCCCAAACAGTTATAATACTTATCCACCAAATAGTAAATAGAACCGCGTACCTACCTATGTTTACAAAGAACGGTAGTGTTTTGACGTAGATTATGAAAACGAAACGCTGACATGACGCACGAAAAATTGTGTGAGTATCCGAATTACAGGGTTTAACTCGGGCAGGTTTTAGGAGCCTTTGTTAGGTTTTAGACATAGAACCTGCGGGCTACTTGCGTAACACACTTATAATGGCAATGCCTTTCATTTTAAACCGACTTCAAAAAAGGAAGAGGTTCTCAATTCGGTTGTTTTTTTTTATGTTTGTTTCCTCAGAACTCCGTTATTTATAAGCCGATTTGCAAAATCTTTTTTTCAATGGATAAGGTATGCCTCATAAAAATTTAATTAGCTTTGTTTGGGTAGTTTTTGAGTTAGCTTCAATAATACGAATTCCACTTAGTTAATATTGATGTTGTTTTAATAACTTCCTGTCACTGAGAATTTACATAGCAAGTAGTTTAGTGGGCTTTCACTGTAATAGTAAAAAATGCTCAAGATGTTATTGACCATAAGAAAATAGTACTTTTTTTTCTGGACGGCACTTCAATTTTTGGGTATAAAACGTTCGACACATGAATGATGTCCTATAATGGTCATAAAAAGTGTAAAGGAATCGTATCATAGGATTTTGGTCCTTCGATCACAAAAATCGTCAATCGTGTAGACGAGTAAATAAAGACAAATAAGGCCTGCCTTTTCCCAACTATGTTGAGGTCGGCTTCCAGTCTAATCGGAAGCAGCTGAATACCTGATTACCAGTATTTTACATGGAGTGACTGCATATCTGACCTCCACAACCCAGTTACTGAGTAACACAACACAATACCGCTTGGTAAGACTAAAATATAAAGATTTTTTTTTTTTTAATGAAAGCAACAAGGAGAGCGCATAATCAGCCTATAATGTTTCCACTGCTGGGGCAGGCACAGGCTTCTCTCTTCGAGAGAGAATGAGCTTTAAACTACCACGCGGGCCCAATGCGGGTTGGTAGATGTCACATGTCTTTGAATTGTTGGTTCTAGGACATACCGGTTTCCACACGATGTTTTCCTTCACCGTTTTGCACGCAAGCACAACAAAGAGGTTATTTCTTCAAAATAAAGCTCTTAGAATGTATTTTTCTACTATTTTGAAGGTTAAATTACGACGGCGACGGCGACTGCTCCACAAAGAGGGTAATTTTTTTGCTAAACATGTTAATTATAAGAAATGAAATCAAGATGTTGTTACAGCTAAAAATAAACTTTACACCGACTTTAGAGTCTCAAAAGCGATGTATTTTTAGTCACATTCTAACTCCACAAATTCACAATCAAACGAGATTTTTAAAACCAGTCAATCTGCCTTGCTCAACTATGTGGTCGGCTTCCAGTCTAACTGGATGCAGCTGAACACCAGTATTTTAGTTGGAGCCTAGCAGACCTCTTTGGATCAATAAAAGCAATGCATCCAAATATTTAAAAATCTTCTCATTGACATTAGCACAAAAGATTCGCGCCACCCTCAAACCACTTCTAAATTCAAAAATAGACACGAAAAAAAAACGCCCTTCATTACCACGACCACTATAACTTGACAACCAGGGGTGGCGCTGCTCGTCAAGAAAAACGACAAAATTATTTGAAATTAGAACTTAGTTCCGTATTCCGCCGTCTGTCAAAAAATGCTGGCTGGAATATGTATGAGGGCTTTAAAAAGCAGGGAGGGAGTGTTATCTTGCAACGGGTCAGGGCGTCGACCCTAGGGGCGCCCGAAAATAGACATTACGGGGGTCCACGCCAGGCGCGGTTAATTTTGGAGCAACTTTTGAGGCCAGACGGTTTCTTGGTAGTGTAGCGTCATTCTTTATGAGTCGAGTAATTATTGTGACGAATGATTTATTTTGGGTTCGGATTTGACCTTTAGGTATAATGTGGGATTAATACTATGTATGATATTTAAGTCCTGGCTAACTTGTCTATTTAACGTAAATTGGCGAATCTTCACAGATTTTATCAGCAACTTTTTTTTTTTTAATTTTCATTACCTACCGACGCGTTTAACGTTCTGCATCGTTCTCACATGCATAATTTCAACATGAATGATATAACTAATTATATTTTGTAACCATAAATTATTTTGATTTAAAAGAGTGTCTATGTAGTTTCTTGCCCGTTCTTCTCCATAGGTAACTACGCTTTGGAATGGGCAACTAGCTTCATCTTTCTGACTGACCGACCCCTTGACAATTCAAAAGTGTCTGTAATTGGTTTATTTGAAATAAATATTTTGAGTTTGCTACTAGCAAAAACGACGATTTCATGAACCGTAATTTAGATAAACAGCTGACCACGAGGTCCACGTTCTTTTGACGCGCGTTATAGTTAATAAATTATGGTTTTATAAAATCATTTCGTTTTGTTTTTATTGCCTGTTTTTTTTTATTTCAAATAAACCAATTACAGACACTTTGCCGGTAAATTTTAAGGCCTAACATTTATACTGAAGGTGGAGTTCTAATGACGTTCCCAGCCTGCATAGAAAAACTCAACCAAATATCCTACTAATATTATAAACGCGCAAGTTTGTGAGGATAGATGGACGGATGTTTGTTACTCTTTCACTTTGGATGCAACTCTACAGTAATCAAAATCAAAATCAAAATCAAAAGTCATTTATTCAAATTAGGCTGAGAATCAGCACTTTTTGAACGTCAAAATTACAAAAGACAGTCCCCCAAAAACGCCCGCCCTTCACCACTTCCTAGTGCTATCGCTGGGAAGAAGAAGTGGCGCAACAAACTCCCCAGCAGCACAGCTGTCTGTTCAATTTAAAAAAAATACTTGCTTCTATACAATACTAGGTGCTTATGTTCGGTAATTAACATTACAAAGCCAGAACATAAAATTTAATTATTTGCCATAATATGTCAGCTAGCCACGCCAATATACCAACAAATATAATAAAAACTATACGTACTCAAGCTAAAAAATAATTAATTAAAATGTAAATAAAAAAACTTACTAGCCAAATAAAAGCCTCCAGGCATAAAGGGCGTGACAGCTTACACATTTATGCATTGCTGGGTTCTAAGACCTGGCAGTAAGCTAATTCTGGAGAAGGAACATAAACATTGTCTTGCGTTAAACTAGGGTGACCAACTATTCTTATCTTCTAAGTAGTCGTTGATGGAATAGTATGCCTTTGAACAAAGGTTGGATTTTAGTTGAGCTTTAAACGCATTAAAAGGCAAGTCTAGAAAAGAAGAGGGTATCTTGTTATAAAAGGTTATACCAAGCCCAACAAATGAGTTGTGAACCTTATGAAGCCGGTGAAAGGGGGCACGTAGTTTGTCCTTATTTCTAGTGTTAACACTGTGAATATCACTATTTTTAGTGTACAAGTGTAAATTTTGCCTAATATATAAAATGTTGGCAAGGATGAATTGTGATGCAACCGTGAGAATACCAATATCTTTAAAGAAATCTCTTAGAGAAACTCTGGCACCTAACTGGTAAATTGCTCGAACAGCTCGCTTTTGAAGGACAAATATATTTTGTATATCAGCGGCTTTGCCCCACAGCAGAATACCGTAGGACATAACGCTGTGAAAATAACTAAAATAGACTAAACGAGCTGTATCAACGTCAGTGTATTGTCTTACTTTCCTGACGGCGTAGGCAGCCGAACTGAGCCTTCCTGCTAGACTTGATATATGAGGTCCCCACTGAAGTTTGGCATCTACTGTTAGACCTAGAAAAATTGCCGAGCCTACAGTTTCAAGCACCTCTTTATCTAAGACGATGTTGGGTCCTAGGTTTCTAACATTCGGTAAGGCGAACTTTACACATTTGGTTTTCTTGGCATTGAGAACTAAGTTATTTGACGTAAACCAATCTGTAACTATTGAGAGTGCACTGTTTACGTCGTCAAAATCTTGTCTATTCCTGTCTACTTTAAAAATAAGAGAGGTATCATCTGCAAACAGTACAACATCACAGATGCCCGTCAAATGGAATGGTAAATCATTAATGTAAACTAAGAACAAGTAGGTAAATAACATATAGGATACTTTTTATCCCGATATTCCCACGTGATCGACACTTATGCGGGTGAAACCGCGGGGCGCTGCTAGTATCCAATAGTTTAGTCACTATAACTAGTTAAAGATCGGCTAAACCCATAGTTGGCAGTTGGCACATCACTATTGCGTAGTTTGTTTGAAAAAATCACTTTTGATTTCGATATTAAGATTTATTTGATAGTTTCAAAATACTCCTATGCTTTACTATTGCCAGTGTTGTGTGTGCATTTATTGTCGTATTGTCGTCTCCACATGATAGTATGTATCAATAATACAGCCGAAGAGTTTGTTTGTGCAAACGCGCTCCGGTCAGATTAAAAAAAAAAAAAACTTTTTGGTTTTGAAAGCACAATTCTTGAGGAAGGCTATTTAAAACTTAATACCCTATAACCTTACTCAAGAATTGGGCTATCAAATTAAAAAACAATTAGCGAAATCGCTACGACCCTTAGTAGCCGAGCAATATTATAGCGCGGGCGGAATGCGATGCCACGCGATGGGTCAGGGGCCAAAACACGTGGACGAAGTCGCGTTAGAAGCTAGTATAAATAAACCCCATTTATAATTACGATTACAAATGACCGATTACATGCCCATTCACTAATAAATTAATAAAGCCATAATATTTCCCCAAATTCAGTTTTAAGAGTTCCTTCTTCCTCATTTTGATAAGCGTTTACGTTACGTTTTCCTACTATTCAGGTAGGGTATCAGTATTTAAGCAAAATCCAATTTGGGTCTTGTTTATATTGAAGTATGTTTTAAAATGTATTGGCATTGTCCAAATCGAAGGTATATGGGAAACAGGGACATTTGAGTCCAGAAGAATTAATAATCCCCGTCATTAACGACGTTCAAAATCTAGTCGCCATCTCATCTCAACGACAATCAATGTCAAAAACTTAGGGAAATTAGAGATAATTTTGACAGATTGAGACTGAGATCAGAACAGATACATTTTAAAACGTTCAAAGTCTCTAGTCGCAGTCTCATCTCGGCGACAAACAAAATCTCAAAAACTTGTCAAAATTTAGGGAAATAAGAAATATTTTTTGACAGATTGAGACAGAGATCAGACTGTGAACGTTCTTAAAATTACGAGAATTGCCTCTCAGACTGTGAACGTTCTTAAGTTATTTTCATTTTGACAGTTCAACATTTGCGTGCGTTATTTACGTTGTTGAGCGACACATTTTTCGAAACACCAAAACCAACTCTATCTATTCACCGTTTACTACTGGGTTTCGAAGAGGTCAATCTTGTCTTGATTGTTTAGCACGCCTGGTGACACAAATCCAAATTGGCTTTTCAAAAAACCTCCCTACTCTTACTTGCTTTTTGGACATCGAAAGTGCGTATAATAATGTTTTAATAAATAAAATGACGATGATTCTTGATAATTTGAATGTGGGTAGAAGTATCTGCCAGTATATATGGAACTTCCTTAGTGAACGGCATCTTAAAGTCACTAGTGATTCTGACGGAGATAATGAGATAGTTAGATTCGCGAGAAACGGTTTGGCTCAAGGGGACCCTCTGTCACCGCTTCTTTTTAACATTACAACTTTTAAGATTTGTCAAGTTATTACTGAGAGTGTAAGTGTATGTCAATACGCGGACGATTTTGTATTATACACAACCGGTAAGGACATTCTTGAATGTGCGGAGAAAATTCAATATTCATTAAATATTTTTGTCGATATATCGGAGGAGTTGGGTCTAACAGTTTCAGTAAGTAAGTCAAAATATTGTATTTTCAATAAAGGGCGAAGACAACAACAGGTGAGCCTGATAGTTAATAATGATCCCCTTGGTGTTGTAGTTACTTATAAATATTTAGGAATCTGGCTTGACAAATCTTTACGCTGGAATAAACACATTAATGAAATCGTTGAAAGGGCACTAAAATACATTAATATGCTAAAAATTCTTGCAAGCTCTTCGTGGGGTGTGCATCAGAGCCACCTACGGAGAATATATATAGCAATTACAAGAAGTAGGTTAGATTATGGGTCTTTCTTTTATAGTAATAGTGCTAAGTCACATCAGTATAAATTAGACAAAGTTCAGAATCAGGCACTAAGAATAGTGGGCGGATTTATAAAAAGTACGCCAATTCACGTCATGGAGAGTGAGCTCTGTGTTCCTCCACTGTATTTGCGAAGAAAGTGGTTAGCATATAAGTTTTGTTTAAAATCTTGCTCCATAGTCGGTAATGTTACAAACAAATTGTTAGCTGAACTTGGCAGTTTAGGACACATCAGATTTTGGTCAAATAAAGAAATGCCACTATTGACTACAGTATATAGGGAAGTGAAGGAAGAAAATCTAGATACTAAACCTCTTTTAGAAATGTTTAGTTTAAGAACATGGGTTACTAAAATTAATATTCATAGTGTAGTTATTCGAAGCCTGGAGGTAATTAAAATGCCTAAGAGGACATATGATCCGAATTATTTATATGTTTCTACAGTGTCTGAACTACGAGATAAATATTGTGAATATTATGTTATTTACACTGATGGGTCCAAAACTGCTGAGGGAAGAGGTGCTGCCTTCTATGATCCCCTTAGACCACAAAATAGTAAATGTTTTAAAATAAGTTCTCCTTTGTGCATTATGTCGTTGGAACTCGTTGCGATTTCGGAAGCTTTGTCATATGCTGGAACCATCGATAGCAGAAAAGTACTCATATGTGTGGATAGCAAAAGTGCTCTTCAGCATATAGCTCGATGCGCCTCTGGTCACAGAGGTGCATCGATAGCTTATGATATTATTTCAAAAATAGATATGTTATCCAGTAATGGCTTGGATCTGAGGCTGCAATGGATTCCCTCTCATATAGGTTTGAAAGGAAACGAGGAGGTTGATAAGCTGGCAAATAAAGGAATTTTTGAAGGAAGTGATTTGTATATTAAACCGAATTTTTCAGAAATATTTCCAAAATTTAAGGATAAATGTAATCAACTTTGGGTGGAATATTTTAATATGAGGTCTAAAACTAAAGGTATTTGGTATAAGACGATAGCTTCTGAACCTCCTCGTATACCTTGGTTTATTAATGGTAAGTTAAGTAGACGATTATTGGTAACTGCTCTCAGATTGAGATCTGGACACATGCCTCTTAACAATTTTGGGTTCCTCATGAAAAAGTGCATCTCTCCAAACTGTGAGACCTGCGGTAAAGTAGAAGACGTTGTGCATTTGTTGACGGAATGTGTCCGCTTTCAGACTGAGAGGGAAAAATTAATAAAAGATTTGCAATTAAATAAAAATAACATGGGATTGTTTCATGAGATTTTGTCTGTGCCATTGTCTGACGCTGCTAAAAGTCTTTTTAGATTTGTAAGTCTTCGTTTTAAGTCTACTGATTAAGTTGATGTTTGGTCTAAGAGGTATTTAGATAGATTCTTTGTGTTATTGTGGTGATAAGGTACGATGGGACTGTCATGTATTTTATATAAAAGTCCCTAAATTAAATAAAGAGAAAAAAAAAAAAAAAAAACTCTATCTATGTGTATTGCCATTTACGTCCTAACGGCTGAACGGATTCTGATCAAAGGCACACGGATAGATCATGACCTGGGTTTAGTGGGTTTTTATCTCGGTAATAAGATCCCATGGGATAGTTCCCGACATCCACGCGGGTGAAGCCGCATGCACAAGCTAGTGTTAGTTTACCAATTAAAAGTACCAGGGATACAGAACACCAAGGAAGCTTTAAAACCAATGCCAAAGCTAACATAAATCAAAACGTTGACAAATTAATTATAATTTATATTGAAATGAGAACATTCAGCAATGTAATGCAAGAATATCAGATTCATCATTTTTATAAAGTCATAATTTTGACAAGCTTACAAAATTACGCTATTCATATTTTTTTGGTAACTGTAGGTACTCATCATTATCTTTCCTGCATTTTCCCAACTATGTTGGGGTCAGCTTCCAGTCTAACCGGATGCAGCTGAATTCCAGTATTTTACATAGAGCGACTGCCTGTCTGACCTCCACAACCCAGTTACTAGGTAACACGATACCCCTTGGTGTTGGTAGATTCCCTTCTGTGTTACTTACTATTCGTATATTTGTCTACATTGTAAGTCTCCATGATTAGATGACCTTTTCAAACTTCCACAAACCGCGTGGTAATTGTGTAACACAGTATCAGTAGCAATTGCTTAAATTTTGACAGTTCAGCAAAGTTCATTGCGTTATTTACGTTGTTGAGCAGACAAATTTTTCGAACATATGAAGCAATCAAGATTTGAAGCATCTCGAACTGAACAGACGGCTGTGCTGCTGGGGGAGTTTGTAGGTCACCTCTTCCCAGCTAGGAAAGCACTAGGAAGTGGTGAAGGGCGGGCGTGTCGGGGACTGCCTTATGTCATTCTGACGTTCAAAAAGTGCCGATTCCCAGCCTGATTTTAATAAATGACCAAACTTTGATACAGTTTTCTTTAACTCAAACAAATACACCGTACATTTCATGTTTTCTTTGTATACATACGGCACTAGTTTTTATTTACACTTTCTAATTGTCCAAATTATAGTAGGTAATGATGCAACTGTTATTGTTGTTTCAATTGACAACAGTTTGTAAACGTGAAAATACTATTAGTTTACTATATCCTTACTGCGAGTGATATCATATCATGTTTGTTTGATTGTAAACTACTAGGCTTGTTGTTAGTTATCCTAGTAGGTACTGAATAAAAATAATAATAAACATCGTTCAAGAAGCGAAAATCTGGTAAATACTGGCTGGTAGCATCTGGATGAGAGTTGCCGAAAATCGAGTTGAATGGAGTGCAATAGTAGAGGCCTATTTACAACAGTGGACTGCTGTAGGCTGATGATGATGAAGAAGCGAAAATCTATCCTGAAAAATCTCACGGTGAAAATTTAGGTGAAGTGAGCTTGAAGTGATCTGTCATTTTCTATGTTATGAGTTTGGTTTCCGCACTTAATCCTCCAAGTGGACCATTGTGCGTGGGCCATAGCAGCCGTCGGTGGTTATTCCAACCAGCCTACCTCCCTCCAGAAGTTGATTACGTCTCCTGGCCTATTGAGAACATCTGTGTAAGATCTGGGTGTCCCGAGGGTTTCTGACCTAATCTGGGTGACGCATGTGCACTCAAAATCAAAATTCATTTATTCAAATTAGGCTGAGAATCAGCACTTTTTGAACGTCAAAATTACAAAAGACAGTCCCCCAAAAACGCCCGCCCTTCACCACTTCCTAGTGCTATCACTCAAAGAGTAATGCGCAACGGTTTCCTCAGCCTCCATGCAAGGCCAGGGGACTGTCCGTTATGCCTATTGTGTGGGAGTGTTAGTGATCTTTCATTCCACCTGATGCTAGGGATTGACACTATCGACAGACGGCTGTTCCAAAGACGGTCATAAATTAAGCTGTTAGCTTGGACCTTCGGGTAATATATCATCTAAACCTTTGTCGCTCAGCAATACTGTCTTCCTCTTCATATCGCTGGCACGACTGAATTTTATATCTTGCTGGCCCAAAACTTTGGCCGTTCCACAGCGTCGTCAGTGGCAGCGCAGAGGTCACTTTTACTGCATGTTTTGGGACACAGAGGGCAGGACTAAAGACTAATGGGGCTACCTTGACGGAACGGCAAACCATGCTCCACCTCCTATCCTGCCCTCTCTGTCCCAGCTATACTGTAGCTTTCGATTAGTGAAAGATTTTTTGAAAATCTGATCAGTAGTTCCGAAGATTATCCCCTACGTACAAACAAATTTTACATCTTTATACTATTAGTATGCTACGAACTTAGTAAGAACGCATTATCCTCCTGGGGCAATCGGGTAAAATCAATATTGTAAATGAATCCAAAAGGACCACCACATGTAAACGAACTGTGGTCTAAAATAGCCACAGTGTGGGTCCAACAAGTGCGGTAGACCCATGCGAAGACAGTCGATTGAACTAGATTCCTGTTGGAGCGACTAGTTGAGGGCTAAAAATATGGGATCTGTCATCTGAGACATGAACACACATGAATCATATGAATGACATGAATCTAGGAGATGCAAATCACACTTATAATATAAAGGCGAATGTTTATGAGCGAGTGTGTGTAATACGGTAACAGTCTCTACCTACTATCTCTACCTGGACCTAAACAATAAGCACGTCTTTAAAGATTCGCAGACCACAGAAACGTCACACTTCGTCGTAGTTGAGCCAAAAATAAAGTAAACCACAGAGTATTACGTAAACTGTCTTATAGAGAACAGCTGAGCAATTTCTGACCTTCGGTCCGTGTGTAGAATAAATAGATATAGAGCGTCTATAGTTACTAAGGAATCATATTTAGTAGATGAGTAACAGACCTACGTTTGTTGCTGTTATTGGATCGGCTTCCGATTTACACAAATTTGTATGAATGTCATTTTTCGTCACTCTAGATGTGACGCCTCGTAAATACGAACCTGTCAATTTTCCAAGAGAAACAAAAAACTGTTTTGATAATTATGTAGGTATATTTCATGCTTTTGGTTATTTTATTGAATATTAAATAAAATACCGTATGTTTTCTTGTAAGATAAAAAATCACCTTGGCATGCTTGGTGTCTATAACCTTACAAAGTGCTTCAAAGTCTTGTTACGAGATGTCACTAAAAGTCAGTTTTATTAAGTGAAGTAAACCTCCTGTACATACAAGGTATCACCGAAAATTGCGTGATGGACAATTTCGCATCGCATCAATAATTGCAGTTATGAGGTATCACACCTAGAGCGAAGATGTTAAGGAAAAGTAAAAACCTGGATGAATGATGACGATGGTTTTGAGTATGAATGTCGATGGCTATAAGAGTAGGGGAATACTAAAGAAACGATGATGGACTGTGTGAAAGATGATAATGGTTAGAAAGGTTGTGACTACCGAGATGACTGATATTCTCTATCAGTCGTATAGAAGAAAAATATATGTTGTTGTAAAACATTTTAAAAGAGTAACGGTGGAGTTTCTTGCCCATTCTTCTCCATACGAAACTACCTTTTGGAAGGGTCGAAAAAGATCAATGAAATTTTTTGTAAACTTTGACGTTCAAAAGTGCCTTTTGTTTGCCTATTTGAAATAAATGATTTGACTTTGACCACTAATAAATTGGGATAAGGGCAGGAGAATGACTGTGGCGTGCATTGCATAAAGGCATATAAGTAGTGCCTACCTCGAAAAATCACCATAAGCCTGTCAATTACATTTTAGTGTGTGTGCCCCACAATTCACTAAACTCACTAAATTATCATACCTCACAAAAAACAAAAATCTTCATACAAACACGCGCGGCAGTAGGCAGTCGCCAGACGGCCTACTCGGCTCCCGTACTATTCGCACATTGTCATTGGTCTTTACTCGTTCAAGTTAATACGACGAAATTAAATTCCTGCCTACCTATTCTGAAAACCAATGCACGCCATTGGAGAATGATGAATTCTTGAAATGATATAAGAGTCGGTCATTCAGAAAGATGAATTTAGTTGCCCATTCCGAAGTGTAATATGTTCCTATGGAGAAGAACAGGCAAGAAGCTCTAAGGACACTCTTTTAAATAATTATTTATAGTATAGTTTCCCGTATTCCTCATACTCTTACTAAAGGATTTGGGTGACTCAATATCAGGAATGGTGGAATGTATGTATTTACAAGAATATTACTAAGGTCCAATTTTGTGGTATTACTAATGAACCTATGACCAGTTTCAGTAAGTTAAACGAATCTTGGCAGATAGCCAAGAGAACTCAGACGAAGATGTCAAGTTTTGTGGGAAAATATTATGTTGAGTGTAAATCTTGCAAAACGACATCGTTAAGGGTAGCCATTTTCTTAACTAGGTTAGGTTCGGATCAAAGTGTCCGGTCCAAGTCTGCTAGTCTGCGAAGGGAACACCGGGATGGTTTTTAGTCAGTAAGTCTGACAGACCTCCGCTCGCCCCAGAGCGGAGGACATCATGAGGATTTTCCAACCCAGCATTTAGAGAGAATATCCAGCATTTATGTTGTAGAAGAAGTGCATTAGTGTCTACGAGAGGCAGCGACTTAAAAGTCTTTCACTCTTGAATATTATTTCCAGATTAAAAAATATTTTTGCATTTGACAGCCGAATTCTTGAGGAAGGCTACTTAACATCACGCTAAGACATTTAGGAGCCAGGCAAACACCAAAAACAAAAAAAAAATCAGAAAGAACGCTAGGCAAAACGAAGTACAGGGCAGGCGATGCGATGCGACGGGGTGGGGCGGGGGAACAACACATCTCACGCGGACGAAGTCGCGGGCTGAAGCTAGTTCCGTCATACAAGCCAGACCACAGGGTCGGTTGGCGTCTTGATACCATAGAGAAACATACTGCCGTTGATAGTAACTACGCGATCGTGCGGTATGATTCATTTTCCTCACTCGAGTTAATTATAGCGCAGAGATAAGGAGCTAATAGTACGTATTTCTTCCATTTTTTTATCTGTATGTTTACCATAACACTAGGGATAACACTTGGTCAGCCCAGTCGAGCGCACGTCTGTGGTAAAAGGGTTTTGAAGATCCGTGGCGTACCTACCTGTCCGCCATTTTGATTTTTTTCAAAATGGCGCCCACGCATGAGACCTATGAAAATCAATAGCTGACATCAATGCAAACAGAAAACATAATAAGACTAAATCCCGTAGTGTCACGTAACCGAGATATTGACGTTAAAAGTTGATCACGTGACCTCCATATGTTTTGAACATGCATAATTGTTTGATTATTTTAAATATTCAAAGTGATTATTTCAAACATCCATGCAAGAACAAGATACCTATACTTTTTATCCCGATATTCCCACGGGATCGAAACTTATGCGGGTGAAACCGCGAGGCGCTGTTAGTTATATACTAATATCTAAACATGACAAAATAAAAAGATCACAATCGACCGCAGTTTAGTGACCACACTTCAAATATCAGTTTATAAAATCTGTTTTTTTTTTTTTGTTTAAACTTTACAGACGTGATTGGTATCAATATCTAAAACACGACAAAACAAAAGAAACCAGAGGGGGGGCAGTTCTCGTTATTTTAAGAACGTTCACCGTCTGATCTCGAGTCTCAATCTGTCAAAAATACCTCTAATTTGCCTACATTTTGAAAAGTTTTTGACATTTGTTTGTCGCCGAGATGAGACTGCGACTAGATTTTGAACGTTTTAAATTACCTACGAGAATTGGCCTTCTGATTGTCTCAACTCATACTGAAAGTAACAAAAATACCAGAGGTCGTTGACCCCAAAAAAAACATCTAATCTTATTAATTTTATCAAATCTAAAGTCATCTACTTAATCAAATTAGACTGAGAATCAGCACTTTTCGAACGTTAACATTACAAAAGACGCTGGGAAGAAGAAGTGGCGCAACAAAATCCCCAGCAGCACAGCTGTCTGTTCAGTTAGAAAATACTCGATTGTTTCGATACCCATTTCACCTGCAGTTTTGCTAGCTAATTTAATTTGACCCTGACGCCTCTCTCTCGCACTGGAATCATTATGGAATTACTATGGAATACTAATAATAAAGCTGAAGAGTTTGTTTGTTTGAACGTGCTAATCTCTAGAACTACCGGTCGGATTTGAAAAAATCTTTTTGCATTTTATAGCCCAATTCATGAGGAAGACAACATCACCCCGGACCCGGCCCTTGGGCTCGAGCAAAACCAAAAAAAGGCAGAAAGAACGCTAAACGAAAACAAAGTGATAGCGCGGACGTTCCTCATCCTGCTTGTACAAACAACGAACGAACACGCGGATGAAGTCGCGGACAGAAAGCTAGGAAAATGATAGGAATAAGCCTAAAAGCAAAGTCACGGAAAAAGCTAGTACACTATTAGTGCTGATAGAATTCAGTAAATACTACAAGATTGTAGACAGTACATCTTTGTAAGTGTCTGACGTCAGAACAACGTCATTCACAAGATTGTGGAACAAGACTTTATATCGAATCTTGAGAATTTAGGAAAACAGTTTTGTTAAGATTACTCGGCTTTAGACGAGTTTTTGAGATAAAACCGAGGGTTTTGAGCGTGTGAAATACAGGAAATGATTGTCTAGATAATCGCTTCATGTAAAGTATTCAGCTGCATCCGGTTAGACTGGAAGCCAACCCAATCATCATAATTCTCCTGGCCTTGACCTAATTTATTAGGGCGCAATATGCCTTTTTCTTCCACACTTCTCTAGCACAATCAGCCTATAATGTTCCCACTGCTGGGACACAGGCCTCCTTACTGTGAGAGGGAGCACACTGTAATACACCACGCGGTCCCAGTGTGGGTTGGTGGATGTCACATTCTTCGAATGTTTTAGTTCTAGGACATGCCGGGTCCCTCACGATGTTTTCCTTAACCGTTTTGAGAGCAGTTGTGATGAAATAATTTACACGAAGTAAAGCGCCTGTCAGGGTTCAAACCTACGACTTACAACTCGTAATTCGCGGCCGTCACTACTGGATCACCACTGCTCATACATACATACTTCTCTATCAGTCGTCATCTCGACAGTCACCCCATTTCTAACCATATCATCATTCACACAGTCCATTCATAGTTACTTTGGTCTTCACTTACTCTTAAAGCCATCGAAATTCATACTCAAAACTTTCTAAAAGCCGACCCCAATATAGTTGGGAAAATGCAGGCAGATGATGATGATGTATCTAGGGAATTACTGTGTCTGTTTCTAAAGCCGTATTGATGTGTTCCGGTCTGAAGCATTAGGAGAATTATCTGCTTGACAGACACCTTGCCAAATACGTAGGGCACTTCCGAAAACGTTGTGATCTACGAAAAGTTTCAATAGATTACCGATCGACATTAGGTGGGCCATCGAATGTCAAAAACAAAAGTCTATTCTATTCTATTTTTAATTATAGCAAGTAAAGCCGATGTCGACTATTATGCCAATGTCAATAGTGAATTGGAAAAGTGTGCATTATTAATTTATTATAAATTAAAAGACAAAAGGATAAAAATCTTTGATGCTACAGTTGAACTTAATGTAGATATTGTGGTGTTACTACTGGACTGAAAAAAAACAAACGTCTTTAATACAAATTAGACGGAGAATCAGCACTTTTTGAACGTCAATATTACATAAGACAGTCCCCAAACTGTCCGCCCTTCACCACATCCTAGATAGAGAACGATGCAGAGATAAGCATGTAGTATCAATAACAAATGAGACAATTGATTTGAGATAAATATATCATCCTTTTTCTGTACTTTTATCGGCAAAGTCAAAGTCAAATATATTTTTGAAGGCAAGCCATGAAAGGCACTGTTGGCAAAGTCAAAATTTTCAAGGAAATAGAATTAAGTCTTGGCACCCCTTCCAAAAGGTTGTTTTGTATTGAGAAGCATGGGCAAGAAACTCCATGGTTACTCTTTTAAAATGTTTTACAATATTTTGTAAACATACAAGTCATTCATTCAAATTACCCAGACAATCAGCGGTTTTTGAACGTCCAAATTACATAAAGACAGTTCCCAAAACGCTCCCTTCACCTATTCCTGGTGTATCCAATCGTCGTAACTTCTGCATGGACGGACTACCCTTGACAATGTTGAGACAATGCCACTTCCGCTATAGTAACATTTATATAACGCAATAGGTTAAGGTTTTTGAAAATACTCCTGAATTATAGCCAAAACCACGGAAGACCTGCCGTTCTATTCTGTAAAAATCTCACCTTGAAAACGTAGCTGAAGTGAGTTGTCGTTAGTGTTAATCCCCATCAGGTAAAATGACAGCTCACTTTACCAAAGGTTTTGCCGCGAGATTTTTATAAAATAGACCGGATAAATGAATCAAGAATCCAAAGCCTAATCAGCACCATAATTGGAATGACAGCACACTTCACTTTTCAACGTTAGATTTTTACAGATTAAACCAGTTGAATGAATCAAGACCCAAAGTCTAATTTGTTTAAACTACAAATTGAGTGTTCGTGAAGTTAATATTTATTTAACAAAACGCAAATAGCTAACGCAGTTAAGACAGCGGCCAAATCAAATGTAGGTAGGTGGACTGTGGCTGTAGCGAGCCGGAAGAGAACGAGCCGAAATAGCTTCGGGACCCCAGACTAACGAGTACACAGGGACGTAGAGAGAGACAGAACGATGGAGAGATAAACATGTGGTATCAATAAACAAAATAAATGGGACTGTATTTTGTGCTCAGAGGGTCCTTAATAAAATGATAAATGATTTTATTTTGTAAGTAGGTTTGTACAAACTGAACAAGACGTCAACACGTCAATCATATTTTTTAAAACTAGATGAGGTCGGCGTTTCCTATCTGACAACTCTGAGAAGAAAGGCCGAAACAAACTCAGAGGTCAGTCACTTGTCCCTAAAGGTTCATTAGAAAACCAGCGTCAGACAGCATTATGTCTGGCATTCATGCTGAAATGAACCTTTTTGGCGCAGCCGTGAGGCACACACTATAGTTGTTTGAAACATTATTTTTATTTTATACCTATTTTGTGTTTCACGACCTGTGTCCAAATAAACTTTATTATTTCTTTCTTTCTTTCTTCCCAACTAATTAGAGGTCGGCTTCCAGTCTAACCGGATGCAGCTGAATACCAGTATTTTACATGGAGCGACCGCCTATCTTTTTTTTTTTTTTTTTTATTGACAATGGGCTCACTCTTGACCTCAATCCAGCCCAGAGGCAGGGATGAGATCTACGGTGGAACGAGCTTGCCCAGAAGAAGCCTATTCACTCTCGCCCTGAAGAGATTAGGGTTGTATGAACTCGGGAATGCAGACGCAGACGCAGATGCAGATCTGACCTCCACAACCCAGTTACTGGCTAACCCGATACCCCTTCGTAAGACTGGTTGTCAGTTTCTGACTATCCGTAACGACTATCAAACATCTACGAATAACAGCCGCAACCAACGGCATAACGTGTTTTCGAAGCACTGAGGGGTCTTGATATGTAATGAATGGTCACCCATCCACAAACCGACCGATCAACCAGTGCGGCTGTTATCATTTAGTTACGAGCGAGTATACCCTTCAGACCTTACTGAAGTTGCCTAGTGGATACAATAGGTACTTACAATATACACCATTATAATTTATATTTTTCCGCGTATTGTTCTGGCCTATTGCCAATGACCACATACTTTTAAAGACCATTCTTGCGCTCATTAGGATTCTTATTTAATTATTTAATCAGTTTTAGTACGAGTAGGGATATGACACATTTCCTGTGTTCTCAAATTGACCTAAGCTGACGCGTCGTGGCCACGTGCGATTTTTTCACGCGACAATTTTTTTATCACGCACCGTATTTTCAACTCTCGGTGTTGAGCCAAACGTTGAGAATCCAGCAGAGGGTATCCCAGCACGTCAAAATAAACACGCTGTTGGATTTTCAACTCTCAGCGCTATGCAGTGTAAAAAAAAATCGGCCCGTGGGTACCGTACGAGGGCTCACGCATTTCTGAACATGACAGTACTAGGACTTGTAATATGTATGACACATCGAGCTTTAGAAAGAGACTGTAACACAGGTATTAGTGATAGATACGACACTACAAAGCTGAACTATTTCTTAAACTGGATAAGTAATTTTTACGGCTTCCTGGGTACTGTACCCCTTCTTACCAATGTTCACCCCAGTTATTTTTGAGACACCTGCTATATAGTAGATGTACATAGGGTGGTTTATACCTGCCCTGATCGTCACCTTCTTGCCCTTGTCCCATGTTACTTGGGGTCGGCGCAATACGTTTTCTTCTACCACTCTCCCCTGTCAACCATTAACCTATTATTCACTCCTTCCTCTTTCATAATGATATGAAAAAGAAGGGAGTTCCACACACAATCCATCCATCTTTTCTTTGACCTTCATCTCCCATTCCATCCATAAACAATTTTATTCATCACTCTTTTAGTCACATGTGTTTCCTCCCTCCTCATATTTTTTCCTGCTCCTCGGCTGTTACCTGCCCTAATCGACACAAAACGGTGTTTTATCTCGATCATCTACCCGTCTCTTAAAACATTGTTTTTGTAAGTATTTAGCCCATAATGCCCCACTGCCCATTAATCGGATGTGGAAAAGGCCTCCCCCTTTTCCACACAAGTCTGTATTCTGCCATTGCGGGCTAGTATTTTCGATAGGATTCAATACGTCCCTCTAACACCGACATCATCAAGTTTTTAAAATATGATTGACGCGTAAAAGTGGTGTAGGGTTTAAATAGGCCTGTATCCTCGATACAGGCCTATTTAAACCCTACACCCGTTTAATTATTTTTTTTCGGACGGGTAAAAACACATCGAATCGGGAGTTAGGACCAACTGTCAAATCTATCTGTCGTTCATTCTTAGGTTGGGCCCCAACATGATCTTATGTCCATTTATTTAGTTAATTAAAACGGTATAAACCCAATTACATTAATTAACATAGAGACAATAATTACGTTGATAATAATATATATATATAAAAATGAATCCCTATTTCCCTTGGTCACGTCATAACTTGAGAACAACTTTACCGATTTTATCCATATTTTTTTTAAAGTTGTCTAATATTTTGTAGAAGGTTCGTATGTAAAAAAAAATAAGAAAGGTTCTTCACGCGGACGAAGTCGCGGGCAAAAGCTATTGTAATATAATTTAAAACTAACATGGAACAGTGGACTCCCTTGCATACTTTCTCTCACATAACACCAGACATATACGCATAATTTTAATCCATTCATCCGCAAACACATCACGTTCAGGGTTGGCAGACAGAAGGGCATTCAGCACCTTGAGAGTACGACAGACTAGGGATTCGGCTCTGGCTACAGTTTTGGCTGGCAGTTGCGCAAACAGATTATGCCGGCGGCATATTATGTCCATAGAGGATATGGAGTAGGAAACAACCGATTCAACCGATTTCGTGATTAGGGAGTAGACGTAGACCCCCTGGGCTAACTCCACGCCATCGACACTCTAAGAAGAAGATATCGATCTATGGGAATAAGCAGAGAAAGTTTGTCAAGTCTCGAGGAAACACTAGGATGACCTAAATAGAAGGGATCAATGATCTGAAAACTGGTTAACTTACGCGACTTGAAATTAATCATGAATGGGAGAGGTTTACACCTGCGAGAAATTACCTAAACAATGTTACTTTAACCCAGAATGTTTTCCTATTAGATTCTGACTAATTTGGAACAAAACTAGGAAAATTATTAATCTTATTTTTGGCATAAATTGTAATAACAATGTCCACAAAGTGGGAAATTCCCTGCCAGCGTGAAGCGACAAGAAATTATTTATTCCGTCAAATAGGTAGGATATTGGAATTACTTTACAAAGTCACATTTAAAAAAATAGGCTTGATAGAGTCGACATTCTCTATTTACTACCCCTGAAAAGAAATGACGAAACAAATGCAGGGATCTTTTAAAGTCCCGATATCAAAAATATCGTGTAACAAAATACAGGCTAGCATCTAGACTAGCCGTGTCTACTTCCTATATCCATTTAACCTTCAAAGTAAGAGTGAACAGGCATGTTCTGGGCACGCTCGTTCCATCGTAGACTTCATCCATCGCTTTCCATCAGGCGAGATCGAGGTCAAGAGGATTTTTAAATATTAATAAAAAGAATATAGCTTGGCAGATAATCTATGCCAGGAATTTTAAATACCTATTCTAAAATGTTTTGAGGAAATCTACTCGAGTACTCTAAACACGATTTATGTACATACAACCTGTAAGGTACGTAAACCACGACTTTCTCAGCAACGTACCTACTGTTATCAATTATTCTTATATTTTTCCTCGTTTTCACACGCACAGATCAAAAATACATATTTATTTACACCGAAAAATGATAACGATATAAACCGGAAATTATCAAATTCCTGACTTATCTATGTTTAAAGGATGCACAGGTACACTTGCCTTGACCCGAAAAATGCACAATCATAGATTTTTTGACAAATTATTTGGGTCCGAACACTCATATATAAAAAATAAAAAACACTAGTTTTACATGATTCACGTTTTCAAACACTGTCACTAAACAAATATTCAGAGTTCTTATCTAAAACATTTTCCTGTACTCTTTTATTGAAAAATTGGCCTCAAAACTGTGTTATTTAATATCTTATCGGCATTTTACGTTAAACTGTGCGGCAAACATTAGCTAGAGTTATGACCGATAAAAATCTAAGCGCAAATAATCAGAAGGTTCTTTTTCAAATCACTTACCGAGTATAGAGAATTTTACACAAATTACACACAGTTTCCGTACGGTCTTAAAGCGAGAGCTACAATGGTGTTCGACAGTACAAAGCCAACATTTGGTCGTTCCCAAAATAGTACCATGTAGCAGGCCCCAACTAAAGTTATAAACATTCTCAACGCACACATGCAAATAAAAAAAATCAATATTTAAACAATCTCACTGAACGCGACGCACGGAGCGCAATACAAGTACAACACACGACAATATGGTCGATGATCATTTTACTGAAAAAATGTGACTTTTCACAACCTTCGTATATATGGGAAAACTACGAAAATAGACATAATACTCACATTTGTGAGCCCGACCGTCGTTCACATCACGTATGCAATTAGCGACTCAGTCTCCTTATTTTTTAACGATGGAAAATCAATAATTTTTAAGAGCACAAAATTTGCTCATATTTTTCCGTCGGGCCCCCGCTCTCTTGCGTGGTCTCGCTCCGACACTTAAAAATGAAAAACCCATTGCAAGAAAACTGTGGTACCGAAAGAGATGCATATACGTCGGCGATTGTAAATAATGATGAGGAACGAATCATAACAAACGAAAGAGACAGTCGATGGACTATGGAAGCGTTTAACAATAACAAAATGCGTTACGTAACCACAATAACATTGATTTATCTCAATACTCACCGTTTGTTAGGTTAATTTTAGATGTTTTAACGATAAATTATATCTTTTTACACGTTTTTGTAACATCGCGAATGCATTTTGACGCGAGCAATCATCCGTCAGACGGGCGCCATTTGCAATTTGTGTGCATCTGACCTGACTCGTCTCTTATTTTTGTTAGGTTGTTATGTTACCTTTTTTTCTGCCATTGGGTTATTATTAAAAATTAAAATGTTCTAATTACTATTTTAGCGTATTTGGTGGTTCGTTTCTGTTATCTGAAATAACATGAATTTATTTGCTTCATTCACCAAAATGTAGGATCAGCTGGAGTGATGATTTTTGTAGCATGGCAACATTTTGTACTGTCACATGAGTAGTGGGCGGGAAGTTGGAACAAATGTCACACACATTTTTGATGATTTTTGTTTACTCTTGCTTTGTTACTTCGAAAGCTACGAAAAAAGAAAGAAATCAAATCAAATAAATAGGAAGCCATAAATAGAAGAAGGCAAGAAATCGTGCAAGAGTATGTGTTCTTTCGTACCTATGTTTCGTGCGTGGCTTTTTTTTACTTTTGTAAGTTGCCGTTTCATAGTAGGTATTTTGCCGTTGTGTCCTTCGGCCTCATTCGGGGTCATATAAACATTATTTGAGTCTAGCATCTTCCGTTTCCGTGTCACATCTATGTAGGTATATGCAACTATCTCCCTCTCTTGACAACACCATGATGACGTATTTCCGCCCACGTTCACCAGGTGGCTGCAGCGCGCCAAGTCGTTCATTGGCGTCCTGTTTTTCGGACGGTTCACATCTAAATTTAAAAAGTTAACGTTGTTGGCGTTCGTCATTCTTGGAAAAGAATAATTTAATTTTAATTTATTTCTTAGAAAACTATAGTTTTATTAGTTTAAACGCTGTTAGCGTTCGGTATATGCTTAGAAATATAAACGTTAAAGATTGATCGTTTTTTAAAAGTGACTTAAGGTGATAGCTTCTTAAAACTAAAATAGTTTAGATTTTCTTACGATGGCGGATAGAGTACAGCCGCGTAATCGTAAAGAATCTGATTCGTCATCGGATTCATCAAGTTCCTCAAGTTCCTCTGAATCATCCCCATCGGATTTAGAGGTTGATCAGGTAGATAAATCCCGTAAGAGGAAGAAGGTGAGTAAGAAGAAGAAGAGTAAGCGTCATCGAGGACAAAGCAAGGTAATCAAAAAGCTTGCAAAACAGGTCAGTGATTTGAAAAATTTATACTTCTACCCCCATAATATGTATTATGAAAATGAAAATTATGACTGTGATAATCCGATATATAATGGCGAAGATTTCGAAATGGCACATGAACAACCGGTTACAGAAAGGTTTTCAGAACCCGTCTCAGATCCTGTACCAGTTCAATCATTTGATTTTGATTTGGCAACGCAATTAAAGGAGCCAGCTGTCACGGCAACTCCATCTAATCAGTTAGAATTGCTCAACTCTATTCAATATTTTAATAATGATAACTGGAATAATGTTCGATATGTAGAATCACAAAAGGTTTATAATGCTCGTCCTGGATATGTTGACCTTGAAGTAAATGATGAAATCAAATCGTTAGAAAAAGTTACCCATCTACCCTCGGCGGATAAATTTCTTGGCGCTGTAACCCGCGCACTGGTAATGCAAAGCGATGCCATGCAACAAGGTTTTCGACAGATAGTGGACTGGGCTAAGGATACGGGTAATATGGACCCAGAACAACTGACAATAAAATTAAAAGAGGTTTTTTCCAATGACTATCAAAAGATTTCACGTGATTGTTTGCAACTAGTTTGTGGCCGTAGGGCCGATATAATTGAACAAAGGCGCGAAGTGTTCATTAAACAATTAAGAGATAAATCATTTAAGCCGTGTTTGAAGAAAATACCGCCGTCTAGTGAATTTTTATTTGATAAAGTACCTTTTAGTGAATTTATTAAGAATAATGGCGGAGTTAACAAGATTTTTTATGCAAATAAAGTTAATTTTTCTGGTCAAGAAAAGAAAACCCCTAGACCCCAGGCGGCGTACCCTGGACCTAGTGGATATCAATCGTCCAGTCGCGCTTCGGCACTGACGATGAACTATAGATTTCCTCCTCCTCAGAGTGCAGGAGCCTTTTATAATAATTATCACGCAATGAACCCGTTTATGAATAATCCAAAATTTTTTCGTCCCCAACCGAGGGGACAACTGGTTGGACAACGCTTTTACCAGCCCTATAGTTTTAGAAAAAATGAATCGCAAAACAATGCTCAACGGGGCAAGGGCGCGGCTAGGTTCAATAAAAAGTTCTGACTCAGATCAATATTTTTGGGGGGGGTGCTTACAAAATCATGTAACGGAGTGGAAGAGACTGGGGGCTCCAGAACCATTAATAAAAATAGTGAAGGGTTATCGTATTCCATTTCAAAAGAAACCGCCTCTGGTCCCGCCAAGGCAGGTGAAACGTTGCAATCTTACTCTACCATCGCCGGAGATGGACAGAGTCATTCAAAGTTTGTTGAAACAGAAAATTTTAGAACATGCCCCTCTGACACCGAGTTTCATATCAAATTTCTTTCTGATTCTCAAAAGCGACGGAACCTATCGTCCCATTTTCAATTTAAAAAGTTTAAACAATTACCTGAAAATAAGCAAATTTCGTTTGATTTCGGTAAATCGAGTTCCCGATTTCATTCAGGAGAGGGATTGGATGGTCAAAATAGACCTCAGGCAAGCTTACAACCACGTAAATGTAGCAACCGCCCACCGTTGTTTTCTTCGTCTATTGTATCGAAATCAGTTACTGCAAATGACCTGTTTACCGTTTGGCCTGGCGACAGCGCCCAAAGTATTTGCATCGTTGACCAACTGGACAGCCGAGATTTTCAGGAATCTGGGCATTCGAGTAGTGGTTTTTCTCGACGATTATCTCCTTGTAGCACAGGACAAACTGACACTTATAAAACACGTCGACGTTGTACTTCAAACTCTCAGCCTGCTAGGTTGGCAGGTGAACAGAGAGAAATCGATTCTTATCCCTCAGAAAATAATAGAGTATTTGGGTTTGATGTGGAATCCGTGGAAAAAATCTAAAATTTTTACCAGAAAACAAAATTCACAACATGCAAATAGTTTTATCAAGGTTGCTCCGGCGGCGGAAGGCGTCTCTTCGAGAAATACAGAGTGTCATAGGCGTTCTAAATTTTGCTCGTCTAGTAGTTCCAATGGGTCGTTTGAATTTTCGGCACCTACTGGCTTATTGCAATCTGGTCCTAAAAATGCCATTTCAGTCGACTTATCCCTTGCCTGCGGAGGTGCTGGCAGAATTAAGTTGGTGGAAGGTTCACTGTGTGGAGAAATCCAGGCTTCACCCACCAAATGTAAAAAACTTTTTGACAACAGACGCAGCAGATACAGGTTGGGGAGCGGAGTTAAATGGTCTTCACTTATCGGGCAAATGGACAAAAGAAGAAGAGCTGCTTCATTCGAATCACAAAGAGATGTTAACAATTCTAAAATGTTTGTTAGAATTCGCTCCGTCTCTGAGTCACACATCTCTGCTTCTGCAGTGCGACAACAGGGCGGTTGTAGCGTATTTGCGGAAGGAGGGGGGAAACAAGTCGCGGATCTTGATGGAGTTAATATACCAAATATATTACATACTTCAAAAGTACGACATTCATGTAATCCCCCATCACATACCAGGCAGGTACAACAACATCGCAGACCGTCTGTCGCGTCACTCGATGTTACAAGAATGGCATCTACTCCCCGAATTCACCAGTATTGTCTTTGCAAAGTGGGGTGTGCCCCAGACAGATCTTTTTGCCTCCAGCACAGCCCACGTAGTACCTTGCTATGTAACTCTAGATCAACGGGATCGGCGAGCATGGAGACACAACGCGTTCGCCTTCAAATGGGATTTTCGTCTAGCTTGGGTCTTTCCTCCTCCGAGTTTGTTACCCCGGGTTCTGATGCATCTAAATCAGGCTCGAGGTATATTCTTGATAGTTGCACCGAGGTGGCCTCGAGCATTCTGGAGAGCAGACTTGAAGGCCAGAGCGATCGCGCCGCCGTTCACGATTCACAGGTTATCGAAAGTGCTAGTAGACACGAGGACCGGGCAGCCCCCACCTCGAGTGAAGGAGCTGGTCTTAGAAGTATGGAGATGTGGGGGTGGTCTGAATCCTTAGGTGACTGGTCTGAAGAGCAAAAGCGTCTGCTAAAAGAAGGTTGGAGGTCGTCTACTTTAAATACATATAGGCCAGCATGGCAGAGATGGCTGAGTTGGTGTTCCAGGTTTGGTATAAATTTCTCAGACCCTTCAGGTAGTGAATTGGCTCGATATTTAGCAGATTTGCACCTAAAAGAAAAATTATCCTATCGTACTATTTTACTTCATAAATCGGTTGTGTCCACTTTATGTAATACAAAGAGTGAAGCCCGATTAAGTTCAAACATTTTGGTTAAACAAATGATTAAAGCCATAGCGTTGCAACAGCCTAAAAAGTGTCCACCGCCTGTTTGGGATCCTCAGTCTCTAGAAGGTTGGTTAGGCAGTAGACCTTTTCAAAATCAAAGTCTATTCGAAATTTCAAGAGTTTGCGCAATTTTACTGTTATTATGTTCAGGGCGTAGGATACACGATTTAACATTATTAAGTGTCTCGCCTGACAGGTGTATAGTAGGCGAGAATAGCATCATGTTTTGGCCGCATTTTGGTTCCAAAACTGATTCTGAAACTCACGTACAGTCAGGTTGGAAGTTGTTAGAGAATCTTGAAAATGAGGCGCTTGACCCGGTACTTTGGCTTAAAAAGCTTATAGAAATTGGAAGACCGCGTCGTTTGCTTTGTTCTAGCGATAGATTATTTATTACTGTATGTGGAAAAGCTAAGCCGGCCACTAGAACCATTTTGGCAGGTTGGGTTAAGTCTATTTTGAAGGAAGCCGGAATTGAGGCTACTCCAGGTAGTTTTCGTTCTGCAGTTGCTTCACGAAGTTGGTTGGATAATGAACCTCTAGATGAAATAATGGCACGAGCTAATTGGAAATCTGGTAATACTTTCAAAAAACATTACAGGAAGGAAGTGATTCCAGCGCAGGGAAGCTCCTTGATTCATCTTTTTCAGCCAATAAATTAATTACCTCTGATTAAATCAAATAAATTATTTTGTGATATTGTATCGATGAATAATAATAAGTTTTACATGATTATGGTAAGTTTATACAAAAATACTACATGATGATGGATTCGAGGTACGTACCTATACATTTTCGGTCTATTCTGTCAGACTTGTCAGGGACTATTTTTAGTATTTTTTCTTATAACATTAACAATTATTATGTTATAGCAATGCAATCGTTATTACATTGGTGTTTATTTTTGTTTGAGTATAATAATTTCTTGGTATAATTTAACTAGTCTTTTACAACACATTGGCGTCCCGTTCACCAGGCGATAACAAACAAAGCCTCAAATAATGTTTATATGACCCCGAATGAGGCCGAAGGACACAATAGTAGCGTTTTACCTTCAAACAAAACGCTTGTTGTGTCCGGAGACTCATTCGGGGTCATAATTTTAAACACTGCCTGGTTTTTATTGGGTTTCTCAAGTTTTAGGTTTTTGAGGCCACAATGAACGACTTGGCGCGCTGCAGCCACCTGGTGAACGTGGGCGGAAATACGTCATCATGGTGTTGTCAAGAGAGGGAGATAGTTGCATATACCTACATAGATGTGACACGGAAACGGAAGATGCTAGACTCAAATAATGTTTATATGACCCCGAATGAGTCTCCGGACACAACAAGCGTTTTGTTTGAAGGTAAAACGCTACTATTTGATATTTATAATAAGCTTACTAAAAGTGAATCCTCGCCTCTGTTCACCATTGACGCTGTTTACAAGTCTATGTATACAAGAAAATAAACTGCATGCAAAATTAAATTTAGCCAAAAACAAAGCTGAGGTACCTACCTACTTATCACAAACTGACGCGACTAGGCAAAACAAGCCGTTTTAGTACATTAAAATTAGCAAGTAAAGCATGCAATTACCCAATTACCAAATACCAATTTACCTTTATTTTTATCATTTTTACAAATAACACATTATTAAACAGATGCTAACGGATGTGTGGAGTTTAAACACAACTTTTACGAAAACTTTTTACGTAAACATTTATGTAGAACTTTTCATACCTTCCAGGTTTATAATAAGTAATTAAACCTTATCTAACATGATTTCCCGATTGCCTTGATTCACCAAAATAACCCCAGAATCTGCATCTTGAATTTTTTAATTCACTTTTGGTTCACAGATTGACATTTCTAGTTGTGTAGTAGACCCTTGCTTGTCGTTGACTCCCTAAGTTGACTCGTTGTCAGCCATATTAAAATTTTTCAAATCTAAGGGTTGGATTTAGGTACGTTGAAAAAGATAGCACAAAAAAATGAAAAGGATAGTATTTAGAAAAAAATTTAGTACACTTTCATTATTTTTAATTAAACTTATTAGGTAGTCACCAGGTATGACAAAATTTACTCCTCTTCTAAATTTATCAGTTCTTGAATATTATATTTAGCGGAGTTTTAGGGCACGTCTACATACATGTCAAAAAAAAAAAAAAACTATACTCTTATCTCTCAAAATACAGTGCTATGTGGTGAATCCTGGGTGATACTATTAGCTAGATCTTCATCCTTGGCATTTAATCTCATCAACATAATATATCCTCAGTAGGAATAAAATCAGTACAATTCCCACTTTTGCTAGCGTCACAAGACAATAATGTGGCGTCTATGGATTGTGTTGCCAGTTTGTTTCGTATTTTAGTCTTGGTGAGGTTTTTCACCATTGTTGACACTGATTGAATTTCGAATGGAATGGAAGGATCGAGATTAGTGGAAAGATAGAAGTGTACTACGGAGGATAATCGGGGAATCGCCGGCCATCGACACAGAAAACATCGCAAGATCAGAATTTAGTCGGATACACGCACGGTCGAAATATTCATATGACGTAAAACTAAGCATTTGGGAAAAAACTTTAAATTATAGTATTTTAGCGTACTATCCTTAGATTTGGATAGTATATAGTACAAAGGGCGAAATTATAGTATAAATACTATAATTATAGTACAAAATCCAACCCAATAAACCAATGGTCGTTTAGATTTTCAATTCAATCAATAAATGACTGTAATATTTTTTTGAAACGGAAATTAGTGGCAATAGCAACGACAAATACGGCGATTATTTATTGTTTTTAAAATTTTTGCTTCTCATTATGACGTCTTATTTTATTAGATTTTTCTTGGATCGATCCCAAAGTGTGAATATGAAATTATCAGAGGACAATTCTCGTAAATTTAAGAACGTTCAGTCTGATCTCAGTCTCAATCGGTATCATAAACCTAATACTCTTTGGTCTCAATCTGTCAAAAATACCTACCTTTAGATCCCCTACATTTTTGATAAGTTTTTGTTTGTCGCCGAGATGAGACTGCGACTATATATTGAACGTTTTAAATTACGAGAATAGGCCTTCAGGTATCGTGGCATGTATGAGCATGTGATGCGGGTGATTGAGGAGCATGTCATGAGGAAAGTATAAATGGATACAAGAATAGAGGAAATCTGAAGTTGTGTGTGAAAGATATGGTGAGAAAGCTGAGTTGACGACCATCCACTAGATAGATTCAAGGTTCAACAGGAATTTATCCAGAGCTGGTGACCGGCCCTGAATAGGTAGGTATGTTGTAAGTATGAATTAAAAACTTGGAGGTAAGGGTAGCCTAACCGTTTATTCCCGTTGTCCCCGTACGCCGTGTCCCCGTCCTACGGGGACAGCGGTACTTCAAGGAAGGACGGTACTAAAACGAAGCGAAACAAATGTCGCAATCTCATCTCAGTGACAATCAATGTCAAAAACTTGTCACATTTTTGACATGTTTTTGAAAGTAGACAAGTAGTAGTTTTTGACAGATTGAGACAGATCTGGAGGAGAGAATTGTCCCCCAGATCTGTCTCAATCTGTCAAATATTTTGGACAGATTGAGACTGAACTCCGATTGACTGACAACCGCCGCCGAGATGATATTGCGACTAGAGTTTGAACCGTTTTTATTTACGGGAATTGGCCTTCAAACTGTGAACGTCCTCAAAATTACAAGAATTGCCCCTCTGATTTCCTCAAAACTTCTCAATCACAAGCATCACTTCGAAATTTAATTGCAGCTAATAATCGCAGTTATCCATCATCTACCTGCCTTTTCTCAACTATGTCGGCTTCCAGTCTCCAGACGAGTACAAAGTATTTTAGATTTCTACACACAATATAGCTAAAAATAAAACACCTTCAATAATAATTTACTCATTTAAATATATATTTATATAATAGTAATCTGTTACGTATTTTACATAAATAGCCGACGAGCGCCGACAATTTTACAATTTATAAATAATAATTATTACAATAAATTATTTTTATTTATCATTAATACAGAAACACTACGATTTAGCAATTCTTTGGTTAAAATTAAGATTCCTGCGAACGTTTCAAGTTAAAAACAATATAACAATGATAAAATTATAGAAAAAAGAAAACAACCACGCCGAAAGTCGCGTTTACATCGAGTTTCGAAAGCCGAAGCCGAATTCGGCTAGAACCATTTCCGAATTCGGCCTTCCGAGGCCGAATGCCGACACAGGGCTATATTTAGCTACATTTTTACACTAACCATTGACTAAGGCGGATGTAAGCGCGACGTCAAAGCATTCTTAACTATCGGCATTATATCTAGGTTAGAAACTTTTGTAAAAATAGATAAACGACGCTTCCCTTGTGTATTACGTACGTATTCAAAGATTTTCAGAACCTACCATAAGAAGAACGGACTGGAAAGTAAATTATTACAGTACCTAGCAATGATATAATAGGTTAAAAAGAGGTACAGTCTGTTAACAGTTTTGCATCACTGTGCAAAAAAATCATTGTGATCTTTATTTTCGTTTTTAAGGTTGCTGTTAGGTCAGAGGTAAAATAACTGAACGCACAGTGCGTTCAGTTATTTTTACTTATAATAATCATTGACTTTAATATGACACATCGGGCCAGTTTCTCGAACGAAAATTATTGCAAAACTAGCTTCTGCCCGAGACTTCGTCCGCGTGAAGCAACTTTCTTATTTTTTTTTTCCGTAAGAACCTTCTACAAAGTATTAAAAACTTAAAAAAAAAAGATGGCTGAAATCGGTAAAGTCGCTCTCAGATTATGGCGTGACCAAGGGATTCATTTATATATTATACATAATATATTGATTAATATGACAATTTGTCACACTCGTGTGTGCTGCGATTGGTTGTTGATAAATCAATCACAGCAGTTTATATGTAATTGACAATTTTCGTTCGAGAAACTGGCCCATAGTTTTTAGGAAGAGATTGTCACATAGCTATGGGAGGTGACAGAGACAACGCTCTACAAAGACGAACTTCTTTTTTAAAACTTGATGTGACGTATTAGAACCGTGTACTGCAATTACATTACATAATAAATATTTATAAAAGTACAACAATCCAGGTGTATTTGCTATAAGTATAGAATCTAATATTATTAATACTATATCATTTCAACAATTTTACTAAAAACAAAATCTGCTTTATACAGAAGAAAGCATGGCGAGAGAACTATACACAGTAATGATTGACTAGAGAAATTAATGTAAATTATAAATATGGACCAATTATATATTTTCTATAGTAACTTATGTTTATTTCGAGATTGAGTTTGTTTCATTATTTTTTGCACTAACCTTAATATGGACGGGTGAAAAATATTATTTTTATTTTTGTATAAAAATAATAATTTTAATAAAAAATTAAGAACTTTAATATTCTCTGTAGAGAGAAAATAACATAACATCACGCCTGTATTCCCCGTAGGGTTTGGCAGAAGTGTATAATACATCCACATTTCGCCAGTTAAGTCCCATGTAATAGGGTGCGGTGCGAGCCTATTGCCTTTACAAAATCTATGAATACGTATGTACGACTAATTGTTAGGGATCTCTATCAAATTACAAAATACGTTTATTTATTTTTAAGCTAAGTTGTCAGCGGTTCCGTATATCGAGACAAGCATTAACAATTCATATAATATGTATTTATTTTTATATTTTGAACACACTATTCTAACCCGCCGTTTAGGAGTTTTAACTGTCATATTACAACTACTATTTTAATTTTATATAAAAATATTTTCATGATACAATATTTATTAATAGCGAAGTAATTGTATCATACATTTAAATAAATAAATAAAAGTTGAGATGATAACAAATTATTGGAAAACAATCTATACAAATATTCTATAATAATATTGAAGTGTCTGACTGTAATGTCAAAACAACAGCTTTTTACTAAATGCATATAAAAGTATATCTACGGTATATTGTCTGTCTGACCTATGTCGCTGGACCTATTTTGGTGAAATTTGGTATGGGGGTGCTTCGAACCCCGGGGAAAGCAGATAGGCTACTTTTTATCGACATACCACGCGGGCGAAAGCTAGTAATTTATACAATAGGTAGAGAGCCCACTTGATGGCAAATGCTTCCCGCCTCCTACACACACTTGCTTTGAAAATCTCTGTGATTGCTTTGTCTCATGTGCCCGTAACTACATCGGCACCCATATCCTTCAAACCGGCTCAGCAACTCTGCTTGACGCCAGAAATATGTGTGGTGGTAGTACTTCCTGGGACGAGCTGCTTCACAAAGAGCTCAACTACTGAATGAGCCAATTTACAAAATCATATTAAATATTGTATCATAAAACATTAAAAATAACATAACAGTCAAAACCCACGCCCCATCGCATTCAAATATCGACCTTAATAACTTGATTTTACATTATTTTTGTACCATAATTATCATTCGAATGGTAATATGTAATTACTAAAGCACTTAGTAACGTAAACACCATATATTGACGACGGAGAGACGCGCGGACGCGGATCATCCGCGACGGACCGGTCAGTCGCCGCTGAGCCGTCGAATAAGACGCACGTATTTATAAATAGAAACAAAATGCCATACGTTCGACATGTAACATGATTTTTTTTTTACGTTTGAAAATGTTTGAGGAACTTGTGTTGCTTAGCTGCCTGTGTAACAGTTTTTTTTCTTCATAATAATAATAATTAAATGAATATATTTATTGAATAAAAAAAAGCCAATATAATTGACTAAGTTCAGGGCATGCCTGAACATGTATTTTATTGATTTTAAATAAAAATGCAGCTACAGGTTAAAAGTTAACCGATTTTTGAAAGAGAAAACCGTTAACAGGCAACCAAGCATTAACCGTAAAATAACTCAATAATAAAAATGCATAATAATATCTATCTTACAACCACACAATTACTTTCGAAAAAGCGCTATCTATATAAAATTAGAAAAAAAAAACAATTATAGTAACAATAATTATAAGTATTTTTTTAGTAAATAAATTATGAGGGGAGGGCTGTGAAAAATGGCAACGATGTGAGTGCTGTGTCGTGTTCTTGCCTAATTAACTAAAAAACTACGAAACATACCACTTGCCAGTGCTGAAAATTGACAACTAAAAAAGTCGGTGTTGCTACTAAAATATTTGTCTAAATATAAGTGTCCTGTTTCAAAAACATGTATATTGTTCCATAGATGATAAAAAAAAATCTTAGTACAGTCAAGCACTCTCCGTCTCTCACTTGCACTAACAAAAATCGCCCTTACAGCTACTCATGCGCGGTTGACTGCACATTACCAAGAAAAGGGAGTTTTCAGGCAAAACCACGACACATCACTGTAAAAAAATAATAAATTAATACAATTATTATTATTTAAATAATTAATTAAACATATCTTTAGCTATCTAATCAAATCTGCTCCGTAACTTATTTTGATTGCTTAGTATATCTTGACAAAGACGGTACTCCCTGAAGCGTTAGGCAGAGGTGGAGCTATACTATACAACGCCTGCCTCCCCCCCTAACCCTCATTTCGCCAGTTAAGTCCCATGTCTCACGGCAACTTTACCAAACAATTTCAGGGTCCTTAGCAGAATCGTGAGGAAACCTAGACTTATAAAAATATAAGTCTGAAATCGTCAACACGCAGTGGGCAAACTTGATGATCAATGCTCGTTCCTTCTCTGTAGGAGAAGGTTTTGTTTGCCCTGCACTAGGACAGAGATATTCCTTGCATTTTTAACCTAAAAATGTCTGATAAAGAAACGTTTTTGTCCAAGAATTAAGGACAAAAAATATATATCTATGTCCTTTTCTCTCTCAAACTATTCTCGTACCTCTTTTTAACATATACTATTGTCAAGATATACTAGCAAGCAATTTTATTGCATTGACCAAGTTTATAAAACAACAGATTTTATAACAACGCCATCTAGCGACCAGATTCATCATTACAATTTATTATAGCGCCATCTACTAGCCAAAAGAATACTGCGTGTGGTACAAAGATATAAAAAAAAACAAATAGAACCCTTCTTTGCAGTGGGGTAATAAAACTTCCATTTTTGGCGATCATCTTGTTAATTAGGTTTCTGGTTGAGTCCAAAATTAATCGGGGAAACTCGAAATATAAACTTTCAATGTAGCCCAGTGATCATGTATTGGATTCCGGTTGCGCCCGGAGTCGATCGGACCCCCCCCCCGAAACTTGAATTGGTCGAAAGTTTTCGATCTATAAGAAGATTGTTCATGTAAATACTAATTTAGTTCATCTTCTGTCCACTAGATGGCGCCACAATACCAACGGAAGTAAGAAGACGGTATTTAACATGTATAAGGTTACAATTTTGTAATCACGGCAATTTGTTTTGTGTAAAAATAAATACTTTTTTTATGTACTGTTGCTACGGGCTTAGGACTTGTAGTGATACAAATGTAAAAATGTTGCTGGAAAAAAAAAAACTATTGTCTATTGACGTCAATACATCAATATACAATAGTTTTTTAGTACTGTGAGAGGGATGTACGAAAGTGTAGTTAACTTTTTTACCTGAACTCGATGTTTTTATATTTTCTTTTTTATATGCATGTGTACAACCTATATTTAATTTTTGTAATTGGTTTTATAACGTTTTAATTAAAGAAAGAAATAAATAAATAATTTCGCCACACCAGTAGAGCGCACCCGTGCGAAGCAGGGGCGGGTGGCTAGTTTGTAATTAATTTTATACTATGTTTGAAATAAGATTTGACATTTAAATAAACCTTTTTTACAGTCCGTTCAACCGATTTAGAATTCTATTGCGTTGGTGGCATGAAAAATGGCAGCTGCAGTAAGCAGTTGGTATTGTAATCACTACTTTGCTTTAAATGCCATCCTTATACGTAGGTATAGAAGTCAAAATCGGTTGATTGGAGTGTAAAAAAAAGATTTATTTAAATGTCGTATCTTATTTCAAATGGAGTAGGGTCAATGATCACTATTGCCACCAACAATTTACCTGTATTCTGTGTTGCCACAACAAAAATTTGTATCACTACAAACAAAAAGCCGACTTACCCTTGTCATAATTTCTATATAATATTCTAATATTGCTAACTTGTACAAATTCTTCTTACTTCTCATTTACTTGTACAATTTTAGTATTTGCAGTCGTATCGTGGCTTGTGACGTAATAAGGTAGAGCCGGTATGGTAGAACATTGTTTTTTTAAGAAATAAATACTTCAAAATAACTCTTACGGCTGATTTTTCAATCATCTGATAACTTTACATTCAATTTTATTCCACACATAAACGTTATCTGGCGATGGAAAAATCTGCACCTAGTACAATAGAACAGATTTATTTAAATCTCGTATAAAGTTTATTTTACTCTCGAATTCTCAAACGCCACTTAACTTTGTAATACGTTCTGACACTTTTGTCGTTACTTAGTAAGAGTGAATCTATTTATATAAAAATGAAAAGCTGTTCGTTGGTACGCGCATGACTTAAAAATGTTCGTAACAGTCCGAATCAGGTTTTAAAGTAGCCCGAAAAATTTCCAAATTCGGGAAAAACGGAACCTTTACGAAAATCTAGGAAGAAAAGAATGAAAAACGTTTATTTGGACACAGTAAACCTATCCGTATCCGTCCCGTATCTAAACCTTTTGCTATTGAATTTTTGTAAGAACTTTGAATTATTGGAAATTGGACAGGACGACGTCTGTCGGGTCAGCTAGTAAAATATTAAATTGAGTTGCGTTTGAAAATTCATCCATTTAATCTGTGAGAAAAATGAAAATAATTTTTATGTTTGTTTACACTTTCGTCTGATACTTTTGAAGACCACAATTGTAATAAATGGCTTGACTTTATCCTCACTGAACACTGTTGTTGCTGGACAGCTTTTTGCGCCACTTCTTCCCAGCTAAAGCACAAGGCACTGGTGAAGGTTGGGTGTTTTGGGGGACTGTCTTATGTAATTTTGACGTCCAAAAGTGCTGATTCTCAGCCTAGTTTGAATAAATAACTGTCGATTTTGATCTACTTGTTCCATCAGCCTACTATACCGGCCTGCCGACGTCACGAGCCACGTCTCTATACAAATACCCGCACGTAGTGACGTCACAGCGAGCGCGACCGTGGGAGGTGCTACGTATGTCGTTGCAGCTCGTAGAACAACACGTAGGCTTCCGACGAGACCACGTTACGACTGTTGATAGGAGTTACTCTGGAAGGAGACAGGGAATTCTTTAATATAACATAACATCACGCTAACATAAGTCACGAGCTAATATGTCAACACTTGGCAACTTTCTATTGCGATTTTTTCGTGAAATAACGAATGCAACGCTGAAATACGACACATTGCATAAACCTATGGGTTCGAAAATGCTATGTTCGTAACAACATAAAATTTTATTAAAACATAAAGGAGGAAATCGTTTTTTTAGCCTATAATACACCCACATGTTAGCTAGTTATGTCAAATCAAATCATTTATTCATTTGCAAACATGGGTAATTAGTATACATATAGATGTTGTATTTTTATAATAGTGCTCCATGTTCTACCGTCACATGGGCATGCAAATCGTAATATAATTTTAAGTAACAATTAAGAAATGATGATAATACAAAATACAAATTAATGTCAAATCGTCTGAACTACAGTAAAAATGTCATAATAATTCAGAAATGTGAAATCGTTTAATTTACAATAGATGTCAAATCGTTTGAAATACACAAAAATACATATATACAGTGTGGCGATTAGGTTATCACATGAATTTAAACCACGTATTCTACCATAACGTATATTAATTAATAACAATTAACATTTTAGTTGTGGGACCTTTTTTTCGTTTCAGTATTTACCTAACAACATTAAACTTAATTTGTGTTTACTTAGTAACAATAACATAAAGTTTGTGTTGAATTCTTGATACCATTGCCTCACGCGTGTCTAGTGACTTATTATCAAGGATGGTTTATTTCATGACAATTTTGACGATAATTATTTTATCTGATTCTTTTTTCTATTTTATACGTAATTTTCAGAAATACGCACGAAAACATCGCGCGAATTTTATTCGTAGTTCTTGCCTGGTCTCAAGAGAATTTATTAGGCTTGAGTGAATTTATTTTCAACTAGCTGGACCCCGCGGTGTCACCCGCATAAGTTTTGATCCCGTGGGAATATCAGGATAAGAAGGTATCCTATGTGTTAATCCTGGTTATAAACTAATCCGTGTGCCAAATTTCATCCAAACCCGTTCAGTAGTTTTTTTGTGAAAGTGTAACAAACATCCATTCATCCATCCTCACAAACTTTCACGTATAATATTAGTGGGAGAATTTTTTTTTTTTGCATCTGGATTAGTGTAGCCGAAAATCGGGTTGAATGGCGTGCAATAGCAGAGGCCTATGGTCAGCAGTGGACTGCTGTGTTGGCGGATGATGATGAGAGAATTTATTAGAGTTTCTTTTACCTGGAGTCGTTATACTCGTGCCAGTCGCCCGTGTAGGGATGCTTGCAGTACGCCGTGTAGTGGCCGGAGTACGTCGTACCTGCAAACGATTACACAACAACACTATTATTTACATTGTACTTGTTTAGTGGAGTGGTACAGGTGGTGTACTGGCTGCTGCTGACACACGCGACATGTTCGTGAACGGGGGCCGTCGGTTGAGACTGGTCATCTCTTATGGCGATACCAAATTAAATTGAGGGTTTTTTTTTTGTAACCATTACTTCACTACTACACCATGTATGGATTTTATTTTTGGCTATATTTTTATTGACTATTTGATTAATACTCTGACTGAAGGAAAACGTAATTGGGTTAAATTTCCTCGATAGAATTTAATTCCGAAACGACCTCTACTTTTCTATACTTTTTTGAGTAATTCTAAACTCCCGACTATTTGACAATTCAAAATAGACTGTAAATGGTTTAATTGAAATAAATGCTTTGGAGTTTGAGTTTGTAAAGAGCTTTTGAACCAGTTCGGGGAAGCTATCACGGTAAAAATCATTCAGCGTGGAAGTTGCTCCATGTAACATACTGGTGTTCAGCTGCATCCGGTTAGACTGGAAGCCGACCCCAACATGTTGTGAGCAGGCAGGCAGATTATGATGTATATTGTAGGTTACCTGAGTGGTTGCTGACGGCGTATAGGTTGTAGATGGCCGGGTTGCCCCGGGTGGCCGCGAAGGGCGACATGTCCAGGTTGCTCAGCGGGAACTCCACCAACACGTTCAACTTGCCGCGGAAGCGCTCCGTTGGGGAGAACCTGAAAGGAAAATAAGGTACCGTTTATAACAGAGTCGTGATGGACCAGTGGTTGAGACCGCCTCTCATGCAACAGGTTGTTTTGGTAGCGGTTCCAAGCCCTGCTCGAGTACTTTTATCTCACGAACGACTTACTTACTTTACATGTGTTTACCAAGTGTACACGCACTGAGTGTGTGTGTGTAAGCGCAGGAGCTCTCGGTAGCGTCCGAGACGATGGTGAAGTCGTTGTGTTATGTGTAGACGCTACCCGTCTTCACGCACACATTCTCAGCGTGTTTGTACACTTGGTTACCACAAGTAAAACGCGCGATAACAATACTATTCATAGTAATGACTATGATGAGGCCCATGGAAGTATGCTAATTAATCGAAGTTAGTGTTGTATAGATGAAATGAAATGTTATTTTCTGTAAATAGATCTTTTAAGACACTTTTACACGTCAATATTTTAAAACTAGATGGCTGCGGCATTTCCTAACTGACATATAATAAACAAGTACACTGCACTTCATACTATCGATGACAAAATGAAGACATTGGATTTTCGCCATTTTAGCGCTGACAGCAACGTGAGCGTCCGTGGAACTAATATTTTTGATAGCGAGTTTTACATGATGCACATACTCTCAGGATAAACATGATATCTCGTAGTAAACACAAAATACAGAGTCTTATTCCACGATTTAAACCCAAATCATCAGAGACGTACAAAAACAAAACGACAGCCATTTGCAACAATGTGTCAATTTTAGTTCCTGAGACGTTCCAGTGGTGCGCTTTGAATCGGCACAAAAAAAAACAACTGTCATTTCGTATAGTATATTTAGTCCAGCGCACTTGTATAATGTGTGAGGAATGATATGAAAGAGAAGGTAGTGAATGATAGTGTGACGGTTGACAGGGGAGAATGGAAGAAGAAAACGTGTTGCGCCGACCCCAAGTAACATGGGATAAGGGCAGGAAAATGATGCACTTGTATAATATCGGTCTGACTAGCTGACTGAACCCTGAGAAGAAAAGCTGAAACAAACTCAGAGGTCATGGTCTCTTTTGTCCAAACATAATATTAGGATTTTATGTGAGTGTAACAATGCAGGAGCATGTCTGGAAGATGTATGTGTTACCTCTTGAGATGTATGACGAGCACTTGCGGGAACTTCTGGACGGTGAGCCATTTGAGGCACTTTCTGCGGACGCCGCACTTCGAACATGTCTGGAACATACAATATTATTGATTAACGCGATTAATAGCGTCCTAAGAATGATTGGCGACTGCTCAATAGATTCACTGAACTCCATGTGTTGCGAGACCGGTGAGCATACTGTGCAGAGGTGGATGGTGTGTCTAGTTTCTTTCTTTTTTTATTTTACTTTTTAATTACTAACATTAGTTATAAGCAAAATTATTGTTACTAACAACCTTGCCTTGCCTATGAACTTTTTTTTCTGAAATAAATGGTGTTTTTTTTTAAAACAACACAACATCACGCCTTGTTCCCAAAGAATTAGGCAGAGGTGTACCTATAGTGGTGTACATACACAGGTAACACCCACATGTTTTTTAAGCCATTTATTGAGGCATCCACAGGCAAGCCCAGTTAAGCAGATGACAACCTCATAGGTTGAAATGGGAGATGACATACCACAAAAAAAAAAACAAATATTTATAAAATGTATTTTTTTTGTCTGTAGTTTATATGGTGTCATAGTAAAGAGTACTCTATTCTATTTTCGACATTTGAGGTTTGCAGCCCGCCGTGTGGGAGGTGGGAGGGTGTGATGACGTGACAACAATGTGTGTGTGTGTGTGTGGTGTGATGACGTAAAAGACATGATGTCGTGTGCATTACTGACCGGTTTCTCGTCGCCGTCCATCTCCTCCTCGCGCGTGAAGTGCGACAGACACTGTTGTAGCTTCATGTTACCCGTGCGCGACGGAATCGACAAACTGTAACAAACACATTTAATATTATTACTGTTTAAAAAAGTAAGATAATAATAATAATAATATCCCTGGACTTTTCACACAGCAGATGCAGATGCTGGCAACACCGGTTTAATTCCTATACAGATTTAAAGAATAGAATTTGAGAAGAAAATTCTATTATGTTCATAAGAATTAAAGATATAAAGGTAGAAAGAGTATTGAAGATTTCTGTCGCGCCATTTTTATTTATTTTTTAAATGGCGGCCACGCATGTTATCTTTCTAAATCGATAGCACACATCAATGCAAACGTAAAATATAATAGAATCAAACCCCATAAAGTGGCATAGAGTAAGTTCCCTGATACTAAAGCAGGTCGTGGAAGAGATATATCAAGTGTCAATTTCATGATTCTTGAAAGGTTTCTTTCAGTTTTTCTACAAAAAAATGCCGTTCGTTGAACATAAACGAGGCAAAAGGAGTATATAAGGGTCGTATCAGGTGGCGTTCTGTAGTTTCTGCCTCCCCCCATGGGAAGAGGGCGCGAGGTTATGTATGTATAATGCTGTTAGTCGTGTTACCTGAGGTCCCAGAAGGGGTCGAAGGTGACGCTGTCGTGGTTGCAGTGCGTGCAGCGCAGCGTGGACTTGAGTTGTCCCACGAAGATGTCGCCCACGCGACTGTCCTCCATGCGCAGGTAGCGGTTCCACGCTTCAGAGGCTTTTGCTGAATCGCTGGAAAGAATTAGAAAACAAATTAAAAAAATCGAGAAAATAACAGTTTGTTCCTCTGTAGTGCCTTATCGTACACATCTGCCACGCCATTTTTAACAATAGGAATATTAATTAACAAAATGAGAATTAAACAAAATTCATATTTAATTCGGTTAGTTTTTTTTTTTTTGGTGGCCTTTAATCATCACGTCACTCGGCGTTGAAACGCATTACGAAAATGCTGTCTGACGCTGGTTTTCTATTGAACCTTTAGGGACAAATATGTGCGTTAGGTTCTATGATTGGTGGTTTAGTCAACATGCGACTTAAGAAAAGTGATTGGTAGGTTTCTCAAGGAGATGTGACATGTAGGTACCTCAGATTGTCGTCGATCTCGGTGAGTATGGGCTTGGGCTTGGTGGTGACGCGGTTCACGTCCTCGTGCAGACCTTCCAGCAGGTAGCGGAGGAATTCCTGGGAAACAAACATACTGTGTTAACAATATAATAAATAGGTGGCAAAAAAAATGGCATTCTTCCTTACTAGGGGAATAATGTTCTGCGAAACGTGTCTAAAGAGACATCCCAGGACATCGGTCGAATCAGAAAGACATGTCTGATCTGCATAGCTATTCACAAACATCCGACAGGCTATATCGAATCGAAAATTACATTTTGATAACTTTATTTGCCGACTGCAAAAAACTGTCGGAAGAATAGCGGTCGTCCATTTCATTTAAACTGACGAAATTTTCGGGTTTCGAACTTGTGAACAGCGTTTAGAGGACTCCTAAGATAACATTGATTGATGTTCGATACGGTACGGAAGCGTATCGAGTGGTCGTGAATAGCTATGCTGATGATAATAATTCCGGAGTTATCGATATAGTACGATGTATGTATATGTCGTCGAATACATGGCTTACTGCATTTCATAAAAATCAAAGTATCGAATAATACTTATTAATATAAGGCACTAATGTAAAGAAATAGTATTAGCTCTTTTATTACTATGATAACATATTTCGTGAAGGGTAATAATTACCCTAAAATGCTGATAATTGGGTAAGTTACACACTTCGGTAATCATCATCATCATTTCAGCCGGAAGAGGTCCACTACTGGACATAGGCCTCCCCCAAGCACCTCCACTTCGACCGGTTCTGTGCTTCTCGCATCAGGTTCCTGCGGCCTTCACAAGGTCGTCGGTCCACCTCGTGGGAGGCCTTCAAACGCTACGTCTTGCTGTATTCATTTCGGTAATCACCCAAACTTAATTGGATAAATATATCCGGCTTGGATAGATGAAAAGAAGGTGAGTGAATGACAGCGTGACGGTTGACAGGGGAGAATGGAAGAAGAAAACGTATTGCGTCGACCACAAGTCACATGCGACAAGGGCAGGGAGATGTTGATGACGATATTATCCGGACTTGGACGATTCATATGGTGTCAAGAGAGGGTAATCGACGGATGGATGTTTGTTACTCTTTCACGCAAAAACGAATGAACGGATTTGGATGAAATTTGGCACACAGATGGGACTTTTTATCCCGATATTACCACGGGATCGAAACTTATGCGGGTGAAACCGCGAGTCGCAGCTTGTAAGAAATAAAAATAAGAAGGTCTTTTGGTAAGTTTGTGAAATTTGCTCTTGTATATTGTGTACGTAGTGGTTTTGAGGTGTGCGTGTGTCTCTGGGTGTAATACACGAGTTGTGCTTGTGATGCTTTGGGTGTGTGTGTGCGTATAGTATTCTTTAACCGTGGGGTATATGTACATTTACCCTAGGTACGCATAGTATTACCTGCGCGTCCTGCTGGCTGTAGCCCATGAACCGGGGCGCGAACCTCTGCACCTGCGACTTGAGAGCCGTCGTGTTGACCACCGCGTCCTTCTCGCCGCGCAGCCACAGCTCTTTTATAACTATGCCGAAGGCTGGAATAACAAGTAGGTTTTTGTTAATATCTTTGGTATGTTGAAGGTAGCATAGACTTGTCGGATTATAAATCTCTTTTATTGTCATCCTAATACATACTATATCCCAACGTTATTTATCCAAATCCTAATGCCATTTTACCCCAAGTCATCACTTTTATAACCCCATTTTCGTCAAATACCAATTCTATTGAATCTCAAATCATTGACTCAATCTTGTTCAAATGGCAACCCTACTGGACCACAAACAACGCGCCCCGTTGACCCGAAGCAGCACCCCCATTATACCCTAAGCAGCATCCCAATAAATCTCAAATATCCTCAAATTTTCGCCTTATCACTGACCCATTTTACCTAAATTAGCTGTTTCATTTTAAATATTAAATGGTACTCCTAGTTTTACCTCAAATGCCAACTATATTTCACCTCAAATAATAAACCCTATTTTGACCTAATTTCAACCCTATTTTTCCCTAATTGTAAACCCTAAACTCCATCCCTATTTTATCAAATCTTTTTTAAAACCTTAACTTTCATAAGCGCCCCCTTCATACAAGGTAGCGTGGTATTGATATCATCGGTATATTTGTCGTCACTTGAACTGCTGCTTCGTTTTCGACAAACGTTATAAAGCGCTGTTCATCATTTATTGCTCAATGACTATTTCGACGATTTAAAATCGACGTATTTCGTCGCGTTTACTACCAATTTTATTTCATATTTACTCTAGATGTCAACCCCATTTGACCCCAAATGGCAACCCTGTTTCCCTCTAACCCTATTTTACACCAAACGCCAAACCTATTTTGCCAGAATGTCAACCCCATTTTTGTCAAATGTCGTATAGTCGTATCCTATTTTACCTCAAATGTCGAACCCTATTTCACCCCAAATGCCAACCCTATTTTTGGGGTAAATTAAGGTAAATGGGGTCCAAATACGATTCTTACCTTTCATAAGCGCCCCTTTCATACAAGACAGCGTGGTATTGATATCATCGGTATATTTGTCGTCAGTCAAGTACTCGAGCAGCGGCTTCGTGTTCGACAAACATTGTAGGACGCTGTTCATGAAGCACGTGTTGCCGATGTTGCGGAGACCGTTGAGGCCTGGAAAATGATGGGTGGGCGTTAATCATAGTGTAGGCAAGTAGAGTAATACTTTCACAGAGAGGTAGTGTACTCCAAGGGGGTGGTATAATATTCTTAGGGCTGATTTTCATCAAAAACAGAAAATATTATTGACAGTTTTTTTTTTCATCAAAAGCCTGTCACGACGCCAATTTTATTTCACTCAAGCCGTTAACCTAGCTGTTATTTTTTAGATCATTAACTGGTGTTGCTGCATCTGGTTAGACTAGAAGCTGACCCCAGCATAGTTGAAAAAAGGCAGGCAGAAAATCATGAATTGATTAGTTCAGCCTGTCCCTTGCTGTCTTTCTCTAGGGACGCCCAAAACCGTACCCCACAGGGGGTACCCTTAGCCCCTTACATTATGAGTTTTGATGCCCTGGCTGGAGACCTTAATTTATTCAGGCATCACAGGATAGCCCGGTTATGTAGCTGACTACTAAAATACATTCAAACTAATGTTTCAAACTGATGTTATTTCAAGTTAAACAAATATCAACTGTATTATAATGTCGATTAGGTTGATTTCAGAGTGATTGGCACTATTGAAAAAGTTATGAAAATGTTTGAAGTTGTAGCGTAAACTGAACTTTATTGTGTAGGAATTACACTCATTTTTCCGTAAACTCATATTTGTTCAATAAATCGCGAATGCAGATTAGTACCATGAGTCGGGGGTCCGGGAGATACTTGTACAGTCAGCGTCAAAAATGATCTCCACAACTAAGAAAATTAAACTTGTATCTCAATTGGATAAAGTTCTTGTCAGAATGACAGTTGTCGTATACATTCTAAAACATTCCTTGTGTCATTGAGTTAATATTTCATTTTCATAGTTGTTTAGATCATTTTGAACAGTCTGTTCGTCCCGATATTATTGACGCTGACTGTACATTCGCCTCACCCCCGAAGTTATGATGGCTGGAGATTATTTACTAAGGCATCCAGTACAGGATAGCTCGATTAAGTAGCTGACAACCCCCTATGTCGGACCTGCGAGAGGCCGTTCTCAAAATAAAAATGGCTGCTACTCACCACTTGTATGACTTGATTGCTTCTCAGTCCGGCCCTCAGAGACCGAGTCGGATCGCTCGCTGCTCCTCCGAAGCCCACTAGGCCCGCTCTTTCCACCGGCCAACTCCTGCCAATCAGACAAGTGTTAGACAATATTTTTTGTCAAACTCTTCCAGTCGCTAAGATTTTTTGTCGCGTCGAACTATTTAATAATATAGACATTACAGCAGTAACATACTTTAAGGGTAGGCAGAAGGAGAAGCAAAATAGTCAATCAATTGAAAATGAAAAATTGCTCAAGCATTTTGTTGCGCAGTCTGAACTGACCCATAGTAGTTTAAAAATTACAGTAAAAAAAAGTAACGACAAAAAATCGCACGACTGTCAAAAACACACTATGCGCATGCGTTCCACTAAATACACGAAAAACAAACGCAAGTTAACAATTGAAGGCAACGGAAAATTTAAAAAAAAAATCGGGGAGTGGAACGAAGGGCATTGAAAAGCACAAAGGGGTCAGTGATTAAACTTCATGCTGAACAAAAACTAAAAAGGAAAAACACAAAAACAGTGCAAACTATGGTTTAAGCATTCGAATCAAGAATAGAAACAGAACTGTCATATTTGAAAGTTGTGACGTTTGAACTGTCAAATCAGTTTTATGAATGCGCTGACTAATCGCTGTGAAGTTCGTACGAGTCAAGGTTGTTCTATTCTTATTTTGAATGCAAAGTAGGTATCTCACCCAACATTCTTGGAGTACTTACCAAATGATGTTATCAGTTGAGTCCACAAAAAAGATGAAACGACATAAAACATTTTAGACCAATTTGACTATGAAAGTCGAAAACTTATTTCTTCAGACAAAGTTCTTCAAAACGCCTGTTTCCTAGAGAAAGACTAGAAAATATTCCTACTGATGCAGAAAAAACAATGGAACGACTTCGAACCCAGAAAATGCCGAAAACAAATTGTAACTCCATAGACATGAAAATACAATAACGCTAGAAATATCGATGAACTGGTTTTTTGTGTGTATGTAAAAGTACTCGCAAAACGGACACATAATACAGGGTACACAGAGTTGCAGTTTATACTAAGTATATATAATTATATTTAGGGCCGGTTGTTTCAAACGATTGGTTAACGTACGTCAAATAATAACGATTACGAAATCGTAATTATTTGACGTATACGTCAATGCCATAATTTTGAAATTGTAATTTGAAACAACGCTTTTTTGGTTTGACGATAGTTAGCGCCATTTTTGACGTACAGACGTGCGTCAAATGGACGTGAAACAACCCGCCCTTAGATGTATTATTTCTAAATCCACACATTATAATGTTAGTAAAACGCACCCAAAACATCAACATTTTATTCATTCACCAAAATCTATGTAAATTCATTCCACAAACGGGACTGAAAATCGTTGCGACAAGGTAAGGCCCGACGAGGGAGAAACGCAGCGTAATCTGCATTTTTCAATGAGAGTCGCCGAAAATACGTTGCATTTGGTTTCATAAATTCATACCCTCATAAAATCAATGCGAAATGAGTTCGTTTGAAAAAACGCTCCCGTGCATTGCATGTGGACACAGTATGTAAATTATATGTGTATAGCTGCAATACAGGGTGGCAGGGTGCGATGCGATGCGATGCGCAACCTGTTACCATGGCTTGAGCACATGGTTCTGTACCCCCTGCGTTAGTCTGCGCGACGATGACCCCAAGTTTAGTTTTAGACGATTTCTAAACGATTAACCCAAGCCAACCCATATTTTTTTTAAAAATTTCCAATCCATTGTTAGACAAGAACAACTGCCGACAAACTGTTATGCAGTTTGGTAGACTTTATGTATGCTATTGTAAATACAGATTGATTAATACATAAACGTGCGACACGTGCGATTTATTATGGCGCACTGGATTTTCAACCCTCAGTGTTGAGCCGAGCATTGAGAACCCAACACAGATCATCCCAGCGCGTCAAAAAATACTTAGCTGGATTTTCAATTCATGGCGCTAAGCAGTGACTTGAAAATCCAGTGCGCGCTAAAAAATAGCCTGTAGGTACAGACGCCAGCACATCAAGCTACTCCAATCTGTCAAATTTCTTTCATAGATTTTCAACTTTATCGCTATAGTATTAGGTTCAAAGTTGATTGAGAAAATTTGACAGTTTCGGGTAGCTTAATGTGCTTATCTTTAAGCATAAAGTCAACAAAATCTGACCAGTCTTTTGGGATACCAGGTATACGTTAGAATACATTTTTGAGTAACGCAAATTACGCGATCTTCGCAGCGTGCCAACTGGAAGGGTTGCCGAGAATCGAGCTAAATGGCGTCTAATTTGAGAGGCCTGTCCTGCAGTAGACTGATGATGATGATCAACGCAAATTACGCTGCTTTGACCCTCGTTTACCGTCGCAGGGCGTACCATCCGCGCGAAGGTCACCGCCGCGAGCCGCACCGCGTAGCGGCTGTGCTCGCGACCGCTGAACACCACCCGCCGCGACATGCGACCGTTACTGAGGGGACGCGTCTGAGGCCGCTCTTGAGAACAAAGTCGATAAAGATGTTGAAGTTATGTTATATCTATCGCGAAATTGAAGTGTGTTTGTAACGCTAACAAACAATTAAACTTAAAATACGTTTTCTACAAAACCCATTTGATATAAGGACTACGCAGAATAAGCCTTCTACGCACTATCGTGAAGCTTCCATGCCATCACCAGAACATAGTGCACTCGTTCGCGATTTGCAGGTGCAAGATGGGTTGCTGTTCATCAAGAGAATATGATATATATATGTATACGTCTTATCTTTAATACTCTTTAACATGACAAAGATTTTGTAGTTTCCGTGCTCTGTAGCCGAGCCGAGTAAAGCTAGACGTTGCAGTACAATGTTATATGTAAGTGTAGGGCAATATCAGGAATGAAACAGTTACAAGTCTTTTTTGTTGCATGGGCGATACAGTTTAAAAGGACAATGCGTAGAGAACTTTCTTCAAATCTACTCTATTTGGACTATAAGCATAAGTAGCCACCTGGTATGTATTGACCCCATAGGTCCGACCCCCGACGAGGGGCAGGCGAGGCTGCGAGGGGCGCGGGTGCGGGCGGCTCGGCTGCGGCGCGACGCTGCGTGGCCGCGGCTCGAAGCACCGTCGACATCCACACCTTGGGTGGTACGAGGGGTTGAGGTACTTGGATGATGGCAGTCTTTGTCACACTGATAGATACGGAACGCTTGGGTTTATTTAAAGATACTGGCTCGGGGTATCGCTTGAGGCAAGTTTAAATTAACGAGGTCCTGTATTTAAGACCAGTTTTATCGCGGGCCGAGAGCAACGGTGGCGCAGTGGAAACGACTGCGACTTACGAGTTGTGGTTCGATCCTGACAGGCGCTTTACTTTGTGTAAATTATTTCACCGCCACTGCTCTCAAACCGGTGAAGGAAAACATCGTGAGGAAACTGGTATGTCCTAGACGCCAAAATTTGAAGACATGTGACACGGTCCACTCCCGCACATGAAGAGGTCTGTGTCCCAGCAGTGGGAACATTATAGGCTGATTATGGATCGAGGCACTATAGAGGCATTGTTCTTTTGGAGTATACGGGTAGAGGACACTTGAACGTAAAAGAAGCAAAAAGAGGATGTAAGTATCATAGAAGGTTGCGTTCTGTAGGTTCTGCCTACCCCTACTGAAAGCAGGCGTGTGTTTATGTATGTATGCAAGACACTTGAACCAACAACAATTGATCAGGGATATGGTGCTCTAAAATGAGAGAAATTATTCAGAATAAAGATAGCTGGGTTGACGATATCGTCAGTCGCGAGAAACCCCTGGTTGAGAGACGCACAGAACCGGGAAGTATGGCAGAAGAAAGGGGAGGCCTATCTATACCCAGTAGTGGGTGATTCTGGGATGATGAAAGATAGCTCAATAACGCTCAATAATAATAATAATCTTGACGTCCAAATATTTGGGCAATGTGAATCTTTAGTTAGCGCCCCAGAACATTTTTTGATTGTTAAATTGTCCGCTACCCATATATTTTGCAACAAACTTTCCCGAAAAGTCAAAATGGCGTTGGGGTGATTATGCCAGCTATAATGATCAATAACCAACATTCAAAAGTCCAAACTCAAGGTTTGCCAACGTTCAGTGAAGCGCAGTTCGCCACATCAAATTGACAGACCATATTCGCAACACCACACTGCGCTCCAAAAGACAGATTACTGATGTTGCTCAAAAAGCCGCTAAGCTGAAGTGGGACTTGGCTAGCCACGTCTGCCGTATACCCAATGAGCTGTGGGCCAAAATAACCACCACGTGGAGCCCTGACACAGCTAGAAGGCGTCGCGGCAGACCCAGTAGAAGATGGCGGGACGAGCTGGACAACACAAACAACCAGTGGTCCACTTAAGCCCTAGATCGAAAGAGCTGGAAGTCATGCGGAGAGACCTTTGCCCAGCAGTGGGATGATGCCGGCTAACAGCAACAGAATTGTTAATGCCATGTTTAGAAAAAGAAAGCTGAGAGGAATCGTGTTATATAGGCCTCTTGCCAATAGTGCCTAAAGAATGTTCAGGGATATTTGTCGCTGATGGTGATGAAATATGGGCTATTATCGCTTGAGCGATTACTCAAGCTACCGTTCATCACAATATTGTTTTTGCCTCGGAAAATCAGAAGTTACACGGCAAAATCAGAGGACACGAAAGTCGCAAGCGTTGCGTATCTATGCGTGAGTCAACGAATATCAAGTCTAAATATCCAAAAAGTATTTACTACTTACCTCATGTCCTAGAGCGATCAGGCTTGTTGTCAAGCATGCTAGTATCACCAGGGCCTCGTAGTACGTTAGCATAGAGTAACTGACGGCAAGATCACAAACACCTTCGTCGGGTTTAAATTCTTTTTTCAAGTTTTATTTTTTAAAGAGGGGTTCAATGTGTATTGGTAGGGTAAATTAGCAGTTTGAATGTAGATGTCGTAGAGTGTGGTTGTTCGGAGGGAGGAGTTTTCAAATTTGAATTTCTTAGAATAGATCAAGATATATTGGGAAATGGGAGGCAGAGATACAAAGGATCCAAGAGTGGGGTGTCCTTGTCAATACTAAAAATTTTAAAGATGGAAACTTCGCTAAAACACCACTTGAAGTTTAAATAAAAGTTTAACAACAAAAAATTAAAAAAAGTCCAGTTTCTATTACTTTAAGAATAAATGTTGATTTCTATATTTATTGAGTTAAACAGTTTATTTGCAGAGTCTGTTGTTTAAAAAGATTTTTTAATCAGTTTATCTATTGACCACAAACTTTGGACGGCACAATAATTGTCTATGCACAAACAGTTTACATCTCAAACGGCGGCCTTCGATCTTACAAAGAGTTCTCACACACTGTAACAAACCGTCTTTTAAACACGCATCGTAAAACTTCGTAATTTTCAAAGGGCAAAGCCCTAAAAGAGGTCACATATAAAACAATCAACACTTCATTGTCTTTGCTCGGCGAGGAGTTGGTCGCTGTCAGATTTGACAGCGGAATGCGCGGAAAAAATGGCGTTTAGGTTATACCGGCGGGAAATTGCATTTTAACAATTTATTTACGTTTGATCACTCGTTATTTCGTGTGACTTTCGCTATGATGGCGCGACGGTGACTGCTCAGGCGCCGTAAGGAGGGTGTAAGCCAAAAACCGATGCCAAATTTCACAATCGGCAGCTACGTAACGATTGATGATAATAAATATATGTTGTTTGGCTCACGTGGCTAGGTTGAGGCATGGGGGGTGGGTAGTTTATGGGGTGGAGTTGTTAAGGCCAGTTCTGGGTCACGACCGATAAATGTAATAGCTATGGTGTAAAGAATTTTGACTGCAGTGGTCTGGGAAATTCTTTTGATAAGAAGTTTCACATGCCAATAACATCACGACTATATAACCCAGGTTAGACAGAGGTGTTTAGTACACACACATTTCACCAGTTATGTGTAAGTTAGTCCCACGAGTAATACCTACAGGGAGTGATGACATGGCAATTTTTACTTTTTGTTTTTTGAAGGCGGCGATTCGATAATTGGCCGAGAATTGAGAGTGAAATTTCAAGGACGCGAAGGGAGAATGAAGATATAAGTAACTCTCTCTGTTTCTCGCACAAATCTCTCTTATTCTTTTTTTTTTAAGAAGGTACTATAAACTTATGAGTCGATGAGTTGGCTTAAATTAAACCTTCATCACATAATCATACATGGTAGCAGGGACATCGTCGCGCAACCTGGAACCTGGAACTGAACCATGGATTCAGTACATGATACCGAAACCCCTTGAAAAATCCGGTGGTCACTAAAAAAAAAAAAATTCTGTTCCATACAATTTGACCGCGTAAGTATTGCACTTTTCTATGAAACGGCAGATTATATATATTATATATATTTTTTTTTTGATAGCTGACGAAAAATTTCTCTTTCTTTCAGTAGTGGACTGCTGTAGGCTGATGATGACAATGATGATGAGCAAACCACTATTGGCTGGGGGTATGTATGTAGTAATTTTTGTAAACAATAGAGTCAATTACAAACAAATATCAATAAGTCCTTGAATTTATTTGAAGCTACATCGCTTCGCTATAACGCTAATGTAATCGATATATCATAGTGATTTTAAATTATCTGACTATATATTTCAAAATGTTGAGCAATCAAGTTATTTTATTGCTGAATGGGCCTGATAATCTCGCCTTATGGAAAGTGATGAGTGAGGTCTATGATGGAACGAGCGTGCCCAGAAGATGCCTGTTCACTCATTTCACTCTTGCTTTGAAGGCTGACAGGTTGAATGTGGAAGGGACACTGACAGACATTGGCAGAGAGTTCCACACTTTGGCTGTGGAGGAGAAGCGCTGAGTACGACTGATCGGGATATCAATAGTGTGGATGGTACGCTGCAGTACGTTTGGTGGTCCGGTAGTGAAAGGGCGATGGTGGGATCAGGTCGTGGAGTTCCTGCGAACAGGGTGTGAAGTTCCTCATCCTCTATAAACAAGGGAGGACCCTCCGACCAGACGGGTGTTGTGTCTGGTGGGCTACTGTCCGACGATTCATGTCGGGTCGTTGTATACAGGGTGGCAGGGATATCGACGCACAACATGTTACCACAGATTCAGTAAGTACATGATTCTGGAAACTCCATTGAAATTTTTCGTCAGTTATTCAGCACTGATTTGTAAAAGGCAGTGCTCTACAAATTGCTATCCACAGGTACGCGCTCTGATCCCTTTATTTACATTTTCATCACATACTTTTCAAACAGACATTATAATGTAAATTTGTCTTCTCGTCAACTAGATGAATGCATGACCAAACAAAACTCATTGCAATTTCGAGTGTATCACCATACACTCGAAATTGCAATGAGTTTTGTTTGGTCAGTTACGGAGCTAACCCATTTCAATCATTACGTAATATCATATTATGGATGACTCAGCAGTCTCAAGGACAATATTAAGTCAAGGTTAGTAGGTTAGTATTCCATGATTTGTAATGTTATTACTTTGCATAGTTTGCATACTTATTGTATAGCATCAAGTTCTTCTAACTTAACAGACAGCTGCGGGGTAATTGCGTAACCTACTAACAGTAGCTTCAGTGGCTTTCATTTGACAGTTCAACAACATTCAGCGTTATTGAAGTTGTTGAGCAGACAAATTTTTCGAACATATGAAGCAATGGATTCGCAATATCCTTCAAAATGATTCAGATTGTGATTGATAGTGTGTTACGCAATTAGGGTGCTGTGCTGCTGGGGAGTTTGTCCTGTCCCCAGCTAAAGCACTAGGAAGTGGTGAAGAGCAGGCGTTTTAGGGACTGTCTTATGTAATTTTGACGTTCAAAAAGTGCTGATTCTCACAGCTTAATGTGACTAACTAACTTTTGATTTTGCTGGCAAGTTTTTTTTATTTGTTTTTTTTTATCGATCACGCCTGATGGAAAGCCATAGATGACGTCTATGATGGAACGAGCGTGCCTAGAAGATGTCTGTTCACTCTTGCTTTCAAAGTAAGAGTGAACAGGCATCATCAGGCAGACGAGTTTAATGTTTTGAAGGCTTGTGACGGATTTCCTGATTTGAGTTCCTGTGAGTTCCTGAACTCATCAATATCAATTAAGTATCTAAGATTTGCACAGGGTACACCGCATGCATTAAAATCAGCTCATCATTCTCCTGCCCTCATCCACGTCGGATTTGAAAAGTTCTTTTGCATTTGGTAGCCTATTTCTCGATTTCGAGTAAATGCGAGTGAAGGGCGGGCGTTTTTGGGGGACTGTCTTTTGTAATTTTGACGTTCGAAAAGCGCTGATTCTCAGCCTAATTTTAATAAATGACTTTTGATTTTGATTTTAAGGCTTTAGGCTATTTAACATCACGCTAGAACCCTTAGAAGCCGAACAAAAACGAAAAAAAGTCATAAAGACCGCTAAGCGACGGGGGAACAAGTTCACGCGAACGAAGCCGCGGGCAGAAGCTAGTAATTTTTTTTTAAACGAATTTTATAACATACCAACAAAATCTGCACCCAGATAACCGGCATAAAGTCACATTTCATCGCCACATTCCTTAGCACCACTAACACAGCACTCATTGTCACTTGTTACGTCACGTCTCTGACGTCATCAAAGTTCACTGACCTTCCAATTATGTCTGGTAAGATCGACAATTGCTCTAGTTTCATTAGCGCTTTCGAATTGACATTTTTTGGCGGGAGCTGCTACTTTTTTTTTACACTGACGCTTTTTTTTTTCTTAAATTTTATTCAGTTTTGTTGGTTCAAAATATAAATATCAGACCCAATTATGTATTAGGTAGGTACTCACTGACACATTATGGACTGAAGTTGTCTGAGAAAATAAATAAGTAAGTAAATATTTATTAATATGAATCTCAAAATGTTCAAGGAATATTATAGGTCCCTTTTTTCTGTACCTTTTTACGGGTCCCGGTAAGATATCAACGTAATTCTACAGGTCCGTTTTAGGTCACAGGACAAGATATACTCAAAATTATAGCACTCTTCAAGTATCTATTTTACATGAACAATACACATGACATCATCATCATCTGGTTTCATTATGCCGCCTAGCAACACACACACTTTATCTGGCAACACTGCAGGACTAAACACGATTCAAGCAAGACCAAGCCTTACATAAACACTAGCCAGAGAATCGTCAAAGATGTCTAAAATTTCGCGACCTTGAACTCAGCGTCAACAAAAAGTTGAACACTTCTAAACACGACTGGTGTTTTTACACCAAATTCTCACTTCGGCATTGGACTTTGGTTCAGCTTGGCATTATTTCCCCGTAAGTATAATTTGACATATCAATCAATGGCAGATACCTTTTATGCCGTCAAAAAGCAGTCCAAAACGAGTGCTTGTTCTCCATTTAATAGCCCAGCATTTAGATTTTTAGATTATGTTCAAAATTTACACCAAGAAAGTCCCGCAATATTCAACAAAAATGTTGTCTAACAATATATCAATCTGTCTAGCATTTACCCAACTATGTTGGGGTCGGCTTCCAGTGTGACCGGATGCAGCTGAATACCAGTATTTTACATGGAGCGACTGCCTATCTGACCTCCACAACACAGTTACTGGGTAACACTACACCCCTTGGTAAGACGGGTTGTATGTAGTCAAATTGTGGTGCCCTTTCTTCCTCAAACAGTCCAGCATTATGAGTCAAAAATATCCAAAAATCACACAAAAAAGTGTCTCGCAATCTTCAAGCAAAGTTTTCTCTCACAAACGCGAAATAATTACAGTACTTTATTGACAACGAGACGTCTGCTTATTTCCGCAAAAGGTGTTATACTAAAAATACAATGTATAGTTATCGTAATGTCATATCAATGTTTATCTTACAGCTTTATTATCCGCGTCACGTTGTTATGTAATTTAGTTACCATTATTTTCAACAGACTGTCTGAACGCAAGAGTGAAGATTTTGGCAGGAAGGCGGAAATCAAAAGAACCTGCTTACGTTTGAAAACTGCTGACTAACACTCATAATCATCTGCCTAGCCTTTTCCCAACTATGTTGGGGTCGGCTTCCAGTCTAACCAGATGTAGCTGAGTACCAGTATTTTACATGGAGCGACTACCTATCTGACCTCCACAACCCAGTTACTGGGTAATACGAAACCCTTTGGTAAGACTGGTTGTCAGACTGGGGCTTCTGACGACCCGTAACGACTGTCTAAGATCCACGAATGACAGTTGGGAACAACGGCTTAAAGTGCTTTCCGAGGCACAGGGGTATAACACCGCCAACTTCTAAACTCCGGGCTCTTACTAAGAAATTCCTAATGGAAAAACTTTGCCCGACCCGGGAATCAAATCCAAGACCTCACCGCACGGTCTTCAGAAAAGAGTTCCAATTTCCTCTTTAACAATCTTCAAAGTAAGAATGAACAGGCGTTTTCTGGGCACGCTCGTTTCATCGGAGACCTCATCCATCGCTATCTACCAGGAAAGATCGAGGTCAAGAATGCATAGAAAAGAAAAGTGTCGAAAGTGATTCTAATTCAGCTTGCAAGATTTGACCTAAATATAGTAACATTGCAAGAGAAGTCCGACTCAGAATCGGTCTAAATGCTTGGCCACAAGTAATAATGATAGTCCTCCTGACCGTTTTTCAGACATGGTGGCCAATCTCAACAGAGACTGGCCTTCGGCGCGAGAGGTACAAGTGTGTGCGCAGACACAGGTGCACTCTCTTCCATCACTCTCATAGTCCGATGGGACGGCAACCCGACACAACCGGAGAGAGATCAGACGCAAGTGGAAGGTGGACGCTAATGGAAAAACTTTGCCCGACCCAGGAATCAAATCCAAGACCTCTCGCTCAGCAGTCGCGTTTCGGACCACGAAACCAACGGGGCAGTGAAATGGTAAGACTTTTACGGATAGTCAAATAGTTACGAGTATAACAAATTATTTACTCGTAAAGTTTACGATGCTGCAGAGAGCGTGGGTGTATGTTAGGACGTCATCCTTTACCTACGATGCGGCCCCACTTCGGGAGCATGATTAAGACAGGGATTCCTTAAATCATCTTGCAACCTTACCCAACTGGGATCGGCTCTCCGTGTGACTTGCATGCAGCTGAATGGTTCGGTAGTATTTTTTTATTCGTACCTACCTTCCACCTTCTGCCTACATTTTCTGCTACGGACTGCTTCTTTGGTCTAGTGGGGAACTACTTGGGTCCAGGGGCTGTACACGTGTTAAATCCATCATTATTTTAGTTTAAGAGAGAGAGATGGATGTTTGTTACTCTTTCACGCAAAAACTACTGAACGGATTTGGATGAAATTTGGCACACGGATGGTTTATAACCAGGATTAACATATAGGATACTTTTTATCCCGATATTACCACGGGATCGAAACTTACGGAGAAACTGCGAGGCGCAGCTAGTTAGCAATATGCTTCAAAATGATTCAGATTGAAAGTGTGTTCAACAATTAGGCTGCTGGGGTCCAGGGGCTTTACTATGACGTGTTAAAGCCATCATTGTCCCGCTGTGGAAAAGGGATAGTGTTATTCGTCCTGTATAGCTCCATCTCTCTCTCTTACACTAGTATAATGATGGCTTTAACACGTGTACAGCCCCTGGACCCCAGTAGTTCCCGGCTAGACCAAAGAAACAGTCCGTAGTAGAAAATGTAGGCAGCAGGTGGAAGGTAGGTAGGAATAAAAAAAAATACTACCTAGCCTTTACCTAACATGTTGGGGTTGGCTTCCAGTCTAACCGGATGCAGTTCAGTACCAGTATTTAGTATGCAGCTACTGCTATCTGACCTCCACAACCCAGTTACTGGGTAGAATCCCTTGGTAAGACTGGTTGCTGACTACCCGGAACGACTGCCAAAGAATGCCCTGCAATTGACTTTGGACAAGATTTGCCTTTTATTTTAAACGCCGATTCAATTCAAATACAAGTGGCAACCAAATGAACAAATCGCAGATACAACATAAAATACACAAACGCTAACCTACCACATACAAATCCATATTTCCAATAATTGTTGTTATTTCCACGTGAATAAATATCAACTTTATCCAAGTACAAATTAAGTTAATTTCAGAATGACTTGTACAATTGAACACGTCATAAAAATTTTGAAGTTGTAGCGTAAATTCGACCTTATCTATAGTAGATAAAGTTCTTTATCCAAAAACAAACATTTGTTTACATGCTAGGAAGCTAAATTGCGGACTGTTAGTAGCTAACACGTTCGTGCGTGTTGTTGCGTTCTCCATGACCGGTTCGATGACGTCACTGCATGTCAGTCGTCAGGCTACCAAGGTCAGCTAACCGCGTTTGACGTCACATTGCACACATCAATGGATATCACCTGGAGTTTCGTTATGACTGTTTAGAGATAATTATTTTTTAAATTATTAAAACAGTCTCTGGTTTTTATAGGCGCAGAAGGCCAATTCTATAATCAAAATAAAAACATTGTTACAAAAAAAAAAAAAACTCCCAGCTTCCATAAAAACACTACAAAAATAACTTTAATTTCGGAAGTCGGTGTCTTTGGTTTTTGTATTTCGTTTTTCGCCACCGACTTACGAAATTTGTCAAAAATGTAGGGAGGTTAGACGTTTTATTGACAGATTGGAGACTGAGAACTGACTGACTAGACTGTGAACGTTTTAAAAAATACGACAATTGCTCCTCTATTTTGTGCGCGGAAAATGTTTTGAGCTTGAATGTGGATCGCTATAAGAGTAGGGGAACAAGAAACGACGGATGGACTGTGTGAATATAATATCATTTTTCACACAGTCCATCCATTGTTTCTTTGGTCTTCCTCTACTCTTATAACCATCGACATTCATACTGAAAAGAAAAAAAAAGAAAGAAATAAAATACTTTTATTTGCGGCAAACATGACGCTTATAGAAGAACATAAACACACACTAAAAAAAAATAACAAGTTGGGGGTAAACATGCGTCACATTCACGCAAAACGGCCATCGTTCATCTTAATGCTAAACTTAATTAACAAAACAAAACTTCTTTAATGCAAAACTTTCCTCGCGTCATTTTCCTCATTCCTCCGCATCAATGCCAATACCATGACTACCGATTTCCACTCAAATTTTCAGTCACCAATGCCACATTCGGCTTTTATGTATTTATTTCTTATTCTATCCATTCGCGTAACAACACACATCCCTCTTAAGCATTCTTATCTCAATAAACTTGCTACCACTAAACCAGTTTCTGGTAAATTATATATGATATGATAATACTATAGTCTACTATAGGCTTTGATTCAGCAGTGGATTCTATAGAAAAAATGATTCTAGGAAACACATGCAACTCCAAATCAAAGCATTTGTCTAAACTTAAAGAGAAAAGATTACGTTTTTTGTATGTTTGTTTTGCTTTCATGTTAAAACGGCAGAACGGATTTGGATGATATTTGGCACATGGGTAGAACATTACCTAGATTACGACATAGGATTACGATACTTTTTATCCCGTTATTCCAACGGGATCGAGACTTATGCGGGTGAAACCGAGAAAACTTTTGAACTGTCAAGTCGGTCAGTCAGTCAGAAATATGAAGCTAGTTGCCCATTCCAAAGTGTAGTAGGTAGGTAGGTATAATGACCGGCACGAGTCGTGAGCACAGATGGGCAGTAGTGGGGGCAAGCTCGCGCATTGTACACTTTCGGCCAAATTTATTTAGTAAGTACCGCTTTTGCTCAAATTACAATACAATAAATAATTAAAATATAAGTGGTACTTGAAATTTTACTTTGATACAGTAATGTTGTAGGCCTTTGTGACTTACGGCCAGTTTCTTCATCAACACAATCAGTCAAAGTATTAACTTTTACTTGACCTTTACTGATAGTACAGCAAATGTTTTCTTCATTCAAGTAACTGCTAAAATAGTGAAGAAACCAATTTAACCGTTACTTTGACTTAACAAATACGAATTAATAAAAATAAACTATTTCAAAATTAAAAACGTAAGTCATTAAAAGTGCACGAAAGTGTACAGTAGCCGAATGACATGTGAGAGTCCAATAGACGACGAGCATCGACAGACGAACCAATCGCGTGCAGCCTCGGTGCCCCCGCCTTCTTCATTCCGCCAAAGAGACCGCAAAATGCACTACTGCGCAGGTGTCAGTTTGTGCTCACGACTCATGCCGGTTACTATACCTGTTGAGAAGAAGGGGCCAGAAACATCACGGACACTCTTTTGAATCAAATAAGTTTTTGTATTATCAGCTATAGTTGCTATTGTCAGCATTACGGGTCTATTTCTATACAGATTTAGTCATAGAAGAAGCCATGTTAGAAGAAGATACAAGATGAGAACAATTAGTAGATACAGCCATAATATTAATCTAATCTTAATCTCAGTAGATTTGCACTGTAAACGTAGGTTTTATCGAACACCGCAAGGAATAACGATCTTGGGCACACTGCCATATTCACCACCCCCAGCTATGTCGCCGAGCCAGCATAAACCATTGTGTACATGGCATACCACAACGCTGCGCTGGGACACCAGTCCGCGTGTGAATGAATATGAATCAAAAATCCTAGCGTAACACTTCTTAAAACTACGAAAAGATTACAAAATCGCCATTTTTCCGTGCAATTCCGCGTGTAAAACATAATCAAAATAAACAACCAACTCCTCTTACCGGATAAAACGAAGAAATCACATTTAACATTTAAAAAATATCACAATTACAAAGAAAAATAGATTGCAAAAAATGTTGTATCGAAAAGCTCAAATGTCATAAATGCTAAAGTTGACAGATTTTTGGCTTTTGGAACGTTCCGTCAGAAAATACAAACGGCCAGTTTCGGACCATAGACGCGAAAAAAGTTAAACACGAAAGAGGTTATGTTCGCAAACGTCAAAATTTTAGCGCGCTTTTTCTCAAGATGGCGCCGTGACACGTGGCGTTTTAAAAAGCGTGGCAGTCGTCTGTAGAGATTTCCCGCGTTATTTTATTTCTAGACGTTACATTTCGCGCTGTTTATTTTTAGCCACGAATTTCTATCGGAAAGGGGACGTTGGGTCGTTCACTAGATATTGTCGCTTGGATATATTGATGCGAAATGTTTTCTGGCAGCAAGCAATAATTCTAGTAGATACTTCAGCGATGAGTCGATGAGCAAATTGCTCGGTAGACATCATACATAGCTTGACACGAAACACTCACTCCCTTTCACAGAGAGCAGGCCTGTGTCCCAGCAGTTGGAACGTTATAGGCTGTTTATGCTATGTACTCGAGGCTTCATCGAGGTTTTTACTTCTTTTTGAGCTCAATTGACAGGCCCTACTTTAGTCACCAATTATAGTCCCAACTGGGGCATAAGAAATATCATGGCTAGTTGGGATTTGCCTGCCCTCGATCACGATCTCACCTAACGGACAGCAATGGATGACGTCTACGATGAAAAGAGCGAATATTAGTCATTCTAACACGTCCTGGAGAATGATTCTGGTCTTAACTACCCTACTCTTATATGATAGCCCTGCTCTTGAACACGATCTCCCTTGACGGAAAGCCATAGATGAAGTCTACAATGTCGACTGAGTGGACGACTGTCTTCCCCTACCAATTAACACTATAATTTGAAAACATTGCAAAAGCCAATTATTTTTAAAAGAGTATTTTGTTGTGTTTCTTGCCGGCTCTTCTCAATAGGAGATCACTGATTGAAACCGTGCACCTAGCTTTTGACGTTTCATAAGTGCCCATGAATTTGATGGAAAGAGCGAATATTTATTTTGCTGGACTTGCTGGAGAAAAAAAAAAATTAGAACTGACTCTCTTTTTGCCGGAATGCGGCTAAGCCCAAAAAGAGGGGACCGTTTTCAACCAGAAGGGCAGCAAGGTAGGTGTCACAATTTTCGTCAAAACTCATACAAAATCTGCCCATACGAGTGATATATCTCGCTGCCAGACTGAGATGACATTCTAAACATCTCAGCCACTCGATATTTTTAGTATATCGAAGTTCAATGATTTGGCTCAAGGAATGTACGATTTACGAACCCGATTATTGTATTAGCCAACGACTCTTAAATCTTGATAGGTATGTGTTAGAATTTTGGCTGACTAGATCCCCACTTGGGATCAGGAAAGAGTGCATAATTTTATGATAGTACTATTTCTTTTGCAAAAGCTTACATGATGACCACGATTTTAACTGAACCCTTGAGTGTGTTCTGCCATTTCTTCTCAAGGGTAGTCAGTCAGATAAGAAATGTGGGCTCCATCTAGTTTATTTATTTTTTATAATATGACGTGTAAAAGTTATTCCGACACAGAATAAACAATTTATTTAATTTCTTTATATTTTTACCATATGCAGCAATGGATTAGCAGTATCCTTCAAAATGATTCAGATTGAGATTTATAGTGTTACGCAATTAGGGTGCAGGTCCCAAAAAATTTGAACATGTGACGTCGAAAACCAGAAAAAAACGGCATGAAATGGAAGAGACCTACGCTCAGCATTAAGTGAATACAGGAGTCTAGTCCCTCAGCACTCGAGTTCCGTTGTATCAGCCGAAGTTACGAGCGATTCCTACTCCGTATGGAGTCCCAAGATGACACCACGATTTGACAGGTTGTCCCTAGTCCCGATGTGTTTTTGTCCGTCCGTAAAAGTTCATTATTCAGGTGTAGGGTTCCAAATTTCGAACTACTTTCGGATAGGCCTGTATCTTACATGGAGCGACTGCCTATCTGACCTCCACAACCCAGTTACTGGGTAATACTTTGACAGATGTCTACTGAAGCCAGAGGACCGTGTAGCTTAACCTGATAAATCGACCTGTTCAGCTGTTATTATTTAGCCACGGGCCTCTGGCTACCATCAGTAGATATCTGTCTATAGGTTATTGGGTTCGACCGTTAGAGTAGGTCTCTGGTTCAAAAGGAGGAAGCCGGTGATCCTGAGAGGGTGGGATCTTTTGTACTGTACATTCTGAGAGTTAAAAACTCCTGATTTTCAGCCTCTGGACGCTACTAGAAAAGTTCAAATCCTACAGGTGTGCAATACTGTCGGCAGTTCATTGGCATTTGTATTGAGGTCATGTATTTGTGTGCGTGACGCCTACGTGTCGCGGCGTATGTGTGCGTTTTTAAATGGAATCTATCTGCTTGTGTTCATGACTTCCTGGTACTTGCTAGCGTTAAGGGAGGTAAGCAGAGGTTTTTGGGTTTAAATGGTCAAGTAACGATGTAAAGAAGTCAATTATTTGTTGTAAGTCAATGAAATCTACAAAATTGTTGAATGTGCAATTTATAAAAAATATTATCTTTTTTTAATAAATTTCTTTTCTTAAAGAAAATCTATGACGATTTAAGATAGTGCACTGATAGAGATGTCTGGTAATAAAAATCTTAGACAAGACAATTTCAGATAATATAAAAAATATCTGAAATTATACGTTAGTACATTTCAGATATGTTTTATATCTGAAATTGTTGAATTGAAAGGAAATTGAAATCGACGATATTTACAAAATAATGTTTACAATATCTTCTAACTAGCTGCGCCCCGCGGTTTCACCCGCATAAGTTTCGATCCCGTGGGAATGTCGGGATAAAAAGTATCCTATATGTTAATCCTGGTTATAAACTATCTGTGTGCTAAATTTCGTCAAAATCTGTTCAGTAGTTTTTGCGTGAAAGAGTAACAAACATCCATACATCCATACATACAAACTTTCGCATTTATAATATTAGTAGGATGAATGGGAATTATTGCGAGCATTCGCTTTGCGAATTTGTTTTGCAATCATTCGTTGCGCGAGCATTTGTAACGCGAGGAACATTCAAGCTTAACGTATTCGTTCATAAGGACCGTCCTTGACGGTATTGTAAGTACTTTTACATACACAAAAAATCCAATTCCCTACCCTTCACACTTGAAGGTAAACTCCTCATTTGCATACTTTCATCAAAGATATAGTCGTTTTTATAAACGTTACAGAAGCCCTAAGGGGGAAGCGTTAGGGTAGCACACGAAATTCAATTCCCTTGATTGATATTCCATGAAATAGTCCTTCGATAGGATTATATGAAATTAGAGGGTCGTATTGGTGTAATAATTGTATATAATTCTGTAAATACATACTTGTTACGGTCGCGAATAATATTTTGTTCAAAATCAAAAGTCATTCATTCAAATTAGGCTAAAAATTAGCAATTTTCGAACGTCAAAATTACAAAAGACAGTTCCCCAAAACGCCCGCCCTTCACCATTTCCTAGTGCTTTCGCTGGGAAGAAGAAGTGGCGCAGCACAGCTGTCTGTTCAGTTAGAATATACTTGATTGTATAAAATACTATGTACATGCAATGTAATTAACATTACTAGACACAGAACAATAACATACAACCTGACCCTGACCTGCAAATTGCAGCATACCCCTTAAAATTAACCGTTTTATGAGTACTTTTTTTACACACAATAAACCACAAAAAATCCAGTTCCCTACACAATGTACCGGTCTATTCTTTAAAAAGCTCACCGTGAAAACTTAGGTGAAGTGAGGTCGAAGTGAACTGTCATCCCATCTGATGCTAGTGATTGACAGTTAACAGTGACATTTTTACAGATTATCACTACATAACGTAAGTCCACATATTCGTCGAAACGCAGGAGTAAAACCAACAACCCTGAACAAGAACATGCTGGGTCATTTAACGCACGCAACCGTAAATTATTTAGTTGGATTGTCCTTGACATCACTGAAGATGCAATTAGTATCTACGTTAAATAGCAGAAGGTTTTAAGTTAAAAAATTAAGGCATGTATTAGTAGCATCCTCAATACCCATTTCCATTATGTAAAACGTTTTTTGACAGATGGAACTAGTGATTGCAGCAACACACAATACATTGATTGATACACGTACGGTATTGTAATGTCTGTAAGAAGGCATAAATAAGATCATTCAATGAGATAATGCAGTTTATATATTTATTTTACTACGCATTTTAAAGTCAACTTTTACGTAATCTGGAATATGTACGTTCTAAGACAGCTGTCAAAAAGCCGTTAACCTAATGGACAGGGTAAAAGAAAAAATCCGGCTCGCGTAGCATGGCAATTCTATCTCTTATTCTAATTCTATCAAGTATAGACAAAGTTCTTTCTATCCAACTCGACATCTCTTCTGCCCGAGCACGGGGCGAACCGAAGACTCGTGTTGCTATGAAAACAAAGACATTTAATTTTATTCTTTCCATAGCAACGGGGAGCAAATTTTAAAATCAATATAGTTTCTTGTCAAAGTCCAATGTGATGTAGACTATTTGACACTACTTGTTGATTTTGACATTGGCACCGATTGCCTTGTTCACAAACTAAACTAAATTTAAGTTCAGTGCATCTTTTTCTTTCTATTTCATTAAGAAAAGGACAGAAGATAAATATTAGTTTAGTCCTGCCAAAGACTAAACGAATATTTATCTGCATTGCATCTTTTTCTTTCTATTTCATTAAGAAAAGGACAGCAGATAAATATTAGTTTAGACCTGTCAAATTAATATACTCCATAGACAAAATAAACTTGATTAAAAATATGGCTACTAAAAATACGTCAATTTACGTCAGGCGCTGACTAATTTGACAGGACAAAACTAATATTTATCTGCTGTCCTTTTCTTAATGAAATAGAAAGAAAAAGATGCACTGAACTTTAGTTTAGTTTGTGAACAAGGGAATCGGCGCCATTGTAGACTTTTGTGTACTGACCAATAGATAGAAACATTTCTTCTCTTCATCGCCATGCATAAGACGGTAGAAATCTTTCTACAATCAGTCATTTTGTCTATTCTTCCGCGATATTGTTTCTATCAGTTATTTTATCTATTCTAACCCGATAAGACGACACCCGACACGCGCGCAAAATTAAAAAGAAAAAATGTAAATGACTTCCACCAACCCGCACTGGGTCCACGTTGTGGATGACCGTCCACTCCCTCTCGCGGAGAGGACGCTTGTGTATAGGCTGGTTATGCTAAGTACTTTTACACACACAAAAATCCAGTTCCCTGAACAATCTGTCGGATCCAACATTCGTAACGCTGGAGTAAAACCAACAACCTTGAACAGAGGGGCAATTCTCGTAATTTTAAGAACGTTCACAGTCTGACCTCAGTCTCAATCTGTCAAAAATACCTCTAATTTCCCTACATTTTGACAAGTTTTTGACGTTTCTTTGTCGCCGAGATGAGACTGCGATTTTGAACGATTTAAATTACGAGAATTATTGGCCTTCAGGCTGCGTCATTCAACTGTTTTGTGTTATTCAACACACGCAACCGTCAAATATTTAGTTGAATTGTCCCTGACATCAGTGAAGATGTAATTGCTTATTAGTATCTACGTGGATTCGTTTAAGGTTGTTATTAACAACTTTAAGGCTCGTAATATGCGTTGAATCCTCGAAAAAATACTAATTTTAACTATCAAAAGTCAAATTAAATTATCTGACGAAACTTCACAACATGATAGGACCTAAACAATGACTTTATAAACTCATAACTACATGTTACTACGGATGAATAAGGGGACAACGGCCGCTGGTTACTTGAAATTAAGACTAGAAAACATTGTTTATGTCCCATCACTTGGTAAAGTTCTGGACTTGGACTGCATAATATAAGGAATATAGAAACTAAATAAAGTTATGTAACAATCAAAGACTTTCATATGTCCCAGTGAGACGTATTTTTTGTCTTTCAGGAGTAGGAGTCAAAAATCCTCTCCCAAAAACTAAAGATATTGAAGAGCTTTTCCGAAGAAAAACTGATACGGTGATTCCTACACTAAACAATGCTAAAATTGCTAACATAAGACAACCTAAAATATCAACAACCAAATTGAAGACGAAGAAAAACCCAGTAGTAGTACCTACACAGAAAACCAAACATCATTGTCTGTGGCAGCTGAAAAGGACATAAAACTCTAAAACTAACACACACTATTTAAAAAATAATTGACGAAAACAAAAACGAAAAACGTGCATATAAAAGAGCCAATATAAATGAGGTGCTGAATTTCATGGCTGCTTTGATTTTGGCGAAAAAATATTAAAAATAGGATGGACTATAGGAGAGGCCTGGCAGCAATGGATTGGAGTCTTGATAAAAGAAAAATCCATATTAATATTATAAATTTGAAAGTGTTCTGTTACCTTTTCACGCCTCAACGGCTGAACGGATTTGGATGAAATGGGCATACATATTTTTATCCCGACTGTACGTTCCCGTGGGGCCACCACCCGGGCAACACTAGTAAGTAATATGTGAACAACCAAGAAGGTAGTCTTTTCTCAAAAGTCAGTTGAAAATGAAGGTAGTTTTGAATTAACCTTGAATTTTGAATAGATTTGAGGTCGATCGAAAAGTACATAATTATTATATCAAAACATCGAAAAGCGCCAAATACGCAAAGAGCTCTTTATTGTGCTAATTGTGACCGGGTGTACTAACTCAAAACTAAATTCGGTCTAGCGAGCCATCTTAAGGGGACACGCAAGGAATTTATTTCTAAGGGTTGCCGTTATCGCAGTCGATAAGAAGGAGATACTCGTATATATCAAAACATGAACGGCTAAAAACAAAGCCTGATTTTCTATAATCTTATCTTTCATCAAAGTCAATCCATTGCAAACAATCTCCCAAGACTACAGCATAAAATCGAAGATAAAAAACCAAACAATTTATCTCCCTTTTAACGAGAATTTCATCACAAACGCCATCGAAGCAACCACGAAATATTACAAAACAAAATGAGTACTTACCCCTTTAATATCTTCTAGATCCTTCAAATCCAACATTCTCCGTCTCGCAGAAGGAGTCTCCGGACTAAGGTCATCAGTCGGCTCACTGATTGTGCTTTCAGTACTCGTCTCCATGGACTTCACATCTTCCAAATGATTCGTGCCATCCTCACTTTTCTCAGTCCTCTTTTTCAAATAATTCTCATGTTCAAAAGTTTTATTCTCGAAACCGGTACCGCTCGGAGATTCTATATCATTATCGAGAAGTATTCTTTCATCATCTGAGTCTATATACTTCAAGTTAGCTCTCGCTTTTCTAGGTTCACTTTTAATATCATTCTTAGGAGTTTCTTCGTTAATTGTATGATTTAATTCTATTTGTTTTTTCGGCGTCGTCCCTGAGGAGACAGGCTGGGAAATCTGTATGTAGGAAGCGAAGTTAGATGTGTGTTTTGGCGCTTTCGTTTGCTTTTCTATATCACTTTTTATATCTTTGATTTTATGTCCTTCAGAATTATTTTTCTTGTAATCTAAATCGCCATTTTCTACATGGATGACAGTGGATTTTTCTAGTATCTTCCCTATAGGGTTGTTTGGGTCTAGCTGGCTTTTAATGCTGGCTAAACGGTCGGAAGGCAGTTTTGAAGTAAGAGAAGTGGACATGGAACTATTTCTATCGTGTATTGGTTTCGCTAGACACACTGGCTCGGATATAGTCTTACTTAGTGATAAATCTGAGTTGGAGTTCGATCGGGAGCTAGACGACCCAATCTCCCATCGCAAACCATTTTTTTCGTACGGTAGGTGGACCGGTACAGGTTTCTCGTCGTTAGGGACGATTTTCGTATACCCTACTGTACCATTTTCGCAGTCCTTTAGCTGGTTGAGATACTGTTCGGTGTACCGCGAGTCGTTCGCTGGTAGTTTCGTTACCGTCATTTTCTGGTCGAATCTCTTTCTGATCTCGGACACCGAGGGCACTTCATTCCCGTTCGTATCTTTGACACCGTTAAGCATCCCTCTCCTGTATGCCGGCGAGGTTTCCTTATACGATCTTCGTTCCGGTCTCTGGTTTTTCAAATATTATGCTTATTTTTGGTTCTTGTGACGTAAGAATGCGACATGTGAACAGTGTGTGTTAGTCCAACATTTATTTCATGCTTTGTTGTAATACCTGGTGTATCATTCATGGTACTGCCCGGCTTTACTGGTCTATCGTGAGTACTAGGATGTTATAAAGTAGCAGGATGTAGCATCAATGTTACACGTGAATGGTATTACAAGCAAATATCGCATCTATGTTACTACGGTGACACGTTTTGAAAGGTTATTATTGTATAACGTTTTCTGGCGGTTAGGGCCTTTCAATCGGTGCAAGTACTACTGTTTTGGAAGCTGTCAATTTTAATGTTTGGCTCTTATTAAGTGCGATGTTAAGGAACGTACACACACACTCACACGCGCACACATTATGTTTGTGTGCCTGCGAAATTTTGGAAAAAAAGAACCAGTTGTTTGTGGTTTTGGTCATTTTGAAAAAGAACATAGCTGATGATGATGTTGAGATGGTCTTCGGGGCAGTTCGTCGGAACGAACTTTGCCGAAGTGATTTGATGATGAATAATATGAATGATAATTTGTATGTAGTAAAAAAAAAATATCAGTCGCGAAGTATTTTTAGGTTTTTACGAATGAATTTGAAAACAAGAAACAATTTAGATACAAATAAACAATGATTTAAAATAGATGGATGACGTCTAGAGAAATTATTTCACATAACATTACGTAGGGAATGATTTTTTTTAAATTTAAATTAATTACGTTCACTTTATTATGTTTTTACCTACCTTACCTAAATAGAATTTCAAACCCAAGAAAAAAAAACAGCCAATCGTGTTACTAGAAGGCTAAATGATAAAAAAAAACTTTTAGCATGCTGTCATTGTGACACTGACAGTGACAGAAAACCACACAAACATAAATAATCTGTAGAGCGGGAGCGTGACAACATTATATCTATCTCTTTTACACTTAGGAATAAACAATAAGAGAGAAGAGTACCAAAGATGAAGTATAAAAATATTGAGGAAAATATTCAGTTAGGAAAAGTTAACACTTATTTTAAATAGTTAACACTTTCCAAGGACCTAGATGTTAAATTACTTAGCATTTGTATCATGCATCATCTGCCTAGCCTTTTCCAAACTATGTTGAGGTCAGCTTCCAGTCTAACCGGATGCAGCTGAATACCAGTATTTTACATGTAGCGACTGCCTATCTGACCTCCACAACCCAATTACTGGATAACTTTGGGGAGCTTTTGTAAATATTACTAGCTAATAAAACTTTTTTTAAATAATATTGTGACCATTTGGGCAGACCCCAAATCTATTTGGCTTTTTAGACTAATAATCTGAGAATTTCAAGAAAACAAGCATTGTCTATGAAAAAGAATCAACATGTAACATTTCAACTCCTTAGGATTAAAGGAAGTGGTTTTAATTGAGCTTGCAAGACTTGATCATTACATACTAACTAACAAGGAAAGTTAAATAAAAGCTTGCACAAATGAACCGCCTCCTATTCTGCCCTCTGTATCCCAAAACATGCAGTCAACTGTCAAAGTGACCTCTGCGCTGCCACCGACAACGACGTGGAAGCGGCAAAGCTTTGGGAAAACATCATTTAAAATACAGTCGGGCCAGCGACACGGTAGAAGAAGTAGAATGAGCGACTGTGCCCGTGTGGTGGATTACCCACTCCGTCTCATAGAGAGGAGGCCTATGTCCCAGCAGTGTGGATTTTATAGACTAGAAATCAAATATATTTGGCTTATTGGACTAAAATCGGAACGTTATGGAAAATGAAGCCACTGTGTGGTTGATTATGGCCCACTCCGTAGAGAGGCCTGTGTCCCAGCAATGGGGATGTTATAGGCTGATAATGCTGATAACGTTGTCACTCTCCCATGCTACAGATTGTTTCAGTTAAATGTGTCTTGTGTAGTGTAGTGTTGTTGTAGTCTTTATAATGTAGTGTTTTGTTTTAACGCTTTTTGCATAGTTTACCTTTTTCTATGAAGAGTGCCAATTTAGGCAGCCTGAATTTTTATTTTACTTTGCTGAATAGTTTTTTTTTTATGCACAACAAGCTACCGGAAACTGTAAAATTTTCCCAATTAATCTTGAACCTTAATGCTTCAGCGATAAAGTTGAAAATCTATTAAAGAAATTTGACAGATTGTAGTAGCTTGCTGTGCTGGCGTCTGTACCGATGTGTATTTTATTTAAGTTTATACTACACGAACTGATTTGTTTAAAACTTTTCAATATGTTTCACTAAATACTTTTGATTGTGAACAACATTTTTTCTTAAATATTGTTTTATATTTTTTTTAATGTAATTTTATAACTGCTAACCTTGTTGCATTTACAATGATTCAAGTATTAAAGAATTCGTGACTCGTTCTTAAATACTTTTTAGGTCAAGGTTAATTATATTATTAGAATCATGAGTTTGAATATTTTATACAGACATCTTTTTATTAACAATTCACGTTGATATTTCGTATCTTCAGATCAGATTTTTGGGATTCCTAGACATCATTTTTTACGAATTAAATTTTAATATTTTAAATATGTAAGTATATTATTCTGTTTTCTTCAAACATAAGATATTTTGTTTCCGTTCTTCTCAATTTTAACTGAAGTGCATTCGATTTTATTTTTGTATTATTGTATAAATATTAATTTGGTACCTATTTATTTTAATTTATACATATATATTGGAATAATCTTCATTTTGTGATGACATTCTATTTTGAATAACGACGTAATTTTCTGTTTTTGTGTACAAATTGAATTATTGCTAAAAAACCTTTGTTTTACATATTAAACCAGACAACAATGATAATATCAGAGTCCGTTTTCAAAACTTTATCGCCACTACCATTTAAAAATCATCAGAGTATGTCCACAAAACAAAAAAATTCAAAAACCAAATGGCCACCAAATAATTATAAAATTTCGCAGACACTCAAAATAAAAGTACTTATAAATAAAAAAAAAGAAATATAATACATTGATAGAGTAAAGAAAAACAAAGAAAAAATTACCTCTGAAATTGTTGCCGCAGTATTCCTTGCTTTCCTGGCAAGTCTTGATGGATCAGCTGCTGGTGGTCTCCCAATATCGTTTGATATAGATTTCGACCTTGAAATCTCCCCATAATTCTGATTCTGCTGCTGCTGTTGCTGCTGAATCCTCTGCGTCAACGGTATATAATTCGCTGGAGAGTATTTGTTATACCACTCCGCATGTGACATTGCCAAATCAGCCGAAGTTAGCACAGGCCTCCGATTCCTCGGTAACGGGTCAGTCGAGGTCTTGCTGCTTTCGCTGCGAGTTGTCGAAATATCTCTAGACCTGGATTCGCTTCTGTCAGACCGATACCTGCTGCTGGAGACACCGCTGTCTGAGTCAGCGATGCTCGGAGCTCGAGAGCTCCTCTGTCTCTCGACCAGGGTCTTCCGTTCTCTATTCCCATCGATGTCGGAGAATCTAGAGCGGAACTCAGACCGTTCATAACTGCGTAAGGTATCATAGTTTCCGCTTGTGGATCTGTAGTATGGTTTTTCGACTGTGGAGGATGTCAGGGTCGATCTGTAAGACCCTGAGAGGCTCGAGGAGGTAGTGTTGTACCGAGAGGGTGACACGACAGGCATTATGGCAGAGTTCTTTCGTTTCTTCCCCTAGTGTGTTTGACACATATCCTTAATATAGTCTTGGCTTACGCTATCCTAGTCTAAGTTAATTTTAATTCTGGACGGCGGTCGTTTTCTTTGCATTGTTTTGCTTTATTTACTTTTCTGTAGAATTTTTTGGTTTGTTTTCTGTAACAAAAGAGAGATATTTGGTTAGATGACAGTTGAACTGATCAAGCAGCATTGGCTGGTAGCAGCTGGATGAGGGTTGCCGAAAATCGAGAGCAGTGGTGGTCGAGAGGTAACGGCCCCGACTTACGAGTGGCGTAGCTCGTGGGTTCGGAGGCGATTTACGACTGGTTCACGTCATCACGTCAAAGCCGGCTGTCGCTCAAAACCTATGCTGGGGCCCTGTCTCGTAGTCTTAGCATTTTGCTGAGCGATGGCCGTTTTGCGTGGATGAACTTGTTATTTTTTTCGAGTTTGTGTTCTTTTTATGCGTGATGTTTGCCGCAAATAAATGTACGCATTTCTTTACTTTGTGTAAATAATTTCATCACCACTGCTCTCAAAACGGTGAAGGAAACGTCGTGATTTTTAAACTAGTTTTTTGTAAATATTCCTACAAAATTAGGTCGTTATCCATAGTCGAACGGTAAGCAAAGCTTCGAAGCACAATAGAGTACCTAGGTCTGCCAAGAAATAGTCATTAACTGTTGCCTTGAAGAATTGTAGCTCATATTATATACAGAAACGCGCATTTAGGGCACATTTTATATGCATTGTCTGAGAAAAACTGGCAAAGTGCGAGTCAGATTAGCTTACTTTAAAGGATGATTTCCACCAAACGGCTCACATCGCATCGGATCGGAAAGGATACGAACGGTTGCGGCGACAACCGATTGCGTCCGACAGGATGTCGACGCATATGATCGGCTTCGTACCGTCGCTTGCGAACGTATTCGTTTCTGCGCCTAATCAAATAATTTCATTTCTACCGTGTTGATGTTGACGTGTTCTAATGCCGCAAAAAGGATTTGATCGGATACGACGACAGGCGAACGGAGCCGACCGCGCGTCGCAGCATACTTTCGGCTACGATCGCGTGTCGCGGAAGATGCCCGCGGTCAAGCTGCTGTGCGCGGCTTCGTAATATAGACTTTAAACACTGTGTACACAATTTAATATCGTTTAAAGATTGTAAAATCCGTTCGCCGAGCCGTTTGGTGGAAATCATCCTTACCGGGCACCGTTAAAACTACTTTAATCACCCTATATAACGTTCCCACTGCTGGGACACAGGCCTCTTCTCAGTGGGAGGGATTGGGCCGTAATCCACCACGTGGGCACAGTGCGGTTTGGCTACACCTACTACCTTTTTTTTTTGTTTTGGCTATTTTTAAAGTACTTTTGTTAGTTTTAAGTGCTCCTTTTTGACTGTTTGTATTTCCTGTGCGTGTCGCTAATAAAATATTTTTCTTTCTTTCTTTTCTTTCTTATTACAAAACGAGTTCTAACTGTTCTTACAGTCCAAACCTTCGAGCCAGTTATTCTATTTCGAACTCTATTCCGATCTACGTAAAAGTTTAACACCAAAACTGCCTACAGAACTGGGTCTGAGAAGACAGTTTTCTATTGAGAATGTCGCTTAAGTTGGAATAAAGTTCAAAACACAATAAATGGTTTGAGCACCTGCACTTCTGAAGGCCCAAAACACGTCACGTTTGACGTGGCCACCTCCTGGGCCCAACTCATGTCTATACTATTATTAAAGCTGAAGAGTTTGTTTGTTTGAACGCGCTAATCTCTGGAACTACCGGTCGGATTTGAAAAAATCTTTTTGCATTTTATAGCCCAATTCATGAGGAAGGCTATAGGCTATTCAACATCACGCTAGGACCGTAAGGAGCCGAGTAAAAATGACAAAAGGCCGAAAAAAATGCTGAGCGAAAACGAAGTAGGTGGGTCAGAGAACAAGAAATTTCACGCGGATGAAGTCGCGGGCATAAGCTAGTAATATAATAAGATATTTTTAATATTTGCCATCGAGGGCCCCGTGGTTCAATAATAACAGCGGCACAGGTCGATCGATCAGGTTAAGATACGCTTGCCGCGGTTGGCCCGTGGATGGGTGACCATCTTCACATACCAAGATCCCTCCGTGCCTCGGGAAAGCACTATAATCTGTTTGTCCCGGCTGTCATTCGTGGATCTTTGACAGTTACGGGTCGTCAGAAGCCCGAAAGTCTGACAACCAAGGGGTTTAGTATTACTCATTAACTGGGTTGTGGAGGTCAGATAGGCAGTCACTCCATGTAAAATACTGGTACTCAGCTGCATCCGGTTAGACTGGAAGCAGACCCCAAACATAGTTGGGAAAAGGCAGGCAGATGATGAGGTGATGATTTTTTATATTTGTCATCAACTCTGAACAGACGATTGGTTTCTTTATTTAGGTGACTAACAGCGACACATATTAAAATATTATACATTTAAAATATTATTACAGAATACGCGTATTACAACATTGTATGGCTAATAATAGTCTTCCCTGTATATGTAGAACTATTAAGGTGATACAGAACTGCGATATATGTAGACCAGCTTAGGGTCTGATTTTCACCCTCTGGGTATGGATCCAAATTCAGCAAGAATCACTAATTATCACAATCACGGCACTTTCAGTTATTTGACAATATTAATATTGTTTATATTAGTTTCCATAGCAACCAGGTAGGTTCTCTTTATCATTTCTTTGTTAAAACAAAAGATTGTAGGTAAGGTAAACCGTTTTTTGACAGATGGAACTAGTGATTGCAGTAGGTACATTTAAAATATTATTTCAGATTCTAATATCTTTTAAATTTGTGTAAATAAAATATTATTTGAAACGTTATCCCTCCCTTCTCCCAACTATGTTGGGGTCAGCTTCCAGTCTAACCGGATGCAACTGAATACCAGTATGTTACATGGAGCGACCACCTATCTGATCTCCACAACCCAGTTACTACTTGGTAAGACTGATAGTCAGACTTTTGGGCTCCTGAAAACTCGTAACGACTGTCAGAATCTCTGACAATGACAGCTGAGACCAACGTTTATAGTGCTTACCGAGACACGGAGGGGTATCAATATGTAATGGATGGTCACCCATCCATGGATCCACCTCGGCATATGTAGCTTAACCTTCGACCTATCGACCCGTGAGGCTGTAATTATTTCACCACAAGCCCCTTCGCAGAATACATGACGTTAGGGTAAAAACGAATGTAAAATGATTTAACAGTAAGTACCTCTAATTGGTGTTATGACATCATTTAAACACTCATATGATACATTAGGACATAATATGCAACATGAATACGTATTATACAATTCATCGCTTTTCCTTATTACCGGGTATTTAATGTACCTACCGAATTACAGAACCGTATTTGGGATTTCAAAAAATATTCCTTGAATGACTGTCACTGGTCCCGCTCACAACTGTTCTGACTGACTGACATAATATGGCTTAAAAACCCATGTCAGAAATTAGATAACCTCTTGTAGTAATATTGTGAAATAATTTAATTGCGCCCCACGGCTTCACCCGCCTGTTTCGATCCTGTGGGAATATCGGGATAAAAAGTATCCTATATGTTATTCCTGGTTATAAACCATCTGTGTGCCAAATTTCATCCAAATCCGTTCAGAAGTTTTTGCGTGAAAGAGTAACAAACATCCATTCATCCATATAAACTGTCACGTTTATAAAATTAGTAGGAATGAACAAACAAAAATAAAATTTGCGATTTTTTAAAGATTTGGTCATTTAAAATTTTCCTAATGCTTGTTCCTTATCTTGAGAAGAACATTTTGGCCGATAAAGCTGAAAATATTGTATGAGAAATTGGTTGCACATAAAACTCAAACCGTCTTATTACAAAACGAAACCTAACTTTAGTTCTAGCCTAAACTATTGAGCCAGTATTTGTATTTCGATTTAGGCAAAGTTCTTAATACTAAAATGACAACTTAGCACCAAACTAAGCTGTCAGTTTTGTATAAAGAACTGCAACCGGGCACCGTTGGACAGTTGGGTTCTTAATTCAATAACTGGGTTAGTGGTTTAAACCTGATCAAAAGAAAAACCTTGTTTTGTAACACCGGGCATGCATGGTAGATTACAGCCCATGAGCCCACTCTCGAATGTAAGAGGCCTGTGTCCCAGGGAACAGTATAGGCTGACTTTGTTATATCTGAGAATGATGCATTTAATTTCAATAGCCTATAATGCACATTCATTCTCACTCTTCATTTTAGACTACTACAAAAAATACTACACTCTTCAGAATAAGTAAGCCTGTATTGATGATGTAATCACAATCACATAAACACTGGCCTAACAGAAAACTGTATTTTCTCAGAAAATAAAAGTAAAAAATTAAATATAAATCTAATCTTATTTACAACTAGCTTCAGCCCAGCCTTCATCTGTGTGAAATTCCTTGTTTTAACATAAAATATATTACTACTATAAATGCGACTTCATCTGCAATCCAGGATGAAAAGAAGCTTAGGCCTCTAGGTCATAAGTCTACCTTTAGGTAAAGTACAACATAGCAAAAGTGACGGTACTTCATAGTTGGCTGTCGCAATGTGCCACAGTTCATCCAAATTCGTTCAGCAGTTTTAGCATGAAAGCGTAACAAACAAACTGACTTTTGCATTTATAATATTTTAGTTAGGATGACATTTCCCATTTGTGAATGAATTTTCGGAATTGAATCAGATGTTCCGAAGATTACATATATAATCAGCCTATAATGTTCCCACTGCTGGGACACAGGCCTCCTCTCAGGGAGACGGAGTTACATACTAACTCACAAATTTCACCTCTTAATAATATTTCGTTTAGATTTTTGACAGCACTCCAAGTAGTTTAGTTTATATTCAAGTAATCTGTCACTAATAAAATTTATAAGTTTACGAATGGCTCACAATGACAAAACAATAATAATATTGAATCAGTTTCATGGTATTTCTGATACTTAAAAATACAACACAACACATTATATTTAAATACTTAACACATGTTTGTGTCGTCAGAAGCCCGAAAGTCTGACCACCAGTCTTAACAAGGGGTATCACATTACCCAGTAAGTGGGTTGTGGGGGTTAGATTGACAGTCGCTTCATGTAAAATACTGGTATTCAGTTGCATCTGTTTAGACTGGAAGCCGACCCCAACATAGTTGGGAAAAGGTTAGGCAGAAGTTGAATGTACACCAACATTTTGCCAATTTATTTATTTCATACTGCACACAAATGTACAGACGCCAGCAGGTCAAGCTACCCGAAACTGTCAAATTTTCCCAATCAACCTTGAACCTTAATGCTCTAGGGATAAAGTTGAAAATCTATTAAATAAATTTGACAGATTGTAGTAGCTTGATGTGCTGGCGTCTGTACAGAGGTGGACATGCCATAGGTATTTCTGATGCTGAGTGCCCTGCAAGGAAAATAGCGGAATACAGGTACATTAACTCCATCGACTACGAGGGAGCCTAGATCGTCATACTTAAGGCCAGACTTCCGTGATGAATGCCTGCTGCTAACTCAGCTAAACACTGCACTGGCCTACAAACACTCGATTTTTTTGATGTTTAAGCACATTAGTCGCCCGCAGCTCGAATAAACACATTGCCTCGAACGTGATTTAATTTTGTGCAACATTGACTTTAGCCCACTTACCAATTTCTGCTGACGCAAAATCAAATCATGTGTGTTTACCTACATTATAAAGTGCAAGAAACTTTATTTTACGCAAACTAAATAATTACGTATATAAGACTTTTTGTTATTTTAATCTTTAAGGTAAATAGTATTTAAGTAAACTAGGTATAAAATAACGAATTAATAATTTTTTGTCATTATATCAAGACTTCTTATGTTAAATATTGTTAAGAATTTTATTGTCCTACAATTATCATAAAGTATGCTCATGCCGCCTGTGATACAGGTTTATCCTAGTACAGGCATCTAACATTATTATACCTTTGTAAGTTATTTCTAAGACTTTATGTTAATATTTTACCAATTGAATACTGAATAAAATATTATTATTATTATTATTATTATTATTATATTTCCAGCCAGTCAACCTGTGGATGATGCAGATACAAACAGGGGTAGGTGTGGTGGTGGTGCCAGTTATATCCCATTTAATAGGCAGCAAGTCTATTGCCATCAACATTTATGATAATAATAAACCTGCATTCCCCGAAGGGATGGGTCGAGGTGTATGGTTCACTATATTTTGCTAGTCATGTAATAGTTATAATGCACCCTGAACAGTCGGCCCCTACAAATTTTGTCAATATCATCGTCATCTGCTGAGCCTTTACACAACAATTTAGGGTTTGGCTTGCAGTGTAACCGTATACAGCTGAATACCATTATTTTACATGGAGCGCCTGACTATCTGACCTCCACAACCCAGTAACTGGGTAATACAAAACCCCTTGGTAAGACTGGTTGTCCTGACTATCTGACCTCCACAAACCAGTAACTGGGTAATACAAAACCCCTTGGTAAGACTGGTTGTCAGACTTTCAGGCTCCTAATGACCCGTAATGACTGTCAAAGATCCACAAATGACATCCGGGACCAACGGCTTAATGTGCTTTCCGAGGCACAGGGGGTCTTGTATGTAAAGATGGTCACCCATCTACGGACCAACCTCGTCAAGCGTAGCTTCACCTGATCAATGGACCCGTGGGGCTGTTATTAGTTAGCCACAATGCCCTCTAACTTTTGCCATGAACATGTGTGATTGTTGTCTATGTAAGTAATGTTTATACAATCCACCTTTGTTAATCTCTAATGACCTAGAAAATGAGCTTTATTGTCATTACAAAAGAATGTTTAACAAAGACTGGGTTCTTGATAACATGCAGAGGTACAAATTACAATAACATTGGGGAATGTTGCCAGATTTATTTTACCCTTTTTTTCGGGTAGGTTGTTAAAATGTTCGCGATTTTTTTTTTCCGATGATTTCACATTGTTGGTGAATCAGTGTAAGTTTTAATAACATTAAGACGACATTCTTGTACCAGTTTTTGCAAGCATGGTTTCATGAAAAGCGAAAGGCGAAGTCAATAGTAGTAATGCCAGTTTTTTACAAACAGACTTTTTTCATATACTTCCAACAATTTCCTTACTAGGAGACCGAAAATTTCGCACCTGGTAACTCTAATCCGTAAAAAAAAATACTACCGTGTTCGTCGCAAGTAAAACACAGTTACCGCGATGCGTATTCTATTAACCAAGGTCATGCACTAAGAATTGATCCAATTAAAACCTTCACGGACATTCCGCGCACAAAAGAGTCCACATAACAAAATCAAACAGTTTTAGGCTGAAAAACACAATACCTTACCGTTAAAAAATGCGTAACCTGATACCACTGATATTAAATTGATATTACGCCAAGGCCACACATTCTATTGCATTTTTGAAGCGTAATTACAACTTTCACACGTCTTCACCGCCTCGCACTCGCAAAATCGCCAAATATAATTCTTAAAATACTCTCCAGTGTTATATTTAGCGACATAGCATGACACAGCCTAAGATCTTATAAACACCATTTTAATCCGTTTATCCACGTTATATCACGTGTTTCGTACGGCACAACGTAAATATCGATCGTTAGTAACCAGTTTTCGTGTGGAAAATACATTAGATACTCACAAAATATGAAAAAAAATCTCCGGTAACTTGGTAACAGAATCACACGGTTAGAACTTCGAATATCGTGTTTACAACAATTATTTCATTTAACACTCGCGTCGTACACTTTTATCGACACTTTTGTATATTTAATTGTATTAAAATGGAGCGTATACGTCGGAAAAATATATTTTCTTGTCCTCCTATGTAATTTTAGAAGGCTCCATGACTCCAATGGCCTGACGTCACTCAGATTGTTGGCAATCCTATTTTTATGCCACTTCCTACTCAAACGATAAAATGTCTTACTAACTTTATTTTTCGTGCAATTCTAATCCTTTCCACAATGCAATAAAGCATAGTTTAGATTTACTTCAAGGATTATAAACCTGTGATGGAGAATTTCAGTGCTGCCATTACGAAAATGAAAATTTTTGTTTTACTTTTTATGCGTGACTCAACACCAGCTGATTGTTTTCTGTGAATATTTTTATCTATTGTTTATAAATTACTTTTAGGTTTATATTTTACAATAAATTAATGCTTGTTTAATAAAAAATCTATTCCGAATAAAATTTCTACGATTAATAAACTATAATCATTTCGTCATTTGACGTTCTTACTTCTAGCGATTCAGCTACTCATCACTAGATGGCGCTAGTTACATTAGTAATTTCATTCGATACAAGATGTCGCTACACGTTTATTTTATAATACTGAAGTACAGGGGGCCTAAAAAGGCCACTTTGGCAGAATCATAATATGATAACAATATGAATCATATTAAAAATCGTAAAATGCTCAATAACTAATAATGATCTGTGTGCAATTCATATCACGAAATTTACCTGTTTGACAGTTTTTTTATGGGAAATTGGGAATTCGTAAAATGGTCCACCAATGTTTACACCAAATATGATTGATTTGAAATGAATTGTAGATGATTAAACTATTATTTGTAACCATTTAACGAAAATTAGAGGAATTGCTAATGATCTGCTGGGAATTCAGGAAATGAATAGCTATTAGAAGTATTGCTTAAAGTGGCCTTTTTAGGCCCCCAGGTCCCGTCACGTAAAAAGAACGCTGGCAGTTTGTTTTGTTTTTTTTAAAAAACGTGTTTGTCTGCGCACTGAGCGATTTATCGATCAAATTGGTAACCTATTATGATTCTACAATAAAACAATTACATTTATATTATAAAACAGTAGCCTAGTTACATTAGGACGCGAGTATACGCGTCCGCAGGCCCATCCTCTCCACTATCGCTCAGCGTTCTTTTTACATGACGACAACTATATTTGTTAGTTCCTATCTCAATCAGGCGTCTGTTCTAATCATTAATAGGAATCATGTTGTGTTGGAAGTTTAGGAGGAGTTGAGGAACCATGCCCAATCCATACAACGGGTTAAACAGTTCATACACAGGCTATTTGAATGTATGGGTAGGTAATACTACTGAGCACCGTGGCTCAATAATAACAACGGCAAAGGTCGATGTTGGTCTGTGGATTGGTAACCATCTTTACATACCGAGACCCCTCCATGCCTCGGTAAGGTACGTAGCCCGCTGTCATTTGTGGATTTTTGACAGTTGATACGGGTAGTCAGAAGCATAAGTCCAAGCAGTCTTATCAATGAGTATCATTATTCAGTTACTGGGTTGTGAAGCTCAGATAGGCAATCTCTATAAGTATGTAGGTAACAATCTGGTATTCAGCTGCATACGGTTTGACTGGAAGCCGACCTCAACTTAGTAAGTTGAGGAGACAGGTACCTTATGATGACTAGTGTCGCCTTTAGTCTGCTTACCCCTACAACAGGTTCAGGGGAACCGATGAGTTGCCCCCTTTGTTTATTTCATTTAATTTAGGTCTAAGTCATCATCTGCCTGCCTTTTCCCAACTAAGTTGGGGTCTTCCAGTTTAACCATAAGCAGCTGAATACCAGTACCTACCTATTTTACATGGTGCGATTGCCTATCTGACCTCCATAACCCAGTTACTGGGTTATAACACGATACCCTTAGTAAGACTAGACTTTCGGGCTTCTGACGACTCGTAAGGACTGCCAAAGCCTGTCCTCGAATAACAGTCGGGACCAACTGCTTAACGTAAGTTCCGAAGCACTGAGGGGTTTCGATATGTAAAGATGGTCACCCATCCAGGAACCAACCGCGGCAAGCGTAGCTTAACCTAATCAATCGACCCGTGCGGCTGTTATTACTTACCCACAAGCTTATAAAACATTTTTTTTTTGTGTGTAAATTGACATGGGGCAGCCGAGGTGCTGCAGTTACTCCTTTTTGTTTGTTTTATTACTTTTATTGTCTAAACACACTATGCCGAAGGTACGCGACCGAAGTTCGGCACGATTACGCCTGCAATGCTATTTGAATTACTGACGGCACATTATGCCGAAATTACGTTGCGTTATAGCGTGCAGCCGAACTTCGGTCGGGCGTAAGTTCAGCGGCAACGTATTCTGTAGAGCACACCTTATACGCGACCGAAGTTCAATTCGATTGCCGAAGAAGATCCAGGGCGGGGAGCAGCGGGAGGCTCGACACACTGAATAAACACAAAGTTGCGCAACTGAATTTCGGCCGCGTAAGTTCGGCACTTATGGTGTGTCATATCAGCCGAATACGTCGGAACGTAAAATCAGACGCGGAACTTCGGTCGCGTACCTTCGGTATAGTGTGTTTGGACACTTAGATATCGATACGCCTGTGGAGTTTCGCTGGCTAATTTAATTTGATCCTGTATTCTGTAGTACGGTCAACGCTAACATTTTCACCACGGCAGGAGCTATAGACCAACCGCTTAACTCTCGCGTTGCCTGAGGTAGCAGCGCGGTGCGGGAGGGGTGTGGTGAACTGGTGACGTGATGCGAGAGCTCAGTGATCGTCAACTTGTGACAACTGTCACACGGCAACGTCTCAGCTAAGCGGCCGGCCTATAGGTACCTACTTATTCTCTCAGCTGAGAAAGATAGAGCATTTTAATTTTAATCAGAAGGCTAATCCTCGTAATTAAAAACGTTCAAAATCTAGTCACAATCTCATCTTAGCGACGATCAACGTCTAAAACTTGTCAAAAATGTAGGGAAAATAGAGGTTTTTTTGAGACTGAGAACGTTCTTAAAATTACGAGAATTGCCCCTCAGGGGTAAGTATAGTTAAATAAAACCAGGAAATACTGTACAAATATAATTTATTTATTAAATACGTTTAGCAGAAACGATGACAAGCGATTAATGGCGTCAGTATCAACCACCTTATCTAGGAGTTACCAAAAGCTAAGTATAAACATTAATTTAATTTTCGACAGCAGCACCTTTTGCCCAGTAGTGGGATAATACAGGGTGGCTAAAGAAAGAAAAAAAAAAACAGCAGCCTTTTTTTTTGTTTGGGTTTGGCTTGGTACGGGCATGTGATGAGAAGGGACGAAACGCATGTGACTAAAAGAGTGATGGATGGAGAGGGAGAGGAAGGCCGAAGAAAAGATGGATGGATTGTGTGAGGAATGATATGAATGAGAATGGAGTGAATGATAGCGTGACGGTTGACAGGAGAATGGAAGGAGAAAACGTGTTGCGCCGACCACAAGTAACATGGGATAAGGACAGTTAGATGATGAAGTCATCAAATGACTTCTCCCGCTCTGGGTGGAGCGACCGCGTGTCAGACTTTTACTGACTAAAACCACACCGCCAGCACCCTAATTGCGTAACACACTATCAATCACAATCGGAATATTTTTAAAGGATATTGTCTGCTCGAGAACCTAAATAACGCAATGAATGTTGTTGAACTGTCAAAATGAAAACTATTGCTACTGATAGTGTGTTACGCAACTATCCCTCAGGGACTGATAAGCTAGGGTTTTCTAAGAAAGCGGTGAACGGTCACACAATAACTGTCAAAATACAGAGCGTTTTTTGACACCTTAATGTCAAATAAACTGGTGAAAATGACAGATTTTTCAAGATGGCCGTTATCATATGACGGAATCTCTTTCCTAGGAACCCAGAGCTTACAAAAGATCATTATTACCTATACGTTTTATTTGTTTGTTAGCCTACGTTGTGTCCCACGGCTGGGCAAAGGCCTCCCTTTGTTTCTTCCAAACCTCCGTGTCTTGTGCGATCTCTGGCCATGTTGGCCCTGAGGAATAAATATTGCGGTTTGACAGCTGTTGCATAGAGATTATGTCAAACTGTCAGATTTATTCTATAAATAAAAGTTATATCTGACAAAAAAGTAGCTCTCAGGGCTGAATTTTTCAACGTCAGATAATTTTATCGAAGGAATAATTTTTAATTTATGACAGTTCTTCCACATAAAAACTGTTAGATGTCAATTATCCGAGAATAAAAATTATCTGTCGATCGTAAACCAGCCCTTAGTCGGCTAGAACCCAAACTCTAAATTTCCAATGATATATTTTTACATAATGCAACCAATGGGCCAAACTTACGACCCAATGGGTCCCTCTTAATGGCAAGCGACATCGCGGCAGGCCCAGACAGAGATGGCGGGATGAGCTGGACTCCTTTAACAAGAACTGGTTCTTAGCAGCTTTGAACAGAAAGAAGTGGAAAGAGAGTAGGGAGGCGTTTGCCCTGCAGTAGGACATCACAGGCTTTTAATAATAGTAATACATATTATATACTTTATTGTACACCACCTACCACGTCAAACACACAGGACAAAAAAGTTCAATCTCACAAAAAAAAAAATCATAACCTAAATATTATTCCTCCATGTTCTTCTCTGGTCGAATCTTCTCATTTTCAGAAGGTTCAATGTTGTTTGTTCCGTAAACCAGGAAAGTTAGTAGGCCGTACAGTCTCTCCCAAGTGTTGTAATGCAGTACTATACAACCTACTACCTCACCCAATCTACGGCGTTATAGTCAACTCTTCTCTTCTTAATCTTCTGAGTCTTCTTCTTCTTCTCTGTAGGTAGCTAGAGTGGAAGTGTACAGTCGCGCAATGAAAAAGTCAAGCAATGTGCCATGCAAACCATAGTTTGCCAATTTCACGTTAAATGTTAGACCATTCAGTTAATTTGAAAGTCATTTTCAAATAATAATATTATGCTCCATTTTTTTTTTCGAACTGCCATTTCTATTTTGTTGGCAGTACAATGTAAAAAAAAAAAGAAAATCATAAGCACAGTGCAAATAACAATTGTAAAGTCATTCCGCGACTGTAACTACAAAAGATTATGATGGACAATTCAAATATCATTATTAGTAGAAATTAGGTGAACGAAAATATATTTGTTCAACTATCAATAAAATAAACGCCTTGTGCGTGTTTGTGTTTTGTAAATATATACCTATAGGTACAATTGCAATATTAAATGGTTGTACCTTAATTTACAAAAGGCCACAATTTTGATACGTCCTACAAAATGGAGATGACAATGCGTCAGTAAATTAATCTTTGTATATCTAATGATCTGTCTACATACATAAATATATCCAATAGTTTAGTCACTATAGCTAGTCAAAGATTGGCAAAACTTATAGTCAGGCCATCACTAGGTACTATTTAATTTGTTTGAAAAAATAACAAAAATTAATTTCTATGCTAAGTTAAGTTACATTTGTTTGATAGTTCCTAAATCCTCGTAAGCATTCGTATTGCCAGTGTTTTCTTTTGTTGTCGTATTGTCGTCTCCACATTGTAGATATCAATAACAAATCTTGTCATTTAATAAGAATAAGCACATACATATGTAGCTGAATGTAGAATTATAACGTGACAGAATATTTTTAATAAGAAAACACGGTAGTTCGGAAGTTGAACTTTACATTCATTACGATTCATACACAGTTTGGAATCGACATTGCCAACTGTACTCTAAGTTGAAATAGAAACGTAATAACATATACTAGTTAGGAAGAAAAAAACTCTATCGGACAATCTTAAACATAATACAAAACGCGTTCATCAATATGTTGCACAAACTTTTTTAATATTTGGACCTAAAACCGATAATTTGGCGTTTTTTACCACATTTTGCGTGGATTAGTAACTCAGCAATGTTAATTATTAAGTACCCAGATTGGGTACTCAATAATTAGCCTGAACATGGCTACAACTAACTTAATAACATAAATCAACTTAAAAATAACAAGATAATAAAATGCAAAAACAAAAAGGGTACAACTAAAGGAAATCAATTTAGATGAACTACAACAGACACTACAGGAGATGTGCCAACTGTGCAGGGTGGCAGTGACGTCGACGCACAAACTGTTACCATGAATTCAGCACATGATTCTAGACCCCAAGCGTAGACAATTTGTGTCGGTAAAAATAAGCTGTTGCATAGAACAGTGTGTCAAAATGTATGGAACAGCAATTTTTTTTTAATAACCGACGAAACATTTGAACTTAGCTTAGGGGGTTCAGAATCATGTACTGAATCTATGGTAACGCGGTTGCTCGTCGATATCCTGCCAGTAAATTATTAACAGTGATCAAATAAATTGTTAAAAAAAAATTGAAACTAGCCGTTAATCTATGACACATTAAGTTTCAGAAAAAGAATGGCTTAGTAGAGCGTCGTCTCTTTCACTCATACCAGTATTTTTCTAAAGGTCGATGTGTCATATTAACGTCTGAGTACTGTTTTTATAAGACACAGTGTAACACATCCCTTCTATGTGATCAAAATAAGAATAAAAATGTCTGTTTGCAAATTGTGACATTTTGTATGTCAAAATGACTTCAGCACCGTACCTAATTGCGTAACACACAATCTGAATCATTTTGAAGGATATTGCTAATCCATCTAAATATATTTAGCTCAAAGGTGACTGACTGACTGACATAGTAATCTATCAACGCACAGCCCAAACCACTGGACGGATCGGGCTGAAATTTGGCATGCAGGTAGATGTTACGACGTAGGCATCCGATAAGATCAATTCTACCCCCAAGGGGATAAAATAGGGGATGAAACTTTGTATGAAACTTTGTCAAACTATACTTCTTAACGCGAGCGAATCCGCGGGCAAAAGCTAGTTGCTTTATATGTTCGAAAGATGTGTCTGCTCAACGACGTAAATAACGCAATGAATGTTGTTGAACTGTCAAAATGGAAGCATTTGCTACTGTAGTGCGTTGCGTAGTTACCCCGGTGACCCGACTTCTGTACTAATATTATAAAGAAGATTTTTTTTGAATTTGTAATCTTCGGAATTACTGATCTGAGGCCAATTCTCGTAATTGAAAACGTTTAAAATCTAGTCGCAGTCTCATCTCGGCGACAAACAAATGTCAAAAACTTGTCAAAATGTAGGGAAAGTATTTTTTGACAGATTGAGACTGAGATCAGACTGTGAACGTTCTTAAAATTAGGAGAATTGCCCCTCAGATTCTGAAACTTCTTTTTACCAATGGGAAGCTACAGTATTGCCGAGTGTCATAGGAGGGTATTATATGTTAAAAACAAAATTTCACGCGGACGAAATCGCCGGCAGAAGCTAGTAGGTACATTATATTTTTATAGAAAGTGCTGACAAAAAAAAAAAAGCTCAAAATCAACGCTTTTTTTCTTATTTTGATCGCAAAAAACACTACACAGCAAAAAAAAAAGTAAAGAAAAAAAATAATAGAAGAAAAACAAAACGGCGAAGAGCGACGAATTCCCGCCAAAACTGCGCCCGCGTATCACCAAACTTGTGTGGGGGACGCACACACTCGCGACTCAACGATCGCACGACAGAACACACGACTATTTAGTCGCAAAAACGGATTTATACTAAGAATACTAGCAATACACACAACATAACATCACGTCTGTATTTCGCGGAGCAGCATGTCTGCCTAACCCTTTATTAAATGCAGGCGTGATACTAGCAATATTTGTTGTATATTACTTGTATTCTTTTTAACACCTCTAAATCCTAGTGATAGGAGTTGAAAAGTGCAACGGTTACATAAGCCAAATGTCACCCGTTGAGCTATTCAAGTTTGTACGACAAAAAGTCCCCAAAATACGACAAAACGTCGCCAACATACGACAAAAAGTCGGCCAATACGATAATAGTCTGGTCTGTGTGCGACTGAAAAGTCGCGCAGTCACGTCTCCCCAACGGTTAAACGCACAAGTTCGGATCTACGGGTTCCAGTTGAGGGGGCCATTGCTAAAAATACATAGGAAATAAAATAATAATAGCTTTAGCACATATTACAACTTTGGCACTTAACTGTGAAGGAAACATCGTTAGGAATCCGGCATGTCCTAGAACCAAAAATTCGTAGACATCTACCAACCCGCGATGGGCCCGCGTGGTGGATTACGACTATCTCTCATAGAGAGGAGGCCTGTGTCCCAGCAGTGGGAACGGTGATTGTCAATGTTAAACAAATGAAAATAACATCTGTAGCGATCCAAAGTGGTAATGTGTGCTATTAAGACAAGATTACAAAAAAAAAAAAAACGTTACAAAAACAGTAAATACATAGTATAGTAGTGCTAGAAAAAAAAAGTAAAGTAAAAATTGAAGAAAATAAGTAATAGGTAGTAGATGTAGAAGTTACTGTTCAATATTGAACAAAATTAAAAATAATATAACATAATATATTGAATTACGTTTGTATTTCCAGAAGAAGAATATTATGCCAGTTATCTTAAAGTTCCATAACATAGAGGCCGAGCATATTACTGGGCATTAAATTCCTAACGAAAAACCCATTAACACTTTGCCTGACCTGGGAATCAAACCCACGACTCTCCACGCTCAGCAGTTGAGTTTGTACGTCCATATTCCTTCAGAATGTTTTCCTTTAATTCACAGTGACGTCTAAGTGCATTCGTCGAATGAAACTGTTAAACAATTTTTAAATACGACCGATCCTCTCACTTGTAGCAACATTTGTCACCTTTTTTAGAACTGTCACTTTCATTTATTATTGAAAAATTGTAAAAACTAACCTAAACGTGCTGGACCTTTTCAGACCGCGACTGTACAGACGCCAGCAGATCAAGCTACCCGAAACTGTCAAATTTTCCCAATCAACCTAGAACCTTAATGCTTCAGCGATAAAGTTGAAAATCTATTAAAGAAATTTGACAGATTGTAGTAGATTGATGTGCTGGCGTTTGTACATTGTACATTATGAAATTGAAAATACTATTGCCACTTGTCAGGTTTAATTATTCTATTTTAAACTTCGCGACGGCATAAAATACAAGAATTACCATCCTCCTGACCTTACCTCTATTATTACTGGTCGGCACCACATGTCTTCTTACATACTTCTCTACCAGTCGTCATCTCAGTAGTCACCCCCTTTCTAATCATATCATCTTTCACACAATCCATTCATTGTTTCTTTGGTCTTCCTCTACTCTCATAGCCATCCACATTCATACTTACTCAAAACTTTCCTCACAACGTATACCCACCCATAACTGATTTTATAATGTCTTGCGTCTTGCTTGTAGAGCTTAGACCCAAATTATCTAAAAACAATGAATTAACCCCATTGAAGTTACTATTTGGTTCCGGCGGTTCTTTCGAATATTGACTATGGTCCCGACCCAACTGAGCCGATCCGAACTTTTTTTCAATAATATGCGGTTCGGCCATGTGTGGGTCCGATCCGAACATTCGCACTATGCACTTCGGAGTAGACCCCCAGGTGTGATGTTACGTTAGTAGTTCCATATTACAGGGGCGAAGCTCAACCAGTAACTGAACACAAATCACACAGACGTTGGGCTGCTACAGAGCAATTCCTGAAGGAAAAACTCATAAACTTTGCCTGACTTGCTGATCAAACCCACGACTTCACGCTCAGCAGTCGCACTAGCGACCACTAGATGAACGAAGCGGATACTCTCTCAATCTGTCTGCTGACTTCTGTTTCTGTCCTCATCAACAGACGAGGCTTTCAGCATGTCCCGCCCAGTCAGGTCAGCAGGCTCCCATCACAGCAGGACCTGGAAATTATAAAGACAACACATTAATTTTCAAACTTCATCACCATCATTCAGCTAAACTTGTTGCACTTTATGATTCTCCTGCCGTTATTCCAATCTATTAGTGGTCGGCGCCTCATATCTTGTTCTTCCATACTTCTCTATGAGTCGTCATCTCGGTTGTCACCCCCTTCCTAACCATAACTATCACCTCTCACACGGTGCATCCACCGTTTGCTTGGTCTGCCCTGCTCTTCTAGCCATCCACATTCTCGAGTCGCACGATTAACATTATTTAACACTTTGTAGTGTTTGTGGTCGGTTCAATAATATAATTATTAAAATAACACTAATTAGCATTGCGCTCAAGTAACTACAACAGTAGATAGGTATGCATTGCGACATCGATATTGTCTGTGTAGGTACCTAGCTTATGTTACGATCATTTACTTTTAGTTTATTATGAAGGAGAAACACAATTGACTCATACATAACATCACGCCTGGATTCCCGAAGGGTAAGGCAGAGGTGTACCTATAGCACACCCACATTCCGCCAGTTACTTTCCCCTTTTGACGTTTAGAATAAAATGTTCCCACTGCTGGGACACAGCCCTCCTCTCTGTGAGAGGGAGTGGGCTGTAATCAATCACGCGGGCCCAGTGCGAGTTGGTAGATGTCACATGTCTTCGAATTTTTGGATCTAGGACATGCCGGTTTCCTCACGATGTTTTCCTTCACCATTTTGAGAGCACTGGTGATGAAATAGTTTACACAAAGTAAAGCGCCTGTTTGGGTTCGAACGCACGACCTGCAACACGTGAGCCGTGATTGTTACCACTGGTAGATCAATCCTTGGTTACACATAATAATATCAGCCACGAACTTCTGTACAATGTTAATTTGTCAAAATTATCGTTACAGTAAAACAATACACTTTATTGTTAATGTCAAACTGATTAGTTTGATGTTTCATATCCGGTAGTGATAAGGATACAAATTATAATTTTGACTGCTGGCCATTACAAAATCAGAAAAGAAAAATATTAATTTATTATTTGGATTGTATTTTTATTATTTTTTAAAACTTTTCATTACTGACGTTTTCAACGTTCTGCATCGTTCTCACATGCATAATTTCTAACATGAATGATGTAACCAATACATATTTTGTAACCATATTATTTTGATTTAAAAGAGTGTCCATGGAGTTTCTTGCCCGTTCTTCTTCATAGGTACCTACTACGCTTTGGAATGGGCAACTAGCTTCATCTTTCTGACTGACCGGCCCCTTGACAGTTCAAAAGTGCCTGTAATTGGTTTAATTGAAATAAATACTTTGAGTTTGAGTTTGACTCATTGCCAGAAAGTAAAGGTAACCCAGGTAAGCAAATGAAGGATATTAGAGAAAGCCGTATATCACCTAGCACTATATGTTTTTATTATCAGCGATTAATATCCCACTGCCGGAAAAAGGTCTTCCTTCCACCTCTCTCTGTCCAGAGCTGTCAAGAACCAATATTTATGAAAGGAGTCCAGCTCATCCCGCCATCTCCGTCTGGGCCTGCCGCGATGTCATTTGCCATTAAGGGGGCCCACTGGGTCGTATGTTTGGCCCAATGTTCGTCTGAAATGCGGCAGATGTGTCCAGCCCAATTCCATTTAGGCGTGGCAATAGCACTAGTATACTTTTAAAGGAAGATTGGTCAAAAAAATTATGTACTAAGTATCCCAGTCCAGTCCAGTCACAATTTCTTATCCTAATATTATAAATGTGAAGGTACTCGTAACTAACTAATGTCTGTCTGTTACCTTTTCACGCCTAAACCACTGAACCGATCGTTATGATATTAGTTAGACAGGTAGCATAGCACCTGAAGAAGGAAGTGGGCGTATCTAAGTATACACAAACTATTTAGGTCGCAAGCAACTGCTAGTTGACTTTAAGTCAGTTTAAGAAAATCAATTTCTATAGAATGCTCAATAAATCAAGATGTCTTAGAGAAAACCCAAAAAAAAAACAACAAAAAAAATCAGCTGACCATAAACTATAAAACATCATCAATCAAAGAAAAGAAAAAAAAAACACCGAGTTCCGAATTCAAAACACAAGCTTCCTACATTTACCGTTAATTCTTCAATCATATCCCTCACAAATAAAACGGAACTAATCTTACAAAAAAAATTATAAAACATTTTTACGATTTTTACCGAAAAAAGTCACCGGTTTTTTGCTTTTTTCATTTTGCGCGGTGCGAACATCTGTCTTGTTTTCTCACGGTTCGAACGGTTTTTAGGGTTCCGTACCCAAATGGTGCCAACGGGACCCTATTGCTAGGCTCCGCTGTCCGTTAATCTTTTACAGGGCTGTATCTTTTGAACTATAATACGTAGAAACCTGAAATTTTCGCTTTTTTACTACTATAGCCGCTATAACAATAAATAATACAAATTAAATCAATAATTTAAAAAACTCTGTCAATCACTCTTACTAAGGGGTATCGTGTTACCCAGTAACTAGGTTGTGGAGGTCAGACAGGCATTCGCTCTATGTAAAATACTAGTATTCAGCTGCATCCGATTAGATTAGAAGCCGACCCCAACATACATAGTTGGAAAGGCAGGCAGATGAAGATGATGTATTGTTAAATATTGTATGGAACCCTCCGTGTGCGAGTCCGACCCGCACTTGGCCGCATTTTGTTTTTTATACTTTTTATGAAATTTTTGGCGTAAGGAAGCCCTCGCCACCTGTTATGTGTAGGGGATGCCATTTGCAATTTTTTCGAGAATTTAATTTTAAAAGCAGTGGTTACTGTGCTAAATTACTTAGGATAATTTTAGTTTTAGTAATGTTTTACTTAAATTACTGTTTACGATTTTTTAAAGTGATTGAAGAAACCGTTTTAATTTTAAATAATTATTGTCCTGGAGTAGGGAGCAAAATAAAAACGTAATTTTGAGACGAAAAATTTTGTTAAAATGTCTGACTTCGAAGTCTTAATAGCTAGTTAGTTTAATATCAGATTTATTTCATTGTACAGGGCACTGTATCTAAATACTATACCAATATACTATTATTTGAGGCTATAGGCTATTCAACATCACGCTATGACCCTTAAGAGACCGGCAAAAAAAGACCGCTAAACGAAAACGAAATGACACTGCTTGGAGGTGATGCGATGCGACGCGACGGTGTGGGTCGGAGGTACAAGAAGTTTCACGCGAACGAAGTCGCGGGCCGAATCTAGTTCTTTTATATACCAGGTAATGCGAATACCAGCAATGATACCTATATTAAAATTTCCTATGTATACATCCTTATTCCTACTATTATTATAAACGTGAAAGTTTGTATGGATGGATGGATGTTTGTTACTCTTTCACGCAAAAACTCCTGAACGGATTTGGATGAAATTTGGCACACAGATGGTATATAACCAGGATTAACATATTATACGATATTTTACTTATATTCTTATATTGTCACGGGGTCGAAACTTATGCGGGTGAAACCGCGGGGCGCAGCTAGTACACACATAAACTCACTTCTTTTTCACAAGGGGGTAAGCAGAAATAACTGAGATAAGAGATTAATGTTATGACTGTGCCTTCTCAATATATTTATGAAAATCTTTTATATGCCCATAGAAACATAAAATTGTTTAAAAAATACAGTGATATCCATGATATAAATACTAGGAACAAACACAAATTTGTTGTACCTATAACAAGGCTCAAGAAAATAGGTGGCTCGTTCAGATGCCAATGTATACGCTTTTACAATAAAGTTCCAAGCCCCGTTCAAGATCTAAGCCTTAATAAATTCAAATCATTCATTAAACGTAAGTTGTGCCAGAAAGCCTTTTATACCGTTAAGGATTATATCGAGGACAAAAAGGCTTGGGATTGAGATGCTTCCAATTTTTTACCTATGTAGTGTTCTTATTTTTCTGTTTTGTTGTTGTTTTTCTTTTTTATATACACTTTGACATCAATGAATTCTATATATAAGTACTGTGACATTTGCTTACTTTGTAAAGTATTCTATTATTTTAATTATTGTGAATGTGAATACTATGTGGGTCACTTTATTTTTATTATATTTTATTTTTCTCTCTGTTCTCTTAGTTTTGTCATGGTCTGGCAGTTTGAGTAATTAATGCGGCCTACCCAAATGTCCTTTCTTTGGTATTGTTCGTCGAATCGTCGAGCTCCTTAAGTTTTGAGTTGAGCTGCACTGATTTCTGACAAATGCGTGCACTGACTGGACAGGTCCTCTCAATCTGTGTGGTTCTTTCCTCAAAAGACCATCTCAGACATCGACCTGCATGGTCTTCATATGATCTGACCAAGATTATGTCTGGACTTTAAAAGAGACTGTGACCTCTGAGTTTGTTTCGGCCTTTCTTCTCAGAGTAGTCAGATAGGAAACGCCGACCTCATCTAGTTTTAAAATATGATTGACGTGTAAAAGTGTTTGTACAAACCTACTTACAAAATAAAATCATTTATCATTTATCATTTAACAGAACGCCCCCTGCTACTATCCGTACATACTGAAATAAAGAGTTATTATTATTATTATACTCCTTTTGCCTCGTTTACGGTCCGGGAAAAATATCGTCAAGCTGATATATACAGCTGATATATACCTATAGCTGGTATTATATTTATGTTCTGTAACTTGTATGGTGTACAATAAAGGGTATTCTATTCTATTCTATTCTGATTTAGAATAGTAATTGTGTAATGTGGTTATTAAATAGAGCTTTTATAAGGTTTTTGAAACTACACGAATTCCTTTGTCTCTTGAATTATTTTGCGACCCATTTCAAACTCAAACTCAAAGCATTTATTTCAAATAAACCAATTACAGGCACTTTTAAATTGTCATGGGGTCGGCCAGTCAGAAAGATGAAGCTAGTGGCTAACTCCAAAACATAGAAGGATATCTCCATTCTTTTGAAGATCTTTTTAAAACAGTTTTCGTTAACCCAAACACAGATTTTGTGCTCGAATATTTTGCCCAAAATAATCGCCAGGTGTGGGTGTGCGGGGGAGGGGGGTGTCTAGCAAGCGTCTAGACAGCGGGGGTGGAGGTAGCGGGCGCGGGGGGGTCGTCTAGACGTAGCCTCATCGACTCGCCTGGTTGCTATGTTCAACTTGCTAGCTCCTACGGACTATGGGAGCCTGGTACTTTTGTAATTGGAGTTGTATTTTAGGGGTTCACTAGAATGGTTAAATCATTGTTTTTAGATAATTTGGGGGTAGCAAGATATTATAAAATTAGTTATGAGTGGGTATTTAATGTCGTCAGGAATTTATTGAGTATGAATGTGGATGGCTATAAGAGTAGGGGACGACCAAAGAAACGATGGATGGACTGTGTGAATGATGAGATGGTTAGTGTGACTACTGAGATGACGACTGATAGAGAAGTATGGAAGAAGGGAAGGCCAGAATTTGGCTTCGCAAATTTTCTGATGCTACTGATCAGCGGGGTAATTGCATAACACACTATCAATAGCAATGACTTTAATTTTGACAGTCCAACAACATTCATTGCGTTATTTAAGTTGTTGAGCAGACAAATTTTTCGAACATATGAAGCAATGGATAAGGAATATCCTTAAAAATGATTCAGATTGTGATTGATAGTGCGTTACGCAATTAGGTGCTGATTTGATAATTATATGACTGATAGAAAGCTACATTAGGTATTGCTAAATGCAATAGGACATGTTTTTTGGTGTATTAGACTTCCACGCGGACGGAGTCGCGGGCAGAAGCTAGTATAAACAGCTGTTATAAAGAGAAAATTTAAATTAGTTTTTTTATACATTTGTTTGTTACGCGCTCACGCTAAAACGGCTGCACGGATTTAGATGAAATTTGGCACATGGGTAGACTATGACCTGGACTAAGATATAGGATACTGTTTATCCTGATATTCCAATTTTAATAAATAAATAAATATATATTCCCACGGGATTGAGACTTATGCGGGTGAAACCGCGGGGCACAGCTAGTATTAATTAAATAATAATATTCAGATCTGTCGTTATTACAAAAACCTAACTAATAATGAAAATATCCCGATATTTTTATCCTTATTGTTCAGTATTGGAAGGAAAAAAATCATAAAAATATTTACCTAAAAAATGTATAAAAATTTTGATATCCAAACTCTTCACGAAGCTGCCACGATGTCATCTGTTTTCAGCTCCAGTGTCGTCAGCCTTGTCCAGTCTTCAAAAATCCTGAAATGAGAAATAACAAAAAATGTTAGTAAATTAATAAAATCAAAAGTCATTTATTCAACCTAGGCTGTGGCTGACATTGTGACAAATGTCAAAAACTTGTCAAAATGTAGGGAAACTAAATGTATTTTTGACAGATTGAGACTGAGATCAGACTGTGAACGTTCTTAAAATTACGAGAATTGCCCCTCTGATGTCACTCGAAAAACTGCCAGGAATTGGGCTGGACACATCTGCCGCGTGTCAGACGATCCATGGGCCAAACATACGACCCAGTGGGTCCCGCTTAATGGCAAACGACATCGCGGCAGGCCCAGACGGAGATGGGGGGATGAGCTGGACTCCTTTGATAAAGATTGGTCCTTGGCAGCTCTGGACAGAGAGAGGTGGAAAGAGAGTAGGCAGGCTTTTGCCCAGCAGTGGAAAATTAACGGCAAAAAAAATGTAGACCATATAAATTACAGACATAAATATAGAAATTTTACAAAAGGTGACACAATGGGCGGCCTTATCGCTAAGAGAGCTAAGAGAGCTTTTAAAGACAAGCTTTGGATGGATTAAACAGGGTAAGAAGACACGTACTGTAGGTAGTCTGTGGTGTAGAGTCGGGCAAATGAATACCTTGATTTAATTTGAACACATTTAGACATTATTGATCACAGTGAGTCATGAACCCACGATCCCAAACTTCCTCCTAATAACAAACACAGACATAGGTATCAGACGTATTATTAATAGCGACGTAGACATAATAATAATAATTCGACGAAATAAACGGAAATGAAGTAGACGCGACAGATATGGCTATTTATATTATTAACTACATATTATTATTTTTTAGGAAAATATGTTGATACCGCGAATTGTGGTCAAATGTTTTGGGATTTATCATAGTAGGTTGGAATGTGAGGATCTAAAGTATATTTAAATTTGTGTTATTTAAAGTTAAACAAATATCGACTTTATTTTAATAGTGCTTAAGATGACTTCAGAGTGACTAGCACTATTGGAAAATTTATAAAAATGTTTGAAGTTGTAGCGTAAACTGAACTTTATGGTGTAGGAATTAAAGTTATTTTTTCATAAATTCATATTTGTTTACTTTTTTGGCAAATAAGTCGCGAATGCAGTATTAGCAACATAGTACACGCAGCTATACATAACCAGTATAAGCAGACTTCTGAATGTACGTAAAACCTATACAATGCGAGGTCAGTTGAAACTGGACAGGTATACATAGTTTGATGTGTACATAGTTTGAGGTGGACATTGTTCATTGTCGTGGTGGCCCAGTGATTAAAAGGCCTCATCTACGAGGATGTGGGTTCAAAATGTGACTTTTTCAATTCATATGTACTTTCAGAGGGCCTCGCGGCTAAATAATAACAGCCGCACGGGTTCATCGCAGGTTAAGCTACGCTTGCCGCGGTCGGTTCGTGGATGGGTGACCATCCAGTACATATGGATACGGTATTTGGAAGAATTGTACAATGAATATGTCAACAAATTAGTTATAATATTTCTATTACATTATACCCGCAGTAGGAGTACCCGCAGTTTAATCTATATTTTATTATATTGGTTGGTATTATTTATTGTATTGGTTTAATGTGCAAAAGTTATTTACAATATACAATTGGATCTTAATGTACACGTCTGTAGATAGTTACCCGGGAAAGATCTAACTCCTAAGGTACAGGCTCGGCCTAGTTTAGGTGTTAGTGGTCATTCGAATTGTGTTCAATTGCAGAATTGTACCTTCTGTTTGCCAAAATCAACTTGTAAAATATTTTTGTGTTAATAAAACTTTTTTATTTATTTTGTTTTTTATATCAAGACCCCCTCCGTGTCTCGGAAAGCACATTTTGAGCCGTTGGTCCCGGCTGTCATTCGTGGATCTTCTGACAACCAGTCTTACCAAGGGGTATCATGTTACCCAGTAGACTAGGTTGTGGAGGTCAGATAGGCAGTCGCTCCATGTAAAATACTGGCATTCAGCTGCATCCGGTTAGACTGGAAGCTGACCATATAGTTGGGAAAAGGCAGTCAAATTGATGTACTTTCTGAGTTAATCTTGGATATTACTGACATAGATGAAGGAAAATATCGAAAGGAAACCAGCAGTGCTATTCTGTAACCATCTCACCGTGAAAACTTATGTGTAAGGAGCGTGGAGTGAGCTGTCATTCCAACTAATGCTAGGGATGGAGACTATTGACAGCTCACTCAAAGCTCACTTCACCTAACTTTTCACGGTGAGATTTCTACAGAATCGATCGGCTGGACTCATACTTAGTTAATACTGGCAGTGCCGCGCTGTTTCAACGGTAATAAATAAATCACGATCCATGCAGGTCCTGGCCTACCCATGTGCCAAAATTCATCCAAATCCATCCAGCCGTTTTAGCGTGAAATCTTAACAAACCAACATACAAAAAATCAAATCTTTTCTCTTTATAGTCAGCAATCACCAACCCGTCTTGAGCAAGCGTGGCGGTTTAATTGAAATAAATGAGGTTTGAGTTACAAAAAGCACGATATATTATGTTTAAAGTGACCTGTCCGGCCACGGTTAAAAGTTAACCGTTCGATGTATAGTTACGTAAACAAGTTACTGCACTCTAATAGATTGGCTATCAGTTAACTATTTACTATTTAAACACAGATAATAGAGTTGACGTCTATTGGCTGACGGGCTGTTGATAACTCGTCGAGGAATCGACCACTGACGCAGTCGGTGATAAGGAATACTACTCGTGTTGTACATAGTGCAGCGGTATCAGTTGTAGTTTAAATTATTACATAATATCACGCTTGTTATCCTCGAACGGGTAGGCAGAAGTAGAGCTATATTTCTCCAGTTATGTTTGTGAGGGACGTGTCGAATGTCATTAACCAGGGACAAACTTAGACTTACAAAATATTTTGTTTAGTGTTTAAAAAAAAAGGCTGAAATTCAGGACTTTGTTTTAATACGTGACATAACTTTACGCCTGTAATCCACGAAGGGGTAGGCACAATTGTACCTATAGTACACCCACATTTCGCCAGTTATGTTAAAGTCCCATGTAATAGGAGACGAGCCTATGGGCCCAAATCCAGGCGTAGGTAAATTTGTAGTTAGGTACATTAAAAAAAACGGGAAAATTATTCGAGACACGATTCCCGTGATAAACTATTTACATACATACAAATTTGTACGGAACCCTTGGTGCGCGAGCCCGACTCGCACTTGACCGGTTTTTTAACTTTCTTACTGTTTAAAAGATGAAGAAGTAGCGCAACAAACACTACATAACTTCGAACCGCAACTTCGTCTACAAAATTTCTTGTTTTAACATAAAATATAAAAGAGGATTTAAGTCCAACCTGCTAAAGTGGGGCTGGCTACCTTTACAGAACGGCAGTAGGGTGTGTATGTGGAGCTATGTCACAAACCATGCTCCACCTCCTATCCTGCCTTCTGTGTCCCAAAACATGCAGTCAAAGTGACCTCTGCGCTGCCACCGACAACGACGTGGAAGTGGCAAAGTTTTGGGAAAACAACATTTAAAATACAGTCGTGCTGGCGACACGAAGAAAAAAAGAACATAGAACATGTCCTATGACACTCTACAACACTGTAGCCTTCCATTAGTGAAAGAATTTTCGGAATCGGATCAGTAGTTCCGAAGATAACCCCCTACACACAAACTCACAAAGTATAGGTAGATGTCTGCCTAGCAACACGTCTTCCATAACTCGAAGGCCAGGTATCCAAAACCGGTTTCTTAAGTCCAGGCAAAAAATCAGTCTGCCTGCAGTCTGGGTGACGGGGTCAGTGCCCTCGCTAGTCAAATCCTTGAACTTTGTTATCTTAGATAAAACACGAAGGGTAGCCGTCAAATTCCGAAGTGCGTTTTTTTTTATGGTTTTGCCCGAGGTGATCGGAAATTATCCTACAGGAACGTATGACTGGGAATGAAAAAGTATCCTATGTCCTTACCCTGCATTTCGGTCACAATCTGATTAATTTTGAAGGATATTGCTAATCCATTGCTTTATATGTTCGAAAAATTTCTGATCGACAAAGTAAATAACGCAATGAATGTTGTTGAACTGTCAAAATGCTAAATGCTATTGCTACTGTTAGTGTGTTAAGCAATTTTTGTGCAGCGAAAAACTGCTTTTTGATATTAAAATCATTGCATAAAAAATCTCGTAGACAATTTACTACGCTGCGTAGCAATTTTGCTACGACGATGCTACGAATTTCACAAAAATATTTTTGTTTTTAATTTTAAGCTTGTAAGTCCTCAAGTCTGTTCCTACTAGGTTGTTAATAAGTCTCATCGAGCGTTAGAAAGAGACAGTCATACAGGTATGAGTGAGAAAGAGAGGACGTGAGACAAATACTATTTTTTAAAAAACATTCTCGTTTTGTTGGAAGAAAAATAATCATTCTCTTACCCTTATCCCAATTTATTTCTGGTCAACGCAGCAAGTCTTCTTCTTCCATCCTCTACCAGTCGTCATCTCAGTAGTCACCCCCTTTCTAACCATATCATCATTCACACAGTCCATCCATCGTTTCTTTGGTCGTCCCCTACTCTTATAGCCATCGACATTCATACTCAAAACTTGTCTCTCGACATTAAATACTTTTGCACCCATAACTTGTGTGAAATGAAATTTATTCATTTTTTTCTTAAGTTTATTCTTTAAATGTGATATCGGAAGGAACAGTTTTACACGACATATTATTTAAAAAAAATAAACTAGATGAGGTTGGCGTTTCCTATCTGACTAGTCTGAGAAGAAAGGCCGAAACAAACTCATAGGTCACAGACTCTTTTAAAGTCTAGACATAATCTTGGTTAGATCATGTGAAGACCATGTAGATCGAGGTCTGAGATGGTCTTCTGAGGAAACTACCACACAGATTTGAGTGGATCAGTCCAGTCAATGCAAGCATTTGTCAGTAATCGTATAGCTCAACTCAAAACTTGAGGAGCTCACCGACTCGGCGAACAATACCAAAGAAAGGACATTTGGTTAGGCCGTATAAAGTATTCAAACTGCCAGACCAATATTAAAAATATCAAAGTAAGACATATATACTTTTGATATTTTTAGTATTGGTCTGGCAGTTAGACCCAAATTATCTAAAAATAATGAAAATTAAACATTCCAATTAACCCCTGAAAATCATTCATAAGTCCACCTCCATTTATAAAAGTACCAGGCTCCCATAGTCCATAAGAGCCAGCAAGTTGAACGTAGCAACCTGTCTCTTCATTCATTCATACTCAAAACTTTCCTCACGACATTCTACTCACTATAATATCGACCAACATCGGGTATATTCGGACCGAGTACCTTAATTATTAAGGTACTCGGTCCGAATATACCCGATGTTTGTCGATGATAGCCGAACACAATACATAGGTTCACCAACAGATGGCGCGGCATACGCTTATAATTGTCACTACCCTTTGTTAGGAGGGGGTTAAGTTTTTTTTTATTTTTTCGCAAAAAGTTTGGATTACTGTAGATCTGTTTGCGATGTGAAAATTATTGTGACGGTGACAAACTAACCTACAAATAAGCAGAAATTTTGAGTAGGCTGAAGTAGTTTTTTGTGGAGTTCACATAGACAGTCGCTTTATATAAAAAAACTGGTATTCAGCTGCATCTGGTTAGACTGGAAGCCAACCCCAACATAGTTGGGAAAAGATGATGATCTTCTACTTACCGTGTCGATAGCAATCTAAATAGACTTTGCCCAGAATTCGGCCACTTCTCTGGCACCATCACCAGCGTCCATCAGTTCCTGTAACGTGCAGCTGAAAGGACACGATATTAAGTGTCCCATGGTTTGTGAAATCGTCTTCAAGGATGATGATGAAAGTGGTGACGATGTATCATTTGCTGGTCGGTTATTTCCAAAGTTTTTCAAACTAAACAGACAAAGACGTGTTGGTGGGTATTTTGTTGCGCCACTTCTTCTTCCTAGCTAAAATACTAGGAAGTAGCGTAAGGCGGGCTGTCTTTTGAATTTTTTAACTAAGTAATCTTAGTTCGAATTTAAAATGCTTTTTACTTCTTCCGTTTTATTTTCTTCCCTCTTCACCCTTTGAGGTGGTAACGGCTAGGGCTTTGCAGGTAGGTTGTGCCATGATTCTAGTGATGTGACAACTTAACACTACAATAACGCTACAAGGTTCATTTTCAGAAAGTTCTGTCCTGTAAAACAAGATAGAAACTTCTGAAAATACTGTCCTATGCTGTCTCCGTCGTCTAAGGACTATTGATATAAGCTTCATAGGACCCCCGAATTCTCTGACAACGTCGTCATAATAGTAATTAACGATGAAGAGATTTTTAAGAACTGCTTAAAGTTAAGTGTGCCAGATGTCTCTGGCACACCAGACCATGACCTGAAGGCTAATTCTCGCAATTAAAAACGTTTAAAATCTAGTCGCAATCTCAACTCAGCGAAAATCAATGTCAAAACTTGTAAAAAATGTAGGGAAATTAGAATTACAGGCATTTTTGACAGATTGAGACTGAGATCAGACTGTGAACTTTCTTAAAATTACGTGAATTGGCCTTCAGATGTATGAACGTAAACGAAGCAAAAGGAGTATGTAAGGATCGTTGCAGGTGGCAATCTGTAGTTTCTACTTACCCTCAAGGGAAGAAGGCTAAGTTTATATAAATACGTATTGCAGCATCGAATATAAATAATAGTGACCTATTAACACAATTTCCATTAAAAAAAACACAACGAAAATAACATCCTCACTAAACCAACGTTCGCAACTCTTATCCGTTTCAAAAAAGGAACGCAAAAAAACCGCCATCATTGTACCGCATCCCTTTAGCGTTTTAAAAAAAAGTTTAAAAAACCTCCTTTGTGAGTCTTCCATGCTGGCTGAGCAGCTGATTCCTTTGCCGGTGGCGTAAATTTATAAAAAAAAACTGTCAATGCGCGCGAACCTAATTATTTTTTACGCGGATTATAAAAATGTAAGGTATTGTGTTACTAAAATGCAGTTTATTAAAACATTTTTAACAAAAATGGTTCCGTATGTTGCAATTTTAATTTTATTATAATTTAGAGGATCTCGTGGCTAAATAATAACAACACGGATGAAGGTGAAGCTACATTCACCGCGGTCGGTACGTAGATGGGTGACCTTCCATTACATATCGAGACCCCTCCGTGCCTCGGTAACCAGGCTAAACCCTTGGTCCCGGCTGTCATTCGTAGATCTTTGACAGTCGTTACGCGTAGTCTGAAGTCCAAGTCTGACAACCTGTCTTACCAAGGGGTATCGTGTTACCCAGTTACTGGGTGGTAGACATCAGATAGACAGTCGCTCTATGTAAAATACTAGTATTTATCTGCATCCGGTTAGACTGGAAGCCGACCCCAACATAGTTGGGAAAAGGCTAGTTAGATTCATGTTACAATTTATTTCCTTTGTAGGTGAGAAAGCGTGTATACAAATAAGTACAATGGACCGGAATTAAAAGGGTAGTCTCGACGAGGCTAAGGCCACCTTGTTAAGGTCATGTTTTAGATGGGTCGAGACGCGGTTTACCAACAAAACTCTCGATTCGCATGTTCGAAGAACTCTTTACTTATTACGTTTAAAAATGTGGTACTTATATTTTATGTTTAGTATTTTTAGGCCAATTCTAGCTCAAGGAGTTGTAATGCTGATTGTAATGATTATAATTCTGTAAATACTTATTACGCTCGCGAATAATATTTTAATCAACCTGACAATGGCGTCGATTCCCTTGTTCACAAACTAAACTAAATTTATGTTTAGTGTATCTCTTTATTTCTATTTCATTAAGAAAAGGACAGAAGATACCTATTAGTTTAGTCCTGTCAAATTAGTCAGCGCCTGACGTAAATTGACGTATTTTTAGTCGCCATTTTTAATCACGTCTGAACTTGTCTATGGAGTATCTTAATTTATATTCTGTCCCTTTTTTAATTAAATAGGAAGAAAAAGATGCACTGAACTTAAATTAAGTTTAGTTTGTGAACAAGGGAATCGGTGCCAGTGTTTTCCTTTTCCGTTATAAACTGACAAGGTCTGAATTGGTTAGTCGTCAAGTTGCAAAAAGGTTTTTACAACACTTACGGAACCCCAAAATAGGGGTGCATTTCAACATTTTCAACCCGTCACGCTCCACGTATTGATTTTATTGATTTTGCCCAACTATTGTCAAATATAATGTATCAATTGTTCCCGTTAGTACTGGGGTTAGCAGAAAGGGTGGCTCGTGGCTAATAATAAGTAATCGCAAACGTTTTTTTTGTAAAAAATATACTTTTCTGCTAGTTAGTTACGGTTGTCGGTATTATTAGCCTTTTAAAAAGTTTTTACTACTTTTTAACCGACTTCAAAAAAGGAGGAAGTTTTGTGTTAAGTTTGCATGTTTTTTTGTATGTATGGTCATCGATGTTTCCGAGATTACTGGTTCGTTTTATGTAATTCTTTTTTCATTTGGTAGAGGAAGCTTGTGGCTAAGTAATAACAGTTCAGGTTAAGCTACACTTGCCGCGGTTAGTCTGTGGATGGGATCTTTACATACCAAGACCCTCCGTGCCTCGGAAAGCACGTTAAGCCGTTTGGTCCCGGCTGTCATTCGTGGATCTTTAACAGTCGTTACGGGTCATCAGAAGCCTGAAGATCTGACAACCAGTCTTACCAAGGGGTTTAGTATTACTCAGTAACTGCGTTGTCGAGGTCAGATAGGCAGTCGCGCCATGTAATATACTGGTAATCAGGTGCCTCCGATTAGACTGGAAGCCGACCCCAACATAGTTGGGGAAAGGCAGGCAGATGATGAGAGAAGCACAGGCTCATATAAATGTTCTTAACTTTGCTTTGGTATAAATGATCAATTATTTATTTTTCTGTAAGTAGATTTGTACTAAAATTTTTACGCGTCAATCATATTTTTTTAAACTAGATGAGGTCGGCGTTTCCTATCTGACTACTCTGAGAAGAAAGGCCGAAACAAACTCAGAGGTCACAGTCTCTTTTAA